>OZ026582.1:9628200-10160700 GCA_964020215.1 Aurelia sp. 3 sensu Dawson et al. (2005)
GCTTGATGTTATCAAACTTTCCTGCTGCATACATTGTTCTGACATTCCACGTAGCTAATGTAAATGGTTCTTTATTGCGAGCAGTAGCATGATGACGGTCTGGTGTCACCTGCTGCACATGACAATCCCTACCGAGCGAGGATTTCCTGAGACCCCCCTTAACGCTGTTATCTGATATCTTGGTTAAACTAGAAGTCATGATTATTCTTGGGAAAGGTTACGACAGTGGTTTCCCGTTGCCTTCTGTCGGTTTTTGTACGGTATACTCCGCTAGCCTTTGACTTAAAAGTCACACCCTCAAGGCAGAGGGGTTCCGTGGATGGCCGTTGACTCCTGATGAGTTCATCCGCCCTTTTACAGGTGTTGTTTTTAATCCTGCAGGGGTCCACTACCCTCCTCACTAGCTATTCTAGTGGGGGTGCCGGTTTAGTCGCCGACGACTCGACCATGACACAGGTAGTACCAGGGAGCGCCGAAGGCGCGGGAGGCGAAACGGCCATTCAATTGATATCCGATGTATGATGCAAAGTTCGAAAACGAGGCTGCGATTAATGGCGACCTGCAATTGCAAAGTGTTGGTGTTTGCTGGGAAGAGGAAGTGCTAAATTTTTGCAGCTACTGCTGGTTTTGCAGAGGGAAGCAGCACGATAGTTTGTTGTTCGAGGGTTAAAAGAATGTTAGCTTTGAATAAAGCAGTCGTTTGAGTTATTTTCACCGAAGGAACAGAAGAATTTAATGATTATTCCTGTGTGGCATGCTTTGTTTATCAACGAAATGCCAATTTGGCCTAAGTTTGCGACAGAAATTTGTGAGAGACACGGAGTCTTACAACAAGAAATCAACTGGTTAATAGCAAAACAATTCGTCTCAACAAGAATTGATACAATACTTTTGATGAAATCAATTTTCAGTGAAACAAAGGAGAGAGGAAGCCAAACACGGAACAAATAAAACATTAATTTACTGATTCAAAAAGTTGATTGCCCCCAAGTTCTGGCAACGATTGATTGCCCCCAAGTCCTGGCTCTGTAAAAAGAGGACCTGCTTGAGAGCACTGTTGTGCAGTGGTGTTATCCACAACTGGCATAGATTTCACATTACAGCCCCTAGCACCACTTTGAGCATAATGACAATTGAGACTGGTTGCAATGCAGACTTGATTAGGTCTTCTGTACAGTAACTTCAATGATGTCATGTTCACATTGATATAAGCTAGTGAAATATTATGCCTTCTTCATATAGGGAGAAACTTCCAGTTGAACAATTGTTTGCTGATGAAACAAGCTGAGTGAAATTCCATTAGATATGACAATCTCTGTCATAGAAAGACTTGATATTTGTTTCAATTTGTACTGAAAAAGCTTTTTTGTAGGCAAGTGTTGTCATCATGCTACTGTATCTAACTTTTTGCATGAAATTTTTGAGTAGTCCAATGTGCCAAAGCACTCTAAATTGGAAGGATGATTTCAATCCTACTGAAAGTTTCTGAATTAGTTTTATTTTGGGCAAAAGTTATGGCATAGTCTCTGTGACTGCTGAGATGTGTTACTTGACTTTTGAATGTGTTCTTCTTTATTCCTTTATGTAAATTTTCATTGTTATAATTAGGCCTGTGATTCATAAAATGAAGACAGAAAAATATTTTTTATTCATATTCTTACAAACATTATAGGAGTCAAATTCATTTGACAATCTTCTGTGAGACCACAATTGTATTCATATTTTGTGCTAGTAAAATTTGGAAACTTTGAAAATTGACAGAGGGTTGCAAAAGGACTTTTTGAGTACACAATTTGTCCATTAGATAATTGGTTCCAAGGGCTCTATGCAAGGTACTTTCTCTTTGGTTTCAATTTTTTGTTTTTCTGCTTTTTCAAAAGAAAGGTTAGTGTTGTTGCATTGCCAAGTACCACAAACACCACACCCAAACTGCTTCTCATAGTGAGTGGTAAATTGGTAATAAAACTTCACATACGGAACATTGCTTTTTGAAGATGAGGATGTATAAGCAGATAACAAGAATTCATTCATCAGAATCCCCTCTAACAGATGGGTGCGGTAAAGATGGCATCAACAAATTTTGAACCAAGATCCTTTGAGGTCTTGAAGAAATCAGATGATCAAATCAATAAGAATTCAATGTGATACAAAGCATCATGGTAAAAGATTCCTGACCACCATCTTTAATGCAATCATCTATTGGTGCATGGTATGGAATTGATACACTTGAAAGATTTGATACACTAAAAAGATTTTTGAACTGATGGTCATTTTTATATGAAACACCTTATATAGAATAAACATCAATAAAAAGCCTTCTCCAAAAATTGAGAAACTATTTGGAAGCAATTAGAAGTCAATTCAAGGTTAAGAAACTCTTTTTGCTTTTAGGTTATGAGATGCAGTTTTTAAACAAAAAGTGCATCACTAAGGTTAAATTAAAAACTAATAAGAAACAAATTGTGGTTTATTGAATGATAAACAAGCCAGATAAAACTTTTTGGTCTAAAATTATGCAATAAGTCATCTGCATGAAATTGTGTTGACTTTGACTTTTGGTGTCTCATAGCTCCCAAATGTGTCTACACAGCTTCTTAATTTCAAAAACCTAAAATCTTTGATCTTCCATTAAATCTTCCATGTTGGACAGGGAATTATTTCATGCTAAATGCTCAAATGGTGTCCATGTGGACTTTATCTGTGCTGACAGCTCTTTTAAAACATAGCTAGAATTGTTTGCAATGAAATTGGTCACTTTGCTGTCATCACATTAACACACCTTCTGCAAGAAATATGCAATCCTCAATAGCAAATGGATCCTTCCCCTGCAACAAAATGAAGAGAATTATTTCACACTGTTTTTTACAACATTGACTACACATGACCGCAGGGAAGTGAGAACTTGATCTACCTTTGTACATACTGCAACCAAAATACAAAAACTAACATTTTACTGTATATTGCAAGATATTTAAGTTCTGGGTGGGTGCAATAGTATCAAGATTCTTCAAACTGAAATATACATGAAAAACATGAGGGGCTGTGAAAATTCATATGCAGCCATTATGTGGTACTCCGTTTGAGTTTGTGATAAAAAGGATGAAAACATACAATTATTGTAAAATTGTTATTGCTATGTAAATCAGCCTTCTAAGTCTTTATCATTGTTTCAAATTGCTACATTGATTTGAATCACAGGGCAAAAAGTAGGTGTGACTTTTCTTCAGAAAATTGAAGGCCACCATTGCATTAGCGTTAGTGTAATAAATAATATTTTTACCATCATCAGACAGATTAGGGGTTTGCGGAGTGACTGTAAGCAAGAAACTCAATGGGTAACAATGAACTTTGTAGAAAAGGGAAAGGCACCTTAATGTTGTTGTGATCAGTGATTTGGCCTAACATTTCAATAGCAAACCACAAGACCACAAGTTGAGCCTTTCCAAACAAATCACCTTGAAAACAAAAAGTAGCAAATAAAGTCCAAAGATCAGCTTTGTAAACAGACAAGACCTTCACTGAATGGAATCAAACCAAACATTCAACAGGTAATGGTAAATTTTGCAGAAAATGGAAGGTCATTTATCAAGGTCAGGTGAGATTGTCAACAAGAAGATCCAAAGTCAAAACAGCCCAAAATTAATCTGCTTTAAACAGAAAAGTGTAAAAAATAAAATGAAACTTTTAGCTGATACAAACAGATAAGGGTTTCACTGAATGAAATCAAATGAGAAATTCAACGGGTAACTGGCAACCTAGCAGAAAATTGAAAGCCGCCATCGCATTGTCTGTTGTGAGCAACGAGTTGGCCTAATATTTCAACAGGAAAACGCAAGTCCAGAAAGTGAACTACCGCAAACAAATCTGCTTGAAACAGAAAAGTATAAAAAAAATGGGCAAGGCTTACTTTTGTCAAACAGAAAACAGTGTCGCTGAATAAAATCAAAACAGAAATTCAACGGGTGATTGTGAATTTTGCAGAAATGGAAGGCCAACACAGTCAACCGCGATTTTGCTTATAGCATAGGCCTGACCTGAAGGTGCAAAATACTCGAAGCAAATTCAAAGCTCTGAAACTCCGATATGTAACAAAATGTAACGAAATCCTTTTGCAGACAGCTTACTGTATGATTTTAGCATAAGAATTTATCTGAATTAGCGTTTGGGTTTATTTTGGTACGAAGAAATTGAGATGCCGCCGAGGTGTAGCTGTGATAAACAGTTCTGACGTTTTTGGCCTGCCCAAACAAAACATCTTCAAATGAATAGTTTGGATAGTCGTATAACCTTGCAAGGACCCTCAAAACGTAAATTGACCTTCGAGTAATCGATCAAAATCAGCATAAATTACTCACGTATGTCATGATTGCCAAGAAAATGAGTTATCCGAGTACAACTCTGCTGCTTCTTCCTGCTTTTTCCCGCGTGTTTCAAGTCAAATTCTGCCGCTGCCTCGTTTGGATGTGCATCACACATCGGTCTATGCGCTCCACTGGCCGTTTCCCCTCCCGCGCCTTCGGCGCTCCCTGGGTAGTACTAAGCACACTCCAAAGTGAGTGAAAGGATGAGAAATTGCCTTGAAAATTGAGAGAAACACTTACCTTACTAAGAATGGACCAAAGTAACTCTTGAAAGTGGTAAATAGATAGTATAACATTCAAGTTTGCACAGTGACTAGACCGAACAGCACAGCTTGCCGTGTTTAATGAAATGCAGAGGATTCCCCGAATTTCCGACCGTTACTAGGGCTGTCGGAATTGGCCGCACTCGCCTCAGTCCCTTTTCCTAATTGGCAAATGGTCTATACGACCATTTTTGTCCAAATCAATAGTCTTTCGAACGATATTCTGGTTGAAATATTATGTATGGCGATAAAGACTTCTCTGGTAACGTCAACAAAACTATTCTTGAGTTTACTATTGTGAGTGGTGTACAGTTAGCTGTGTGTAAGATATCGTTGTGTGTCTTTATGTTCAGGCTCTGGGGTAGTCTTTGTCCTTCGCTCCCCTTTGCATCGTCCCTGTAGTATTGCATAGTAATTAACAAGAAGACGAACATGAAATTTGGCTTGTTTTAAAACTCTGATCAAAGTTTAGAAAGACAACGATGCTCATGCAAGGGAAGAGTGGCTTGTAACTCCACTCTTCCCTTTCATGAGCATGTTACTGAATACCTAGAATACGAAGAAAATACGAGCGAAGCAAGCTGAAAATTTTTAGAAGAGCACAAGCACACAAAGAGTTCCCCCATACTCAAACTTATCAATTTTTTGAAAATGATCGCTTTAATCTATATTTTGTGCTAAATAGAGGAATACACATATAAAGTTGAAGAGATGCCTAAGTCAGATTCATTGGATCATATGATTCATTGGACTTAATAAAGGTGCGTGCCTGCACATCATAGCAAGCTAGGCGGTACTACGATAATACACTGACGCATCTATCGAAATGCGAGCGTAGCGAGCAAAAAAATGTATGCTTTTGTTGCCTTAAATCGTGCCAAGATGTCTCTAAGTAAGTAGGATTTGTAAATTGCAGTTCAAATGACTTGCCGACTGGTTTGTGCTAAATTAACGTGAAGATTTCAAGAATTTTCTCAACTTGCCGACTGAGTGTAACTTTTACTTGATTTGCCGACTGAGATATGGCCAGGGGGGTTGCCGCACCCCTGCACCCCCAATGTAGAGGGGTTGCCGCACTCCCAGGGGGGTTGCCGCACCCCCTGCACCCCTACGGCCCTGGATATCATTATGGAATTTATTCCATGCATCAGCTCTGCGGAAAGCAAATGACTTTTGACCATAAGCTGTTCTCATTCGAGGTATAGGTAGATCACACTTAGTGCCTTCGTAAGACCCGACTGTGAACATCAGATAATCGGGAGAAAATCTTACAAAGGTTGTCAGGTGCAAGTCCATTGAGGGACTTATATAACACGTTAGATTTTTCTCTATGGACTAGCCTGTCAACTAAAAGCCAGCCTAATCCTTGCAACAAAGGTGCAGCCGATGTATCAAAAGGAGTGCTCGTGACAATTCTTGCAGCCCTGTTTTGTAAATTTTGCAAGGCATTTCAGCTTGGTATCACCAAGGCAACCCCACACTGAACAACAACAATTTTCATCAATCATAACACCAAGATATTTACCGGGTGAGCCAGAAAAAAGTTGGCCAGGTCTAAAACGCGGACGGCGCGGACAACGCGGACACGCGGACCAATCGAGAACAATAGTCTGCGGTTTTCTTGTCCGCGTTTTAGATTTTCACATAGGGAAAAATCTAAAACGCGGACCACTTGAATATAAGGAATTTTAACGCTTGTTTATATTATATATTTATATATTTATATTTCATATTTCATATTCATATTTCATTTTATTAGGGAGGGAGACCCTTCAAACAACTGGTTGATTTACAAGGGGCCCTCCATATAAAAAACCTACAAAACTTAAACAAGTTAAAAACCGCTAAAAACTACTTACAATGAATACAACTAATAAAAAAAATCCTATCTATAAAAATGAAAGAAAAATACCTAAAAAACAAAAACCGCCAGTCCATCATAAGCTATCTTTAAAAATATATGTAGAGGATGCCTGTTTGGTCTCAGCTGGGAGGCTATTCCAAAGTGTAGCTCCGCGAAAAGAAAAACACTTCTGCCCATTTGCAGATGTTTTCTTTGGCAGCCTCAAGTCCGTTGCCGTATTTCAAAGGCTACGAGAGTTACTAGTAGAGTTCCTAGTGAAAAGATTGCGCATGTACTGTGGAGCAAGCCCATTGAGAGACTTATCTGGACTGATCTGGACTCTTCATTGACAAGCTCACGAATAGTCTTCCAACCAAGGCTCCTAATCAGTGGTCCACTCGGGGAATCAAAGATGCTATTCGTTACAATTCTAGCAGCTCTATTTTGAAGCTTTTGGAGCTGATTGATATCAGTGGTGCCACAACAACCCCATACAGAACAGCAGTATCGAAAATGGGGCTCCACAATACCTGAGTACAAAGTTTTCCAAGAAGCCATTGGGAGAATATTCCTTGCGTGTTTTAGAAATCCAATGGCTCTGGATACTTTGCTAGATACAGCTTTAATATGCTCTTTCCAATCTAGACTGTTGTCAACTTGAACACCAAGGTATTTGATCTTCTTGACAACGTCCAGTTCTCTGCCACGAATTTCTAGATTCAGTTTTTCTGCAGCATTGTTGAGCGTTCGGTGCTTTGGTTTGGTCGCGATTAACATAGATTGTGTTTTAGCAACATTTAGCGAAAGTTTGTTGCCCTTCAACCATGAGTCTAAGCGCTCAAGATCAACATTAATAGCCTCGTTCAGCTGAGAAATATCTTTTGACTTTAAGCAAAGGCTAGTGTCATCAGCAGACATTGACACGGTTGAATTCTGGACAGCACTTGGGAGATCATTGATGTAGATCTTAAGAAGAAGTGGTCCAAGACATGACCCTTTTGGGGTACTCCTTATTCCACTTCCCCAGTTTCAGAATCCACTCCACCTACTCTGCAGTACTGTTTTCTGCTAGAAAGATATGATTGAAACTGTTGAGATGTAAGGACTTTTGGACCCAGACCCCTGATCGTGTTGTTTTGAATAGAACAATAGATGTTTACGTGATGCGTTCTTAGACTGGTTCCACAATCTCTGTATGCTCCTTAGATCTGATCTGTCGCTAATACAGAGACTTGCTACTAAACAGTATCTGAAATCGGATTGATTTGGTAGCCTCGTTTTCATAATCGCTGTATGCTTAAAATTCGGACCACGGAATTGATGTTTTTGCGGTTGTTGTTGCTGTGATCAGTAATCATCAAACAAGAACATTCTTGAAAACGATTGAAAACAGTTTGTGACCCTGACAAAATTGGAGCATGTATTGGAGAAATTCCTCAACAATAGTAAAGTCTGCACGCAGGCTACGTTTCCATCAGCTCGGAAAATATGATTTATCGTTTCCAGCAGCTCGGAATTTGTAGAAATCAAACCTTTTGATTTCTTTGTCACTTACGGTTTCCGTTTTATGAAGGCGGTCCCTATAGAGGACTGGGACCAAGTACCCCCGTCATAAAATAGCACTTGAAGGTAATTCCTTGATTCGATCTATTTTCTTATCGTTTTCAGCATCTTAGAAGGTGTAGGAATCATCACTTTTCATTTCTTTATCAATTACAATTTCGGTGTTATGAAGGAGGTCCCTATAGAGGAATTGGACCAAGTATCCACGTCTAAAAAAGCACTTAAGGGTGATTCTTTATTTGATCTATTTCTTATTGTTTTCAGCATGTCAGAAGGTGTAGGAATCATCACTTTTCATTTCTTTATCAATTACGGTTTCGGTGTTATGAAGGAGGTCCCTGTAGAGGACGGAGAGAAGCTCCGTCTAAAAATAGTACTTAGGAGTCATTCTTTTATTGATTTGCGCTGCGCAGCAGCATGCAAATCATTAAAACGTCTTCGGTCTTGCACTCACGACATAGATTGCACTATTGTTTCAGGGCTTGCTTTTACAATGGATCTATTTTTGTCAACCAATGAGATATCCCTTGCGCAATAGTGTTTGCATGCGCGGTGTTTGCTGAAAGGGCACAAGCTCGTATGCGCAGATGATAAAACGAGTTCAGTTGCGAATGGAAGCTTCAGGGATATCTCCTGGAAGAGCCGTGAGGCCGTCGTGAAAGCCAAGGAGGCAGTGAAACGAACGCATGTGAGTGCTATTTAACTGTGAAACTTTACCTGTTATTTTTCCTCGAATGTCGTTTTCTCTTTCCTTGTAGGAAAGTAGGATTTTTGTAAAGTTGCTGTGTGCCGTGCCTTCACAGTCTTGTGCCTTCACTGATCATAAAACTTACGAAGTTCTCACAAAGGCACCTGTCAATACCTTTCGAAAAACATAACGAAAATTTGAGGAGGATGCTCAGAAACTGCTGAGAGACCAGCAGTACTCAAATCTGATAATTTCAACTGTTTGCGAAAGCAGAATGCGACTTTCAGCTATGAGTCATGTCTTCTTTTGATTTGTCAAAACGTACTGAGCTGATTGCTGACACGTCCCCTACTGGACTTGGTGCAATAACATTACCTATCTTTACTCATACCCCCAGTTGGGATATAATATTTATGAATATGTAAAAATATGTACATCAAGAGTCACTCTTACATCAAATGGACACTACTTGAGCAACTCTTTTAAAAAGTAATGAAAAAATATTAATTAGAAATGCAACAGCTGACAGCTAACAGCCGTTAAACCTTAAAATTAAGATTTGCAGGAGGTTATTTTTAATCGTAATTTTGCGAAATGAGGATAAGTTGGAGATAAATGTAGAAACTTTTTTTTTATAGCGGGTGGGTTCCTTTCATTCGATAAGATTGAAATTTGTAATAAAACTTCTGATCTCCTGACTTAGAGCAAGTTACATCGGTCCCAGATTCCGTTTCATCATTGAACTGGATGATCACACTTGCATGGCACAATACTTCAAATCACTCAAATCACAAACAAGCACAACTGCGACATGGAATCAGTCTAATGATGATTTTGAATCGAAAAGGAAATCTGCAGCTACATTAGAATGCGGAAGTTCGTTCTGGTGCTGCCGGGGGTTTTGACACAACAACAAAAACGTCAAAGCCTCTTGGAATGTGAATTTGTCTAATTTCAGTTATGACCATAAAAGCTCTTTTGTCTGCAACGACTGCAATTTTCAATGAGATGAAAACAAAAAGCAGTAACGGCCAAATTATTCGCAAGAAGGGGGTTAGACAGCACTCATCATGTCAACAGGACTGGAAAGGCCTGCCTTCCTCCGTTGAATTGAATTTATTTTGAACCTTGGCAGAAGATGCGGAGCAATGATAACACATGTGTTGGGTTTTCCATTTTTATAATAACAACAACAAAACTTTAACTATTTACATTTTATTTCTCATGACTTAACCCTCTCCTTACATGATGACAACTCGATGACAACACCCAGAACATTACCCTTTCGTTAAAGGGATCTGGTAACAAGTTCATTTTAATGATATGCAAAAAACACACAAAACGAGGCTAAGACTAGCCCTTCTCAATACACTCCCCCGGGTTGACTTATGCAATTAGTCAACTACTAAAATTAATACTGCTAACTCTAAAGTGTCATAGCTCATTGTCCATATAAATAGCTACATATTGTCTCTTCTATTAAGTTCTCCGATAATAGCGGCATTACGACGAGGTCTATCAATATTTGATACCGTTGGAACTATAGGTTCCTGCGACTCTGGTGGTTTAGGAATAATAACATTTGCATTACACGAAATTTCTAACGGTACTAAATGTTTAAGCGATCTAGTCAATATAGATGTTCCTCTATTCGTAGCTACTCTAACCTTCGCTGCTCTAATATTGTCGTCTCTGCTTACGATCAGCTCCTCGATAATCGCTATTTTCCAAAATGCACGTTTTGTTTGCTCGTCCTTTAAAACTACAACGTCACCGATTGACATATTTGGTTTCTTAGACGGATCTGATAAACCAGTGGCCTCTCTAATACCTAAAAGGTATTCATGTTTCCAACGTTTGCTAAATTCCTGTAAAAGACGACGATGATACTTAGCTCTTCGAGTTAAAGACTCATTGGTGCTAATCACCTCAAAATGCCTACCGTTAGGCGAACGTGTTGTGTTGTAACCAGATATTAGCTGCGAAGGAGTTAACGGATAAGATACACCATCTACATCATCGTACACATAAGTTATAGGACGTGCATTGATAATACTTTCGACCTCTACCAACAAAGTTGTCAATTCTTCATAAATGAGAGATGTTCTCCCAATAACCTTCTTCAGACAACGTTTTACGGACCTGACAAGCCTCTCCCAAATAGCTCCGTACCAGGCCGCCCTCTGCACAATAAAATGCCATGAGATACCTCGATCTGCGAGATGAGTTTGTACCTCGTCAGACAAAATTATTCTCTTGACATCTTTCATAGCACCCTTGAAGGTTTTTGCGTTGTCTGACATGATGGTCCTTGGTAGCCCTACCTTGTTTTGGGAAGGCCCACTCCTCCGGAAACCTCTCGAGGGTATATCGGCTGGATTTAGGGAACCTGGGCAAAATCTCCACTGACCCCTCGACGAAACGTTGAGAATTTGCTCTACTCTTGATCGTACATACTGTTTCCAAGGCTTAGGATTACGAATCCAACAGAGCACAGTGTACGAATCTGTCCATAGCGTGGTTTCGATTACACGATTTGAATCTTCGAATGATAATGCTTGTCGAACAGAATCTAGATGCTTGGCAAGTAAACATGCACCTAAAAGCTCCAGCCTTGGAATACTTTGCCCTTTTATGGGGGATACTCTGGCCTTTGAAGAAAGAAATTTAACTTCTATTTTCCCGTCCTCATACTCTACCCTCAGATATACAACTGATGCAAATGCAGTTTCACTTGCATCTGAAAACCCATGAAGTTGTACACTCACAACCTTTTCATCCTGAAAAAGATACCTGGGGAAAGAAATGTCAGTAATCTCATTCAACTCGGACAAAAGGCTGCGATACTTGAGACGTAATTGACCTTGCAGGTCCTCGTCCCAGTCTACTTTCTCAACACAAAGCTGCTGAAAAAAGGATTTCAATTTGATTACAAAAGGACTCAATACACCTAAAGGATCGAAAATTTTGGCGGATATTTTCAACACTGAACGTTTTGTTGTTGGCAACTTGTTTGCATAGTCAAGGACATCACAAACACTGAATTTCAATTCATCTAGTTCAGTGTCCCAACTGACTCCTAAAACCTTTACCTGATTGTTTGTTGATTGTGACTGAGTGCTAGTCTCCGAAGACGACTCAGTACCTGGTGCTGAAAAGGAATCAATAGCAATTTCATGATTAGACACATTACCATGTTCTAACTGTTCAACGTGAGATAATAACTCCTTGGAGTTTGTGTTCCATTTTCGCAGATTGAAACCAGCAGCATTGGTGATTTCTTTGGCCGCACGATAAATCTCTAATCCCTCTTCAACACTATCAGAACCAGAGGTTACGTCATCGACGTAACAATGATCCAGTACACCTGAGACAAGCGGATATTTTTCCCTGTATTCATTGACATGTTTGTGCATGGTTGCACCAAGTATCGAGGGACTTGGTTTTAATCCAAAAGGAAGCCGACAAAAGCGATACTGCACAATAGAAGGATTGTCTCCTTTTACACTATCAAACCACAGAAAGCGTAAAAAATCACGGTCGCTTTCTTTGATGCTTACCTGCAGGAATGCCTTTTCAATGTCTGCTGTCAACGCGATTCTATGACACCTAAAATCAATCAATGTGTCAAACAAAGAAGGGACGAAATTGGGGCCATTTTCTAACATATCATTCAAAGATAATGAATCTGGCTTTGATTTTGCGCTTGCATCAAAAACTATGCGCAATTTGCTCGTTTGTCTCTTTGTACGAAAAACACCATGATGAGCGATAAAATGTACTTGTTTACCCTCTTCTGGTTCTGCAACTCTCTCGATTATTCCATTTTTGACCTGTTCCTGAAAATAAGAATCATATTGATCCAGAAGCTCTGGATCCCTGTGCAAACGAGAATATAGAGATTTTAGGCGTTCAAGACAAAGTGTATAATCAGAAGATAAAGGTTCAGTGATATCTTTACGCCACGGAAGGCCTACTTCGTAGCGTTCTCCGTTGAATTTGACATCACAAGATTTAATAAATTCGACCTTTTCTACCTCTAAATCCTTAGCAGATTCTATCGGCTCTACTTCAAAAACCTTTTGAAACGTCTTTAACAATTCATCATTTTGCCGACCTTCCGATACTACCTGATTACCTTCTTCAACTATCAAATTCGACGATGTATAAACATGCGAATCTGTTTCCGTGCTGGCTTCAACTGACCCTGAAATAAGCCAACCTAACTTACTTCTAACTGCGACGGGACCATGTTCCCCTCGAATCACGTCTCCTATTACGAAATCGTAATAATAATTCAAACCGATTAATAGATCTATCGATTCATCCTCGCTCTCAACTCTACAAGGATCATCTGCTAATTCGAGACCTAAGAGATGCTCAAACGATTCGATTGTTACGTTTGATTTTACAGGCGAACAAATAGTCGGATAACTTAATGCTTTGATCTTAACGTGATTGTTACCTGCCGTTTCTAAACTGACTTCTACTTGTGCACAATTATGCTTACGATATTTCTCAGTACCGAACGTGTTGATATTTATGACTTCATTACCAATAGGGCGGAGATCTAATTTTTGCCTAAGATTCTCTGAAACATAACTCAATTGGCTACCTGAGTCAAATAAAATACGAATGGGTACCTTCGCATCTTGATCGTCCTTAAACGCATAAGTTCTTGCAGTCTGCAACAAAATCCCTGGCTTATGTTTCTTGTTTGTGGCAGTAACACTATGATTGTCCTGCCTTTCAGTGACTGCATCAGTATCTCTCTTCGTTCGGTCTTCTTTCTTCGCTTGGTTTTTTCCAGCCATCTCTTTCTCACACAACGATTGGTGGTGATTTCCATCACATTTCCTACATTTTCTTCCACGACATTCTCGAACAAAATGTCCACCACGTAAACAACGAAAGCAACGTTTCTCTCGAAGCAAATGATCCGATCTATCCTTGATACTAGAAACCTTTGTACAGCTGGAAGAGAAGTGATTGCCCTTGCAAAATATACAATTTGGCCAATTTGTTTTGGTCTCTCCAAAACTTGCTAAAGCTGAAGCCGAAGGCGTGAATCCACTGTGAGCTTCCTTTCGATCGCTGTAAGATTTCCCTTTATCTTTCAACGCAATATCTTGGTTCAGTTCTCTCGCTTCAACTTCCTTTCGAAGTAATTCCATCAGTTCGGTAAGGGACCACATTTCTTGCGTAGTCTGTCTTGTAATTTGTAAACGGATTTGACTTGGCAATCTCGACATGATAACTGGAACTAAAAGTACCCCATAAGTGTCAGATGTGACATCTAAAGCCTCGAGACCACGAATTTGTATGTTTATCTTGTCGTAAACCTTCCTTAGTTGTGTTGGATCTTCCTTTCCACATGCTTTGAGATCTAAAAGTTCATCCATGTGTGTACTTATAATCTTCTGTTTATTTCCAAACCGTTCCTTTAACAATTTTACTGCTGAGACATAAGTGCGTTCTCGAAGTGGAAGACCTTCCAGAGCTCGGGCTGCTGCACCATCCAAAGCTCGCTGCAAATAATTGAACTTATCAATGGAGGGCAAATCTTCATTCATATCCACCATACTTTCGAAGCTGTCCCAAAATGTAAAGAACTTTGTAATGTCTCCATTGAATCGAGGTAACGGGATTTTCGGTAACTTGACCTTGGCAAAGGAATTTCCGTTCCTACTTGAGCGACTCCCTTCTGAAGGGATCCTTGACTGAACAGACTGTCCATCTTCCGAGGCTGCGGGCGAAGATGACCTTGTCTGCGACTGTTGGCTGTTTACTCGACTATTTCTCGTTCTTCTTGAACTATTGGATATTATAGAGCCATGTTCTGATGTCTGATACTTGTCTACCACACTCTTGATTTTGGCGATGGCTTCTTTCAGCCGTAACTCAATTTCTGACGCCTGCTCGATTTCGTTAACAATTTCGTTAGGGTCTATGACTCGTAAAATATCTTGGTCCAGTCGCGACAATTCTGTTAATTTATCTTCTAATGTACTAAGTTTTACTCTTAAACGCAGGATCTCTGCTTCTTCATATTCTTCTTTTGAATCGATGAGTTGAATGGCTTCTCTCTCGAATCTCGTTACTACGGCGCGATTGCCGGCTCGTACGTTTCTCAGACGGACATAATTTTCTCCAGAATCTTCTCCACCACTCTCTTCGTCACCCATAACTCAAACTGCAATGTCTCTTGTATTCGTCTCTTGCCCCACGTTGGACGCCATATATTTTGAACCTTGGCAGAAGATGCGGAGCAATGATAACACATGTGTTGGGTTTTCCATTTTTATAATAACAACAACAAAACTTTAACTATTTACATTTTATTTCTCATGACTTAACCCTCTCCTTACATGATGACAACTCGATGACAACACCCAGAACATTACCCTTTCGTTAAAGGGATCTGGTAACAAGTTCATTTTAATGATATGCAAAAAACACACAAAACGAGGCTAAGACTAGCCCTTCTCAATAGAATTCATTTTCTGACGGGAGATCTCAACTCTACGGAAACAATAGGGGATGCACGCGCTACAAACAACAAACCTCATTCTGTGAAATTATAATTTATTTTCTTCAGCACAATAGCTTCTACACTATACGGCTACTAACTAAAAAATAACATAACATTTATCCACCAGAGATGTGCTATTTTTCCGGGCATCGTTTTCGCCTATTTTTCCTGGAACGGGGTGTCAAAATAAAGCAATTTTTCTAGAGCCAATTGTCAAAACATGTGAAAAGGGGAAATTTTGCTAGGTCGGGTAATTATATTGTCCAATTTTTGTGTTTTGGAGTATGCTTTTCACCGATATTTTCTAGAATCGGGTATCATTTGAAGGCAAAAATTCTGGAGCTGGGCAAATTTTTTTCCGTAAGCACACCCCCGTACAAATTTAGATTCCTTTCCGCCGCTGCGTCCCCATCCTTACCCTGGGTACCAGTCTTTCTTGGGAGAGTCTGGTACCCAGGGCCCCCAACGAAAAAATATCATCAACAATTGAAACTTCACAGAATTTGATGAAAATCACCAAAAAGTACAATTCTGATATGGAGATTTTGAAAATCGACTTCGTTTCTGAAAATTTTATGATTTAGGGGGGCTAAACTGGGGGCAAAAGTGATTGACTTGATTTAAATTCGAAAGAAAATCAAAGTTAACGGAATTTGATTGAAAAGTCACTAAAAATACAACACTGATGCAGAAATTTCGAAGATCGAAGTGCATTTCACAAAAGTGTGAAAGATTTTCAGAAGGAAAGGATTTTTACGGATTTTGGTGGATTTTCTTGGAAAACAAAAAGGATCTTGGCCAGTGGTGCATGATTGTTTTAGGGAGTGAAACGCCCCTTGTGGGTAGATGAGTTGCTGCCACACAAATTACATTTAGAAGGTCAGCCAGTTCTCATCCGTCCAGAGCAATGATATATGAAGTTTATGATGCATGCTATAGCGCAAATCTTAAGATAGGAATATCTCTTGTTTGATATATTTTGTATCGTTTTCAGCATATCGAAATGTGTAGAAAACAAAAGGATTTGTTTCTTGGTCACTTGTGATTTCGGTTTTATGAAGGAGGCTCCTATAGAGGACTGGGAGCAAGTACCCCTGTCTAAAAATGGCATTCGGGGGCATTTTTCAGCTTGTGTCCACACCGCATCGCACCGCATCATTTTACTTTTGGCGTCCCCTTTGCAGGTTGCCGCCCTTCAACTTCAGGCTGCATCGGCCCCTGGTCATTCACCTTCATTCCTCCCTCATTCCACCCCATTCCTCCACGTTCCTCCGTCATTCCTCTTCGTTCCTCTCCGTTCCTACTCATTCCTCCCTCATTCCTCCCCGTTCCTCCTCATTCCACTTTGTTCCTCCTCATTCCTACCTCATTCCTCCTCATTCCTCCTCGTTCCTCCTCATTCCTCCCCGTTCCTCCTCATTCCTCTTCGTTCCTACTCGTTCCTCCTTTTAGTAATAGCCTTCTTGTAATCACATGTCTGTGGCTGATGATTGATCCCAATATCCCAGAAGAAACATTTACAGATCCCAGAAGAAACATTTGCGAATTGAACTTTGTAATCACCCTTTGAAGTAAATGCAGCTCTTTATTGTACTTGATAGTTGCAGTAATCTTTTAGCAGCTTTTCTGTCGTTATGGAGAAATGTCTTGACGCGAGCTCTTATCTTAATATGAATACATGTCCCAGCCGGGCCCTTATCACTTTTCATTTGGCCCCGTGAGAAATGGTCCTTAAATCCCCTTGTTTCCTGTGTTATGAAAAGTCGCTACAAACAAATGTGTATAGCCTGCGCACAGGCTAACATCAGGGGAAAGCGCAGCATGGAATACCGAATGACGGAATGGAATGCCTAAGCTCGGTTTGAACTCCTGGGGGCACCCAGAGGACCCTGTAGTGACAGGACATCGGCTGAGGATTTGCATCTTAATTTTACTGATACCTAGATAACTATTATACTTGCTATAATTTCTTAATAAACAACAACACACTGACACTGGCCTGGCCACCAACCGCAAAATAATGTTTCACAACATAGCGACTATTCGTTGTGGGCTCTTGGGGGGGGGGGGGGGGTTGGCATTACCCTCTCTTGTTTTTTCTATCATTTTTATCATTTATATTTCTCATTATCAACTCTTCATTTTTGTATCATTTTATCTTCTGCTCTATCAAAAATTTCAATATACATGGCTGTTTTGATGTTGCCACAAACTCAACTTCTCTGCTTTGCTTCCCTTCTATTTACAAGAAAACGAGGATGGAGAAATTGAAAGCTTTACAGTCTTTTGAAGTCGAGACAAATGAAAAAACAAGTAGAAACCGGCCATATCGGAAACTCGAATGAACATTTATCAGTGCGAAAAAGTGCTTGATGGTTTTCTTTGAGCCTTCTTGGGTAATAGAAGTCACAGATATCTAGTGCCTTTCAAAATAAGAGTTGTTCAAGAATTTTCCTCCTGCCTTAGTAAAGATAAGCCAAACCGGGGCACCTCAAGGCAAAATGCAAAGAACGAAGGAAAATCAATGCAAAACGACATAACAAATACATGGTCCGCGAGATCGTTGTCCGCGTTTTAGATTTTGCCAAATGTGAAAATCTGAAACGCGGACAAGAAAACCGCGGACATGCAGCTAGTAAAAAAATCGACAAAGGAAAATTATTTAGCGCTAATGCGCATTTCTCGATTCTCCCCGGTTGCTCCAATAACGGCCACCACCACTACATGCATGCAGTATCTACGAGAGTGGAAGAGATTCCAGGAGCACAATACGAAAGAAGTCAAGTGGTGTGAAAAGACAATGTTTACTTCGGAGAAACACGAGAAACACAGAAAATCAGCTAACAAGCGTTAAAATTCCTTGTATTCAAGTGGTCCGCGTTTTAGATTTTTCCCAATGTGAAAATCTAAAACGCGGACAAGAAAACCGCGGACTATTGTTCTCGATTGGTCCGCGTGTCCGCGTTGTCCGCGCCGTCCGCGTTTTAGACCTGGCCGAAACAAGTTCCCACTTTTTAAAATTCATAAGTAAGTGTGTGCTCCTTTAAGTGTGTGTTCTGTGTGCTCCTTTACTAAGATTCAGTTTAAGAAACTCCTTGAATTAGCGGTGAAAGAAAATCATTTCATTTTTAGCGATCAGTTATTTGATCAGATAGATGGTGTAGCAATGGGTTCCCCTCTGGGTCCCACTCTTGCCAATATATTTATGTGTGCTTTAGAACAAAATTTCCTTACTAATTGCCCGTCTGAGTTTCAACCAATACTTTATCGTACATATGTAGACGATACCTATTGCATTTTTGAAAATATTAATCAAGTCGAGAGCTTTCTTGAGTATTTAAATAGCCAGCGTCCGAACATTAAATTTACACATGAAGTAGAAGAGAACAATTCACTGGCTTTTTTAGATGTTTTTGTAATTCATGATGGTAATGGTTTTGCAACTAATTTGTATCGTAAGAAAACATGTACAAGCCTAATAACATAGGAGAATTTTGTTTTTATCCAATCAGCGGATTTGTTATGGTGCGGTTCGGCCAATCAGATCGCTAGAAATGACAATAGAATATGCGGGCGTCAGCGTTATTTTACAAAAGTAAACAAACAAAGCTGTGGGAAGATGCCAAAAACCACGACCCTTTCAAAGTGTGCGATGCAGTCGTTTTTTGGCCAGTTTCATCAGCTTAAAAACTTTTTCGTAGAGAACAGGAGTTTCTCTCAAATGTTACCGCGTAGATTTTCAATATCTGCATTGGTTCGTCGTAAATCAAAGCTTCGAGGAGGGGCTTTCCCTGGGTATCGTCATACGTATTATGACACTCAAGTTGTGTGAACAGATAAGAAAACAGCAAGGAAAAGTAGACTGAAAATATATTGAAACACTTCGGGTGCAATACCAATTTGTTTAAAAGCCATCTGAATGCACATGCTACTGATATTATGGTCATCGCTGTTATGGGTTGGTTTGCTTCATCCGTCCAAGATGAAAATCGCCATTTTATCGTCGATGGCTAGGCCTTGCCTTCCTTGGTTTTCGTGGTTTTCGTCTTCCTTGATAAAAATTTGTTTCTACAACACAGTTTTCAACGCAACAAAAACTAATACTTCGAAATGCTTTTCAACAATATTTTTCATGATTTAGCAACACTGCTCAATTTTACTGGAAAGCTCAAGGTTACCTCAACTGTTAGATTTCAGATCATAGATCGTTATTGAACTAAGTGAGATTTCTTGTGATCCCTCTGCATTTTGAGTTTTAATTTTACAGTTTGCTACATCAGAAATAATGAGATGGAAAAGGAATGAAGGGAATAAAACAACTTCAAGGCACAAAAGATTACAGCGAAGTGTAGATCTATGCTCTACTCGCAAGTATCTCTAGAAAATCAAATGTATCCAGGAATTACTTGACTAGGCGTTGAGAATTCTGCCTGACCTCTGGTTGACCTCATAGTCCCATCAGATTGGCCGTAGTCAGAAAACCTAAAGTTAAAGAAATTCTGAAATAAGTAATAACTTACCCAGCTTTCATTCACTGAGACCAAGCAATACTGAATAAACAAAAGTCCACTTGCCTAATCTTGAACAGAGCAAATTCTCAGCCATAAAATGAAGCTGTTTTCACAGGCCAAGTTTGACCAACACAGTCTTGACCGTGATATCACAATAAGTTGACGAATGTGAAATGTACATCGATCCCGAATCAAGGAAGAAATGGCGCGAAAACATTCTTGTCTCCAGTCTCCAAAAACATTTCCATTTTATGAAATATAAAAATTTGCTTGATAACAGTAAAAAATTCTGGCTTTATAAGAAGCCAAAGCTATCAGATTACACAAAAACTAAGAACTTGAATGCTTGAACATCATCTACGTAACAGCTTTTATAGGGGGCTGACTTCAACAATTGAATTGGTTTAATTCTCAAAAAATCAGTCCCATTTCAAAAAGTCACTCATTTCGAAATCCTTTGCAGGGACGTAGGAAGTATCTCAATTTTAAGGGGCACGACACCTCGGGGGCACTTTTTTCCTCAAGAAGAGGGGGCAGTTTCTAAAAATAAAAAGGGCACTTCTTTGTTTATTCCAAAATTTGGGGAGCACGTGTCCCCAGTGGCCCCCGGTTCCTACGTCTATGATCCTATGCCTGAAACATATATTTCTGTGACCGGTAGGTATACGCATTTTGTATAAGAAACTGCTTATGATAAGAAACTCAACACTCAGATCGCCTAAAAAATTAAGAAACTCCGGTAGCGACAAAATGAAAATTAAGAAACTATATATTTTTGACAAAGGAATTCCTTGACATATTTTTGCGTTATTTCAGTTGTTTCCTGTATCACATTACGGCACTTGGTCTCAGTGAATGAAAGCTGGGTAAGTTATTACTTATTTCAAAATTTCTTTAAATTTAGGTTTTCTGACTACGGCCAATCTGATGAGACTATGAGGTCAACCAGAGGTCAGGCAGAATTCTCAACGCCTAGTCAAGTAATTCCTGGATACATTTGATTTTCTAGAGATACTTGCGAGTAGAGCATAGATCTACACTTCGCTGTACTCTTTTGTGCCTTGAAGTTGTTTTATTCCCTTCATTCCTTTTCCATCTCATTATTTCTGATGTAGCAAACTGCAAAATTAAAACTCAAAATGCAGAGGGATCACAAGAAATCTCACTTAGTTCAATAACGATCTATGATCTGAAATCTAGCAGTTGAGGTAACCTTGAGCTTTCCAGTAAAATTGAGCAGTGTTGCTAAATCATGAAGAATATTGTTGAAAAGCATTTCGAAGTATTAGTTTCCGTTGCGTTGAAAACTGTGTTGTAGAAACAAATTTTTATCAAGGAAGACGAAAACCACGAAAACCAAGGAAGGCAAGGCCTAGCCATCGACGATAAAATGGCGATTTTCATCTTGGACGGATGAAGCAAACCAAACCATAACAGCGATGACCATAATATCAGTAGCATGTGCATTCAGATGGCTTTTAAACAAATTGGTATTGCACCCGAAGTGTTTCAATATATTTTCAGTCTTCTTTTTCGTGCTGTCTCCTCGTCTGTTCACACAACTTGATTGTCATAATACGTACGACGATACCCAGGGAAAGCCCCTCCTCGAAGCTTTGATCTACGACGAACCAATGCAGATATTGAAAATCTACGCGGTAACATTTGAGAGAAACTCCTGTTCTCTACGAAAAAGTTTTTAAGCTGATGAAACTGGCCAAAAAACGACTACATCGCACACTTTGAAAGGGTCGTGGTTTTTGGCATCTTCCCACAGCTTTGTTTGTTTACTTTTGTAAAATAACGCTGACGCCCGCATATTCTATTGTCAATTCTAGCGATCTGATTGGCCGATCCGCACCATAACAAATACGCTGATTGGATAAAAACAAAATTCTTCTATGTTGGCCTATATACTAACTTTGAAAGCCTGTCACTGAGTAAATATAAGGTTAATCTTGTCACAGTCCTGGTTTATCGCGCGTTTCTTATTTGTTCCTCTTATGCGCATTTTTACGACCAACTGTGTAACATCAAACGATTTCTGCAGCAAAACTGCTTCCCCAAACATCTTATCGACAAACTCATTAAAAAATTTTTGGATGGGCAATACATACCTAAAATAAGACCGGCCACCGTATCGAAACTCCCGGTAATTTTTTGTTTACCTTATTTAGGCCAATACAGTCTCAGGGTGAAAAAGAAGCTATGTAAATTTTTAGGTAACGCGTACCCCCATGTCGATTTTCGCGTTGTTTTTCAATCAGCTAAACGCATTGGAAACCTTTTCCCTTTCAAAGATCGCATCCCTACGAACATTTGTTCTTCTGTTGTTTACAAGTTTACGTGTAGTAGCTGCCAGGCTACTTATTATGGCAAAACATCACGCCACTTTGTTGTTCGTTGTAGGGAACATTTAGGAATAAACAAGAAAGGAATAAGTATAAAAGGTGCTTCTTCATCCATTAGGGACCATATTAATGAAACTGGTCATGCCGCGTCTTTTGGTGATTTTTGTATTTTGGACAAAGCCAACAACAATTTTGATTTGCTGGTACACGAGAGTCTTCTAATCTTGAGGGACCGCCCGACACTCAATCAACAGAACTCTTCTATACCGTTGTATCTTTTTTAATCTCCCTGGACTTTCCTTTTAGTTCAATTTCAATAGACTTTCCTTATTTAGATATCGTATGATTGATAATTTATTATGCATTTTCTCTAGAATAATTATCACTATAAAAAACCTCACACGTGTAACTTTGATTTAGCTGAAGATGAGACAAGCTCGTCTCGAAACGTCCTGAACATGTCTTAATTAATAAATTTTTTGCTAATGGATTTGTCTTAACCAACTGGAAATGTCGTCTTAACCAACTGGAAATGTCGATTTAACTACGTTTGTCTTTTCTGAAATGACTCTCAAAATGATGTTTGTCGTGGTCCTAACGTTACGATTCATAAGTAAGTGTTTTTTTCAACTTGGCAAAAAGTGCCCTTTTATTCAACGAATTTATAGACACGATTTGAGTGGCAAAGCAAATACTTGCCATATAAAACCCAAGTTCCATCATATTAACGAAAGATTTAATATTCCATGCTTTTGTTCCCGATTCTAAAAGCAGTTTCTGATCGTAAGCTATGTAGGTTTGAAGTTAGGAGCCCCAAAGGATGGACATATTCCATCAGTGGTATGATTGAAATATTCCATATGATATAACTTTTCATCCTGTGGTGCTCTTTTCATGAAATTTTGTACACTTGTGACGGAAGTAATTGCCCACATCTTGACACAAAAAAATTTTGGATTTGAGCACATAAGGAAGACTTATTCCACTTAACGCATCATATTTAACTGTACCAAAAGCACCCAGCTCATGAGATTCATCTGTATTGGAAGTCACAAGAGTGGCAAATTTTGTTTTAGTAAGGCGTATCAGAGCAGAAAAATGTTGATTTATTCCCTTTAGAGCCATCAAGGATGCCGTAATTCTAATCAAAAATAACACATAAGAAACGATCGTATGTTTTGCCGTTCTCATCTAGAATCGTATTCCTTCGTTTGAATACCAGAATGAGCCGTGGAAAGAATTCAAAACAATAATAACATGAATTGGGAACAAATTGCCAAAGAATAAGCTCTTCTGGAGCCTTAGAGGATGCGTTATTCCAGTCTTTCTTCTAAAGCTTTAACGTTGAATTAGGAATTTCAAATCATACAAGGCTTGGGCTTTAATCTTTTGACATTACTAAACTAATGTAGAAGGCTATAACTTGCTCTTAAAATCAAAATTTTGTATCAAAAGGAGCCCCAAAGAAGTAAATATTCCGTTGAAATCAATGAATTCTAAAAGTTAGAAATTTTTGTCTTTTTCGTCGAATATGAAATCCGATCAATGGCAAAAGATAAAATTGAATCGTGGAATCTTCTATCAAAAATCGCTCTCAAACGTCTTCTTTAAGCCTCAAGTCACTTAGGTTCAGTTTACAAGCATTTTTATCATCTTAAAAAGCTCTTTACCAATTTATGATAGAAATCCACAAAACTTCTGCAGAAATGAGCTATTCATGGAATTTGCATCCTTACATGCTCCAATAACTTTCAATATATGCTTTTTGGACTTTTCACGGTATTACAACAATATAATTATCTTTCTAAATAATCCAAGGTTATATTTTAATAACAGACTGACTAAAATTTCTTTGTCTTTCATGGTGCTTTCCAACGGAATCGTTCATCCTTTGTTGCTCCTAGGACCAGATTTTGAAAATTCAGGTATCTTAGATAGTATTTCAAAGATCAAAAATTATCAAAACAATTTTGAGAGGGTCCAAAATTGAAATTTTGTGAACTAAGGTATTTTGGAATATAGAATCCAAACACACTCCTCCCAATGACATAATATTCTAAAGTGCCACGAAACCTGTCTTTGCCCAGAGATGTAGTCCGTTAAAGTCAAAATTGATCTTTTTAGGACAAAAAAACTTATTTTCAGATTTTTCGAATGGACACTTTTTGCCAAGTTGAAAAAAAAACACTAACATAACAGCAAGAGTATTTCACAAATTTGAATGATTCCAGTTCTAGTTGGAAGCCAAAAGACTCAAGTATTTTTTTGATTTTTCTCCTTGTCTCACGAGCACTACAAATTTAGGTAAATTCAACTAATTTTATGGTTGCAAATAGACTGAAAAATGGCCTAAAACATCGATCAAAGCATAAATGACTCCTCGCACAGAATAATGAAGGAAATTTTTTTTATATCATCCTAAAATATTACAAATATACAACATACCAGGTGCGTCAAAGAAATGTATCTCTGACTCACCTGGTAAGGCGGAATTCCACTCAGTCAGTCCTTCCGACCGGACAATAGTTTACGTGGGAAAATGTCGCTCTGAATTGAATAGAATGTTGCGCGTGACACTCGAATAAGCGATTGTGGAAAGGCTGCCCTCCAGACAGCGGAATTCCCCGAACGGGCGGAATTTCTATTGATTGCTAGAGAAAATGTCGCTCTGAAATGAATAGACAGCAACCTTTTACTATTCTCATCGGATTGTGGGCACCGATTTTCAATAGAAGCAGGAATTTACAAGTGGGAAAGTGCCTAAGTGCAAGATTTGGCCCCTAGGGAGTTTATCATTTATATAAGGCCACACCTTTTCTCTCATTTCACTCTTCTTCAAGCAACGATCAGTTCGTGACGAGTAGACTGAATCGATATCCTCGCCGTCGCCTTTTCCCTCCACCTCTACTATGGCCCAAGTTCCTCACAATGTGGGGAGGCAAGATATACAAGCTGCTGTTGGCCAAAATGATATGCAAGCTCGGCCTGAAGCTCAGGCGGCTCAGGCCGAAGGACAGGCACAAGCTCAACTGGTAGATCAACACACTGCACAAAATCCTGTCGCTGTAAGTGAGCTAAATCTCTTTCTTTATTTTGTGGGCGATATTGTCTTCTTTTTTGCATCGTTTGGATTGTTTGGCAGCTTTTTATCCTGCTATTCCTATTCCGTAGCTGGACTATCTGGGCCTGTTATTTAGCTGTCTCGTGTTTTTATTTTTCCTAGGGTTGTTTTCGCTCAGTTCCTCCTCGTGCGTACTTCTTCCTGCTTGCCTTCATTTTGCCCCAGCGTGCTCTGGGTTCACAACGTTTTACTCGTTTCTCTTTGTGAGTTTCAATGTAGTTTTCTTTGGTTTTCCAGTACATTTACGAGTGCCAGTTTATATATTTTTCAGTGCTTGGGAACGGTATAGGGCCATGGTCGATTTTTACAATTTTTCTGCTTAATTTGTAGAAACTTTTGCACGTGTTGGGTCGTGTTGGTATCGTGAAACAATTTCCTTTTCTGTAGTGTTGTCTATGCTTACCGTTATTCCACGGTTTTGTTGTGCAGTATGCCTTCATGATTAATATGTATTTTAAAGAAATTACTGATTGCGGCTTTATTACGTAATGAATTTTATGGCCAATTGCCCTAGGAGGCTTTATTATGTAATGAATTTTATGGCCATTTGCCCTAGGAGGCTTTATTATGTAATGAATTTTATGGCCAATTGACCTAGGAGGCTTTATTACGTAATGAATTTTATGGCCATTTGCCCTAGGTGGCTTTAATTGTGTAATGAATTTTATGGCCAATTGCCCTAGGAGGCTTTATTACGTAATGAATTTTATGGCCATTTGCCCTAGGAGGCTTTATGGAAGACTATTTACGTCAGTAAATGTTTGTTAACGCCCAAGTCTCCCAAGAATTTGCATCCCCCCATGGAAACACCCTAGAACCCAGTCCTCTGTCATCAGCGCAGTTCGACAGCATGGTCTATGATGGAGAGTGATGTCCAGTTTTAATCGGGTTTAAACTCATGCAAAGTATCAGTTTTTCGAGCTGATTGCGAAGACTATGGCTGAAAATAGCTATGCTGTTTAAATGATAAGAAACTGGTGAGAATTTTTGAAACAATGACCTGAACCTGGCAACGGCGTAAAAGAATTGCCTCATGGACGCTGCTGAGATGTTGGCCTACAGAAATGGCGGTCACCTGAAGTCACAAACAAAGTGGTGTTACTGGAGGTCCTTTGTCCGCATGTTCACAGCAAGAAACTCTCCACCCGGCATCATTGCTCACTGAATGAATGTATCTGCCATTGCAGTTTATATCAACGAAAGAAACTGTATCCAATACGTTGAAAATCAACCTTAAACCCGAAGTGAAATCGTCATTGTACCATGAAGCCAATTTGAACATTCCATTGCAGGAGGGCGTGGTTTGTCGTTGAGAATCGAGGACAATCGATGAGTCGATGCAAAGATACTTGTGGCGTGAAGCACCGTCTTACTCAGTTCATTGAAGTGGAACTTTTCAGTTCAGTCAACACAAAGTGTGAATCATGGAATTAAACACCGTAGTAGATCTACCTCCTTAGAGACAGTTTGCAGCCGTTCACTTTGATTAGTATCGTAGCATTGGACCAGACAATATGTAATCAAAACATGAGTTGAAAGTGGTCACCAGTACACGGAGGAAACACATGAGAATTATCCTGATTCACATTGCATGGGAGCAGAAAATAAAACTATTTTTGGAATAATTTTGTCAACAACTTTGCAAGCGAAAATCGTTGCACAGCACTCACTAACAGTTATCACAAGCATCACAAGTATCGATCTATCATGATGTGCTAGGATTTGCCAAACAAGCTGGACACAAACCAAATAAATAAAAAAAAAAGAAGAAAAAAAAAAGCAATTGGTATTGTAACATGTTGGAAACTGGTTTTAATCAACTACATGCAGGTGTGATATAGACACTTTTTGTTTATGCACATGGAGTTTTTACTGGGATTGTGAGTTTACCATGAGTGAAAGAAGCAGATTGAGAAGGAATAAGCCTAAACTTTACTGGAAACTTTGCCAGACTTGTTGAAGAACAGGGCTTCTCAGCCAAGGAGTTGCCCAACAATTAACTTATCAACATTGAGGAACAGAAAATAGTCAATGACAATGGTATCAAGGTTGCAATTGATAAACATTGGGTGCAATACGGATATGGGTATGGTGGCAAGTAGACCTGATGTTCCATAATGTATTGAACCCATTAACTCAATTTTGATTATTATTGGGGGTATCAAGGTGCTAGGCATCTCTTGCAAGTTCACATTTTATCATGTGATCTTCATAAACCAATAAGGGCACCCAGTACTTAGCCTAAATGAGTGCCATTCTGCAGGTGCAACAACATGAAACATAAGGGAAATATTACCCTGCTGTTTAAAAGAAAAGGGGGCATAAACCACAGGTGATGGGTGATGAAGGGAATATCACCCCATTCTTATAAAGGAGATGTAGTCCCTAGATGATAGATTGAGAAAGATCACCCTGTGATTAGAAGGATGAAACCCCCAGGAAGCATATGGTAAGTATCCTCAAAGGTGGTCCACCCCCCCCCCTCTGTTGTTTTTTGCAGGTACATGAAACTCACATCAACTAGCCCTATAACCTTTAAGGGCAAACTGACATCTTGCAGTTGTCACAGCTGTGCATTTAATGATCTTACAAAGTCTCCACAGGGGCTGTTCAATGTACCCTTTTCAACGACCCCTACACATTTCACTTGGTAATAAATGCTCGATAGATCAGTGTGTAAGCCACACTTCACCCATCCCTCTTCATATATTTCCTTGCAGGTACAAACTAATATATGCCAAATGACTTTTGACCAGTTCAAATGGAGACCATCTTGCCCCTTCCAAAATCCCCACCCCTTTTTGCTATGTTTCCTTTTGCCTTCTTTGCAGCTTCAATAGATCCTCAATGTTATGCCCCAACTTTGACCAGAAATTTAATTGCAGGAGAACATAATTTGAGATTACAGGGATACAAGAAGGTTAATAAATGTCTGCTAGGTTAATGTCACCCCCCCCCCTTCCCTTTCCACCATCCCCCTGTGTCCTTTGCTTTTCTTGCAGGTACAAACTACCATCAATATTCCCAATGTTTAACAACACTAATATTTGCATGCAGGAAGGGCAAGGGGATTGGCATAAGTCAATGGAGTTAAAAGCAACAAGGAACATACAAAACTCCTAAGCTGCTGGCCAATTTGTCCCAACTTCAACAGCCCCCCCCCATATCTTTATGTTTGCATTTCTTGCCTTTCTTTGCAGGATCACTTTATCCTAAACATGATGCCCCAACTTGCCTCATAAATAATAAATAACATTTGATGGAGAAGGTCTCATGACGTATCAGGAACACAAGAAGGTCAAACACGCTTTAGAGAACAACGTACAATCCCTGTTCACCACCCTCCCTCTTAACTTGTTCTCGTGCTAGTACAGCATAACATCATATGCCCAGTAACTTAGGGGCTACACAAATATTGACATTGATTGAAGGTAGAGAAGCTGCAAGAAGGACAAATGCATTTGAAACATTGTGTTATCGCCGAATTCTAAAAGTTTGCGGGATAAACAAAATTACCAACAAAGAGATATTTGACAGAGCAAAAAAAAAAAAAAAAACCATATCTATTAAAGTAGATCACTCAATGTAAATCGTCATTCTTTGGCCACATTGCAAGGAGCCCAAACCAAAAATTTGTTTGTCACATCATTGAAGGATTTATAAATCGCAAAAGAGCACAGAGTAGACCTTGGAGGACATGGGTAGAGGACATCAATGAGTGGTCCAGCATCAGAGAATATGGATAATTGAAAGGAAGAACAGAGAACAGTGGAGATCCATGATAGGCAACCTCGGTCTTACGAGGACGCTACATAGATCGATAGTTAGATAGAAAGAAAGAAATTGGCAAGTCATGCTAGTAGATGCAAGCAACAAGAAACATAAAAATACTCCTAATGAGTTAACCAAGTTTTCTCCTCTACTGCACTGTTTCTCAGCCCGCTTCTTTTCAGATCCACATTGTCATGTTTTTAGCATAAGAGCAATCAAAATTTGTTGGTCTCAGCTCAAATGAGCTGAAATGGTCAGATAACTTAGTCTGCATAAACCTAGGAACTGGGGGCACTGGGGACATGTGCCCCCCAAGATGTTGCTATAACAAAGAAGTGCCCCTTTTTAATTTTAGTACTGCCCCTTGTTTCCTGAGGGAACACATTCTCGAACTGTCATATCCTCACCCTAAATTTGAGATGCTTCCTATATCCTTCTTAGTCTGGCCACAAAGTTGTACTCCCATATTCCAAACGTTAGAGCAAATGCAATGCAAGAGATCAATCACTGATACATTTGTCTCTGCACTCTTGATTTATTGAATTAGCAGATGATATTGCCAAGGAGTGGACCAAACTTGGCAGGGTCAAACCAGCATATCAAGATATTATGGCCAGTTGTCACATTCTGTCATCACTTTGAACACAACTTGTTCAACTCTATATGCCGATTACTGTCCCATGAACCAATGGTTGGCATCTAGTTAGAAATAGTCAGATCCACAAATGCTCAAAAACAGGTTGCTGTGGCATCATTGCCCAGCAGGCGCAGCAAGAATAGGATCTGCACACAAACCCCACTTGACTGTCTGACAAGGCTCTTGGTTTATGTATTAGAAGTTATTACGAACAATGCACATGCACTTCACCTGAGACAGCTGGAATTAGCCCAAAAGTTTGGCCAGGACCAACAATTTAAATCAGTTTATCATTACTGACCTGCTTCTGCAGTTTCATTAATTGAATTGATACATTAAATCGCGGCACTGACTTCACAGCAATTATTAGAACAGAACTGTCACACAGGTACTCACTTGTTGCTGATATACACAGATCCAAGCATCATAATTTGCAATCCTTGCATCCACACTCTAGGAAAACTATCCGCACAGCAGAAATCGTTGCAAGCAGACCAACAGTCATACACAAACAAACAAACAACCAGACTCTGTTGCCAATCTATAGTGCAATGAAGAATATATACCCCTTCGCAGTAGTTATTACCATTATTATAACTTTTACTCCTCAGAATCAGCAGGGCCTATCAAAATGTTGTGTGGTGGCTTGGGATCGATTTTGGCGGGTTGGCCGCTGAAACAGCGGCACTTTACATTGTATTTCTCAATTATTAGGTAACTTTCCCATCTCTGGCCTACCCACCCAACTATATGGTAGGCTTGAGATGTTTTTAGATAGGGAAATATACCACACGCAATATGAGGGAAATACTACCCTCCTATATTTAGAAGGGGAAATAATACCCCAAGTGAGGTGATGACGGGAAAGATTACCCATGTTTTTATAGGGGAAATAATACCCCAGGGGAAATAATACCCCAGATGACGTACTGAAGGCAATACTTTACTCAAGGGGAATAGATTACCCCAAGTTTCATAAGAGTAAGAGTTTCCTACTTTGTTTTGCAGTTTTGTCATTTTGTTGATAGTTTCAGTTTAAATTTCGATACGATCCCAAAAGCTGCCACACAACGACTCTTTGTGCTTACAATTCTGCTTACTAATTGCATTGATAGGGTCCATATTGTTGATAAGATCAGTGAATCATGTCTGTTCAGCAACGGAGACGTAGGGCGTTAATATGTAATGAATTTTATGGCCATTTGCCCTAGGAGGCTTTATTACGTAATGAATTTTATGGCCTTTTTTGCCCTATGAGGCTTTATTACATAATGAATTTTATGGCCATTTGCCCTAGGAGGCTTTATTTTGTAATGAATTTTATGGCCTTTTGCCCTAGGTGGCTTTAATTGTGTAATACATTTTAAGGCCATTTGCCCTAGGAGGCTTTATTATGTAATGAATTTTATGGCCAATTGCCCTAGGAGGCTTTATTACGTAATGAATTTTATGGCCAATTGCCCTAGGAGGCTTTATTACGTAATGAATTTTTTTTTTTGGCCATTTGCCCTAGGAGGCTTTATTATGTAATGAATTTTATGGCCATTTGCCCTAGGTGGCTTTATCATGTAATGAATTTTATGGCCAATTGCCCCAGGAGGCTTTATTACGTAGTGAATTTTATGGCCAGTTACCCTAGGAGGCTTTATTACGTAATGAATTTTATGGCCATTTGCCCCGGGAGGCTTTATTGTGTAATGAATTTTATGGCCATTTGCCCTAGGAGGCTTTATTATGTAATGAATTTTATGGCCATCTGCCCTAGGTGGCTTTATTGTGTAATGAATCTTATGGCCAATTGCCCTAGGAGGCTTTAGTACGTAATGCATTTTATGGCTAGTTTGCCCTAGGGGGCTTAATTATGTAATGAATTTTATGGCCATTTGCCCTAGGTGGTTTAATTATGTAATGAATTTTATGGCCATTTGCCCTAGGTGGCTTTAATTGTGTAATGAATTTTATGGCCATTTTGCCCTAGGTGGCTTTAATTGTGTAATGAATTTTATGGCTATTTGCCCTAGGAGGCTTTAGTACGTAATGCATTTTATGGCCAGTTTGCCCTAGGATGCTTTATTATGTAATACATTTTATGGCCAGTTTGCCTTAGGAGGCTTTAGTGCCTATACATTTTATGGCCAGTTGCCCTAGGTGGTTTAATTATGTAATGAATTTTATGGCCATTTGCCCTAGGTGGCTTTAATTGTGTAATGAATTTTATGGCCATTTTGCCCTAGGTGGCTTTAATTGTGTAATGAATTTTATGGCTATTTGCCCTAGGAGGCTTTAGTACGTAATGCATTTTATGGCCAGTTTGCCCTAGGATGCTTTATTATGTAATACATTTTATGGCCAGTTTGCCTTAGGAGGCTTTAGTGCCTATACATTTTATGGCCAGTTGCCCTAGGTGGTTTAATTATGTAATGAATTTTATGGCCATTTGCCCTAGGTGGCTTTAATTGTGTAATGAATTTTATGGCCATTTTGCCCTAGGTGGCTTTAATTGTGTAATGAATTTTATGGCTATTTGCCCTAGGAGGCTTTAGTACGTAATGCATTTTATGGCCAGTTTGCCCTAGGATGCTTTATTATGTAATACATTTTATGGCCAGTTTGCCTTAGGAGGCTTTAGTGCCTATACATTTTATGGCCAGTTGCCCTAGGTGGCTTTAATTGTGTAATGAATTTTATGGCCATTTTGCCCTAGGTGGCTTTAATTGTGTAATGAATTTTATGGCCATTTTGCCCTAGGTGGCTTTAATTGTGTAATGAATTTTATGGCTATTTGCCCTAAGAGGCTTTAGTACGTATACATTTTATGGCCAGTTGCCCTAGGTGGCTTTAATTGTGTAATGAATTTTATGGCCATTTTGCCCTAGATGGCTTTAATTGTGTAATGAATTTTATGGCCATTTTGCCCTAGGTGGCTTTAATTGTGTAATGAATTTTATGGCTATTTGCCCTAAGAGGCTTTAGTACGTAATGCATTTTATGGCCAGTTTGCCCTAGGATGCTTTATTATGTAATACATTTTATGGCCAGTTTGCCTTAGGAGGCTTTAGTGCCTATACATTTTATGGCCAGTTGCCCTAGGTGGCTTTAATTGTGTAATGAATTTTATGGCCATTTTGCCCTAGGTGGCTTTAATTGTGTAATGAATTTTATGGCTATTTGCCCTAGGAGGCTTTAGTACGTAATGCATTTTATGGCCAGTTTGCCCTAGGATGCTTTATTATGTAATACATTTTATGGCCAGTTTGCCTTAGGAGGCTTTAGTGCCTATACATTTTATGGCCAGTTGCCCTAGGAGGCTTAATATGTAATGAATTTTATGAACAATTGCCCTATGTGGCTTAATGAATTTTATGGCCTTTTGCCCATGTAATTTTATGGCCAGTTGTCCCAGATGGCTTTATTATGCTATATATTTTTATGAAGGATGGCTTTTTGGCAGGTTGATTTTTATTAGGCAGAAATACCCTTGATGGTTTACTCATTTGCAATTTGAAAATAATCAAATACTCTGATCAGTTTATTATGTATCATTCGCCAAGGCTCGACAGCTGCTGTGTTTGTGTAATGTTTTGAGATAGCTGGGTGATTGGTAGCTGAATGTTATAAGTGGTTGTTTTTACACAACTTATTCTATATGTCTGTTCTTTCTAATATTTGCTTTACAGATATCCTTGACTTTTGATTTTTGAGCAACCCCCAATGGTAAACTGAGTTTTATAGGGATTTCTCCCATGTCATGCAAAAGTCAATCAGAATGCAGATGAATATATCATTTTCAATTCTATGTTTTCAGTTGTGATCAGTGTCAGAAGGAAAGATCATTTGCCTTATCGCAAAGGATATTGCTAACAGACATCGTAATAGTTATTTTTAAGGGCTATGCTTTTTCTTTCATGGCAGAACATCAATTATTTACATTTTTGCATAATTTTGAGTCACTATATCAATTTTCTGCCCTGCCAACATTTGATTTTTTTTTTTTTTTTTAGTAATTTTTGCTTTCCTCTCTCTTGCAGGGGAATGATAATATGCAAGCTTTGCTCGACAGACTAGCTGCTTTAGAGAATAGAAGTAAACCAACAGTTTCATCCCTCAAGAAGGGGATTCTTCAATATGCTTTGAGGCAGACTTCTGACTTTGATAAATATATTGCACTTGAGAAAATTGAGACTTTAAAGATTGTTAGCAAAGACCTAAGGACAAGAAATGTGACTATTATGCCAGCACGCATGCTGCATTGTTGGAAAGAATTAACAAGCCCACAAATATATTTAAAGATTATGTCCTTTCTCTCCTGGGTGGCCGGGACTATGAGAAGATCATAGAATCTGTTTCTAAGATTGACAAGTCCTTTAAAGACAAAGAATCCTCTGCTCCGAAACAGAGCTACCGTACTCCTCCACAGCTGCAGCAACCATCTGCCGTTCATGGTGTTCAGTTCCAGAGTCAAGGCTCACCAGCTCCCATTAGTCCCAATGTTTCACACTTGAATGTTCCGTATTTTACGCCTTACCATGCTAGTAATCCTGTTATGGCGCTGCCTGCAGCCCCCCTTAGACCTGCTCTCCCCGGCTTTGGCAGACAAGGTAGATTTTGTACCTATTGTCACATGAACAATCACGATTATGCGTCATGTTTCCGAAGAAGACGTTTCAGGCCATATCAGAGGAATCGTAGTAACAATAACAACACTGATAATAACAATTAGTTGTTTACTCTCTGTTTGTTGCATTTTCTCATGGCATCGTTGTTGTTGATTATTACTGCTGTTTTTTCAAAATTCTAAATTTCAATTGGTAATTCATGAAGTTATATATGAACAAGGCTCGTTTTTGCTTTCATTGTCTTCTTTTGAGTGGGCAAAAACAGGTTTGGAAAACAGTTTGTCCCATTTTGGCCTTTTTTCATTCACGATTGTCTTTGTATCATAGTATAAAACTCCTTTTGCCGATGGACTCGTTTGGTTGTTCTGGGAGAGGTTCTAAACGGCGTTCGGATCGGGCTTTCTTGTAGAATATCTGAAGGTTGATTTTAATCTAAGCTGACTATTGCTTTCGAGTATTATCGCATGCTGCTCCACTAAATAGGAAGGCTTTTCTGTGTTTGCGGATATGGTTGGCTTAAAACTCATTCACGGCCCATTCCATGCATTAGGCCCGACGATCTTCGGTGTGGTAACAAAAAATAATGATATATCAATAGTAACAAATTTCAATATTCATTTCTTCTTTTCCTAACGTTTTTGTATTTATCGTACCTTCAGCGCGGAGTTTAACATAGAATGCGCCCTAGGAAACCATTTGTGTGCTTTGCTTTAAATCATAACAAAACGAAACATTCATATCTGTTTGAACCTTTATGGTCTTCAAAATCATTTGTAATGTTTTTTGAAAAGTTTCTTAGACTCATAGCCGGACACTGTTTTTTTGGATGGACATACATGGAAGTACCCCCTGCTCACGTCTTTATCTGAGGAAATCATAATCAGGCAGGCAATTTCATTGCATCTAGGGGTTTATCTCTGGCCCAATTCCTTCACTTGAGCCAATTCCCGGACTCTTTATTTTTCACTGGCCACTTTCGTCTCAGTATGATGGGCCCCCAATACGGGTCTCGTTGTTGCTAGCTGGCAGCCGTTGCCCACAAGGGTACTCGCAACTTCTTTTGTATTAGGGTGTATTCTCGGTCTGTTCATTTTCTGTTATCAAACTTTTCTTTTTAAATCCTTATTTTCTCACCTATCAAGCCAATTGGGGGTCTGACTCATAGGCCTTTACACTCGGTCGTGGACTGGGTTCCATGCGGCTTGGTGGGAGGGTCCTTTTCTTTTCCTTTTTTGTTTAAGTATAAAATCTGTAAATTTACTATTTCATCTTTGTAGCCAAAAGTTACTGCACTGTCGTTTGAAAGGAAATTACAGTTTTTGTTGGCTGGTCATGGTATAAGGAACAGAGAAAAAATTTCCTGGATTTGTAAGGATGGTGGACCTTCCTGTCAAGCCGTCTTGGAACCCTTGTCGTCGATAAATGATATTCTGAATGGAAGTCGAAAAGCCAATGGGAAAGATTTAATTTTTAGAAATCCTGATTACTTTGTAGCAGGTGAATTACATCATCACTCAGACACTTGGAATAGAATTCTGGAAGGATATCACAAAAGAGACGAAGTTCTAGGTTTCATTCACTCGAAGGTTTCTGTGTTCGATTTTATGGTGCCCTTTAAGGGTGACTTTAAGGGGAAAAGATATGATTCCGAAAGGCCGCCAAGTTTGGAATTGCCTAACAGTAAAACCTGTAATGATCACGAGGAATTTATTAATCAATCCATTCTTGAAAGAGTTTGCAATGGATCTCTGTCGGTTTGGGGTAAAAAAGGAGAACGTCCCCCTCCTTTTCTTGTTATGCCAATAACTATCGAGCCTTCAAAACCTCGTATGTGCCACGACGAGCGGTTTCTAAATTTATGGATGAAGGCACCTCCAGTAAAACTTGATCCTATTACTGACTTGCCACGGTATGTGGGAAAGGACCATTTTCAAACAAAACTGGATGACAAATCGGGTTATGGCCACATCGAGCTGACAGAAGAAAGTAAACCATATTTTGGTCTGCAGTGGCAAAATTGGTATTTTGTTTACAATACATTGCCTTTTGGTTGGAGCCCTAGTGCTTATGTTTACCAAACCGTAGGGCTAGGGGCGTCACACTTCATTCGTAGCAGTGGTGCTCCAATTTCACAGTACATAGATGATAGGCATATTGGACAATTTAGTCCTAAAGTCAAGCCCGATCAAGAATGGAACAATATCGAATTAGCAGAGGCAGGCCTTTTCATCTGTGCCCTTGTTCTAGTGCATTGTGGGTATTTCGTTGGCTTAAAAAATCAGCTTTGGAGCCCACACAGAGAATAGTTTATTTGGGACTGATCTCAGATTCAGTGTGCCAGGCTTTTCGTCTTCCAGAAGAAAAAAAGGAGAAGTTTTCTGCCTTAAGAGAGTCCCTTCTAAAGTCAAGTTATGCATCCCTTAATAGTCTACAAAGATTTGCGGGAAAAATTGCGTCTTTCTCCCTAGCAGTACCCGCTGCAAGGTTGTTCTCACGGGAAATTTATGAAGGTATTAGCAAAGGTATAAAGAGGATCAAACCTGTTAAGATGTCTGGTGATATGAGAACCGAGATTGAACATTGGAGATTCCTCGATTCATGGAATGGTCATTTACCTTGGAAAGATGAAAAGCAAAAAAGAATCGCTCTTTGCTCCGACGCGTCGAATACAGGCTGGGGTGGAATACTTTTCTCGCCTGATGGCTCAACGAGATCAGTTGCTCGCGATTATTGGAGTGACGATGAGGCAACCTCTACTATTGCTGTAAGAGAAGCGAAAGCGTTGCATAACACGCTAATTGCTTTTTCAAATTCTGTTTGCAACACCAGGGTAGATGCAGAAGTTGACAATACAAACTTGCTACACTTTTGGAACAACGAAGGAGGTCGAAATCGAGATCTTGTAAAGGAGATGAAAAGCCTGTTTTTTCTTTGCCTGAAGTTGAACGTCACTCTGTCTTTAAGCTACACACCATCCGGAAAGATGGCTGCTGACACCCCATCAAGATTTTCCTCTGATATCGACTGCCGCTTATCCGAGAAAGCATGGCAAAACGTCGAATCGTTGTTTGGTCCCCATACTTTCGATCTTATGGCAATTCCATCAAATGTGAGGAAAGATCGTTCAGGGGCTGAGTTAAAGTTTTTCTCTCCTCATCCATGTCCAAATTCTGCAGGAGTGAATATTTTCGCACAGTCTTTAGGATCAGAAGAGAATTACTACATCTTCCCGCCTTTCATACTTATTGGCCCGCTCTTGAGATTCCTTAAAGATTCGCCAATTCGAGTTACCTTCCTTGCTTTCGATGTGTCACACAGAAAGTTTTGGTGGCCTTTAATTAATTCATACGCAGCCGACAGTTGTTTGTTGGGGAAACAGGGCCAAGGTGATATCATCTTTTTCCCTCCGAGCAAGAAGTTGGGGGGCTGGCACACAAGACCACTCCCATGGGATTTGCATGCATTCAGACTTGTTTTCTAACTTTCCTTTCAGAAAGAACTCGAGATACCAAGGATATGGAAGCCAGCTGTAAGCTGTGTGGAATGTAGCTACCCTAATGACCAAGACTATCATTTTTGTCAGCGATGCGGTTGTAAAAGAAGATCCTTTCAGTTGCCAAAGCAGCCAGCGTTTGTGGACATTGAGCAGGGAAAGATAAATCAGAGATTAGATTGCCTTACGCAGTTTAAAGCCAAGAAGCCTTACCAGAGACAAAAAAGTTGTCTCCAAAGCCAACTCGAGTCTTTTCTTTGGTCACTTCCTGAAAGAAAAACGATCGCTGCTGCTTCTCCTGGAGATGTAGTGAGTTTCTTAGTTTGGAGAGATAAATTTGGAAAGACAGCCGTCCATTCCGACAACTGCTTGGCTACAAGAAATTCAGGGAATTATTCCTGTCGAAGAGGTCTTGCAGCCGGCACAGTGGATAATAATATTGGCAAACTGAGGACAATTTTTAGAGAAAGTGGCAGAGGAACAACCTGGAACTGCGAGTTGAACACAGGTAACCCTGCTGCTCATTCCTCGGTTGCCGAGTACCATGCTTTGGTGCTTGAGGAACAAACCATCGCAAGAGCTTTCCCAGTGCAAGCCGTACCCCTGTTCATGGATAAGCTAGAGAAGCTTTGCAATCATCTTAGATCTCTCATGCTAGAACCAAGCTTGAAGCCTGTATCGTTATACATTCTGGCCAGAGATCTGGCATTCTTCACGATAGATTTTTTCTCGGGTGATCGAGCGTCTGACTTGGGAAGGGTAAAGTCCACTGATGTAGTACGTCTAGAGGATGATAACTGTTTCATTTTCAAACAAGTATATGGCAAATGTTTAAGGGGAAACAGAGCTCATGTCTTTTCCATTCAACGAATACCTCAGTCTTCTGTTTGTCCTGTGAGGAATTTTTTGAGTTACTTGGAGTTATCTCAGAAAATGGGCATAGATCTTAGCACAGGGTTTTTATTTAGAGCAACTGATGGTCATACAAAAGTGAAAGCGGAACCATTCGTTGGATCCACAGTGGCTAATAGATTGCAGAGGCATTTGAATGATCTGTCTATTAATCAAGGTGAAACAATGCACAGCTTTAGGAGTGGCTGCTCCATTACCCTCGCAATGCTTGGTGTCTCTGATAAGAAGATAGCGGATCATGTTGGATGGAGAAGCGTTGAAATGGCTCGGTATTACTGCCAGTATGATAAGGTTTCAGGTGCTGGATGTCCTTCAAAGATTCTCTCACAAAACGCAGCCACTCAGCCTTCTACTGTGGCAACCTCAAAGTATCATTTGGAGCAAGAATTCAGAGATATGAACAGCCTTAAAAATGCTAAGCCATTATTTGACTGATTGCTTACTATGTTGAACCTTTTTAAATCCTGGACTCTTTTTTCTTGAGTTATGGATAGATAATCCTGTTGCATCCATGTAAGTTACTTTTGTCTGCTTTGTTTGCCTTTTATGCCATGTTTTACTGATATACAAACAGCTGATCTCCGAGAGCACCCCGTGCCTCGGTCGAATTGGAAGGAGGTTCATACAATTCGATGAGAATAGATTACTATTCTCATCGGATTGTGGGCACCGATTTTCAATAGAAGCAGGAATTTACAAGTGGGAAAGTGCCTAAGTGCAAGATTTGGCCCCTAGGGAGTTTATCATTTATATAAGGCCACACCTTTTCTCTCATTTCACTCTTCTTCAAGCAACGATCAGTTCGGAGAGAGACTGAATCGATCCCTCCCTCCTCCCCTGGCGACGGCTCGCAGATTCGAATTGATAAGTTCCGCCTTCCAAACAGCGAATCTCCTTTCGCACCCCATGCCTCGGTCGAATTGGAAGGAGGTTCATACAATTCGATGAGAATAGATTACTGTTTAAAATTCCGCCCACTCGGAAAAACCCAGCTGACCGGAGATTGGCCTTAAAATAATTCAGGAAAGTCATAAGTCATGGAAATTCAACTTCCCATGGGTGAGAGATATCCTCCACACATTAATGGCCATGGGATTGAAAATTTTCCGCATTTATTTGAAAATGGATGTCTTATAACACTTGAGGGAGATGAAGCGCCTATTGCCTATTGTTCGGTGTGAATAGAGTCCTTACGATTTGATCACTGTTTTAGGCCCTTTTTCCGTCATTTTGCAACCATGAAATTTTTATAAAGCTGAATTTGCAAATACTTCTGGTACTGGTAGGACAGCGAGAAAAATCACAAAAATACTTGAATTTTTCGGCTTTTAAGGTTACTGTAACCCTTCAGGCAGTGATTAAGAAACTCTGTTTACCACGGCCTTTTGTTAAGATATACCAAACAAGGCTATATATCATTCGAGGCAGAATTAAACGCAGAATATCATAAAAATATATGCTATTGATTTTGCAAAAGCACAAATGATTTATTCCAAATTTTAGGCGAAATCGACCACCCTCGCGAAAAAATCTTTGTGTACCCCAGCGAGCACTGTAGGACCACGATTATCTATTTACCATAGACACAAGGTCCTGAACTGCAAAACCGTGTCACGAATTTTTGGTGAAACGTACTGGCTAGGAATGATACCATTTTAAACTTTGTATTAATGTATGGAATGTCTTTTTTAACTTTCAAACCTCTGTAAAAAACGGACTCGTGGATCTATCGAAAATCGCTGACACGGTTTCGTAGGTATATGCTCTGTGACCCTGTGTACCAAGTTTCAAGCGATTTCATTGGCCCGTTGGGTACACAAAGATTTTTTAGTACGCACCAGTACTCAAGAATCCTGTTTCGAGAAATCAGGCTTTTAACAAATTCGGTCAAAAAGTGCGGGAAAAACGATTATGCTTGTGCGTGCAGACACGAAACCACAGGTCAAGCAATAAAGATTTGGCGCGGTCTTTATAAATCTTTTTGTCAATAAAACTGCAACGAGTGACTTACAGATGTAACTATCACGAAATTCCGCTAGCGATAGACAGTCGTTAGGACTCGTTGGAAATGACTTCTTTGTGCTTTTTGATGGGCAGTCATCATTAATGCAGAAAATTTTCCAGCTGCCACTGAGGCCTTTTAGCGTCAAATATTTTCAAATTGCTGTGGCATTCCTTGCAAACCGAGGGCAAAGAATGCAGTAAACTTTTTGAGTAAAGATTTGCTGATGATTCGGTTGTACTTTCTTGGTTCAAGTCCTTTTTCGTCTGATTCTTCCGATTCTGATCCCTCATTGTCAAAACCTTCCTGGTCAAACCACGACCCCTTATCTGATAACGCAAGATTTGTAGCTTTGTCTTTTCCAAAAGTTTTTTGAATCCTTTTTCCTAAACTCTGGTCCTTTTCTGCTCCATAACAACAGAGCAAACATTACATCCGTGCGGATTACACTTACTGCCTTCTAAACCACAGAACTGTGCGAATCATTCGCAAGGTCAAGTTAGTTTACCTTAATCCCCTAATGCCTGTTCGCGCAATTTCTGAAAAATATGAGTGCTTCTTTTAAAATACTCAAATTTGCAAGTAATTGGGTTTGTTTTGTGAAGCGAAGTGGCTAAAACGGTGCTTAAATACTTGAAGCATCAGAATATAGCAAAATTGAAAAATCGAAAAATTCTTGCTTTAAGGGTTACAGTAACCTTAATTAGAATTTGAATAATTCAAATCTGTGAAGTAGTCTTGGTCCTATGAATTTTCAAATGTGGGAACTTTTTTCTGGCTCACCCGGTAGTTTCGTGAACAAAATCGATATCATTCCCATTAACTTGGAAGCAGGGGGTGATTTCTGACGCTTTGTTTATTTACTCCAGCTTTTGGGTTGAGCCAATTATCATGGCTTGTTTTTTGACGATATTCAAGGAAAGCTTATTGCCTTGCAACCATTTCTCAAGGCAGGCAAGTTCTGCGTTGACAACAACGTCAGTCTCTTTCACTTTATCCGAGGAGAAGGAGGTAGCTGCATCGTCATTTATATAAAGCAGAAATAAAAGAGGTCCAAGGCAAGATCCTTGTGGTACCCCTATATTAGTTTCTGCTGTATCGGATGCGAAACCGTTGGCTTTGCAGCACCGCCTGCGATTGTGGAGATAAGAGCAGAACCATTGAAGTTCGAGACCATCAATTCGGTAATGGTGCATTTTATCAAGGAGAATTTGATGGTCTACAGTGTCGAATGCTTTCCTTAAATAAATGAAAAGGATCGCAGTATATTTACCCAGGTCTATATTGAAGTATCAATCACTGGTATATTTAAGCATCAGGAGACAACCGAATGTAAATGTCGCAAGCCGTACTGATCTGAGTACAGATGTTTGTTAGAATCGAGGTACTTGTAAAGTTGATCATATATGAGTTTTTCAAACAACTTGGAAACATGCTATGAATTTTCTAAAGTGGGAACTTTTTTCTGGCTCACTCGGTGGCTTCCCACAAGTTACCGAGGAGGAATACGACTGGGATAGGCCTACTAAAATGGCAGAAATTGATACAGCTAAACAAAGGGTGCGGTGAAAGCAATCATGAGTCATGGAAAGCATGCTCTCCGTGTGGCAAACAGCACGTCCCCATCAAACAACGATGAAAGTACTGTGATACTTAATGAAACAGAAATGCCAAGCCAAATTCAAACCATCTGTCAAGATCTCATCGACTTCAAAAAGTTCGTGCACGAGGAGATAATGGCCGTCAAATCTATGGTCACCAATAAGCTGACGTCATCATCATCCCCCGAAAGAAACTCGCATGAGCCAAATTTTCAAAAAGGTTTCATAAAGAGCCTGGAAGATAGGATTATTTCCTTGGAAAGACAGTCGTGTGAAAAACAAAAAATCATCGATAAGCTACTGGAGGAAAGATCCACATCTTCGCACACGCGCGAACCAGAGCCGTCAAGGGCCACGAAGGCGAATGAATCAATGTTGATAGCGCGAATAGCTGAGCGAAAATAAATCACTCGTAAATGTTAATCAAATATTGCAGCAAGATGCATAAAAATTATCAGTACCAACCTGGGATCCAACACAAGATGCAAGACAGAAGTCCAGCCATGAATTCATCAAAATTACCCGCGCGAAAAATTTCTCGCCGCATAAGGCATCCAGGGCATTGCCAAACAGATCTCCAAACGCCACAACAACACGACTGACGCGACTCAATGATGCAAATCTAAACAATAGGTTCTCAGTTTTAACAGTAGAGGAGTCAAACAATGACGATTCAGAAGAAAGGGATGAAAGGCAGCCTATTCAATCAAATAGCAATCAGAACAAAGACAGAATTTCAAAGCAGAGAGAAAATGCAAAGCAAGGTAATAGAGCAAAACCAAGTGTTACAATCCTAGGGGATTCAATAGTAAAGCATGTCGAAGTGCAAAGAGTACAACAATCAATGCAGTATAAACAACGCGTTTACGTGAAAAATTTCAACGGCGCTGACATTCTAGATATGACAGACTTTTCGAAACCGATCATTAGAAGAAAACCAGACAAGGTGATCCTGCACATTGGTACGAACGAGATTGGAAAAAAGGAAAAGGAAGCCGAACAAATCGCCCGAGAGATATACGATCTTGCTGAAGAATATCACAGTTGCCATCTCAGAGCTTACTCCAAGAGCAGACTCAAAGCAGAATCAAGTGAAAAGTGCTGCTGTAAATGTTGAGCTGGGAAGGTTATGGGCTAGAGGAAGAATTCCTCTAATTAAACACAACAACATCGATGCTACCAAACACCTAAATGGCAGCAAACTACACTTGAATAAATATGGAACTTCACTGTTGGCTGGAAACTACGTTAAATTCCTTAGAAATTGACACACTGCAGAGACTCTGACATCCAGGACATGCATCCAGACATCCAGGACATGCATGCATGACATCCAGGACATGCATTCTGACATCCAGAAATTGACATACTGCAGAGACCCTGGGTAGACAAAATATTTTGCTCCTTGAGGTATCGTCTTCGTAGTAGGGTAGTGTTAGGTCTAGGTATAGTAAGTAATCATGTATTGTAAATTTTTAATGGAATATATATATAAAAAAAAGACTCTGAAAAGGTTTGTGTCTATACCTGAAAAAACACTTAAAAAAGATCTTAAAAGAGGCCAAAGAGATAATTCTAAAAAAGAAACGTTAGCTACTGTAAATAGAAGTTGTCATGAAATCACTAAGAATGCTGATACTCCCAATCAGACAAATGAAAATAAAAGTGATGTTATGAACAGTGAAAAGGACTTTGACCTCTGAGTCGAAAGGTCAAACTCCCGCGAGAAACAAGATCCAGACTTTCAGGAATAAGGAACTCTCATGAGACGTATTTGTAGTAAAATAGTAGTATTTATAGTTTCCCAGACAAAAGCGTCTGGGACTAAAGTTAGCTGGACTTTGGACTGATGTTTGGTATAAATACAAGCGTAGATTTGTATGTCCTAGTTCGTTGAATATCATTGAGTTATGAAGATATCGCTGAGATAAATAGATCAAACCAAGAAGCTTCTCTTGTGGTGATATGGACGAGACCTCTGAACAAACAGCTGGTGCCGTGACCCGGGAATTTCAACCTGGCAGACAGAGGGATGTAAACCTATTGCCAGCAGAACGAGAAGCCATCAAGACTGCGAAAATTTTAGCCAAGAAAGCAAGCCGAAGAGGCAAGATGTCATATGTGACGAGGCTGATAAACAACGTGAATAAACAAGTGTCTGAAAATGGCGAACCGAGGCAAGTGGACTTCAATATACAGTCATTGAAGAAAGCAATGACCAGCTTCCGAGACTTCAACGATGAGTATGTTGAAAATTTAGAAGATTCTGATGAAATTGACAGAGCCTTCACGACCTTGCTCAGCACAGAAGACAAGTTCCAGCAATGCATCGAGGCTGCGGAATCATACCTAGCACAGTGCAGGAGGAAAACCAGTTCAAATCGTTCATCGGGAAAATCTGGGAAGTATTCAATGTCTTCATCGAGCACAGGAAGTGACAGACGCCAACCACAAAACTCCGCGGGAAGGGGAAAAAGATATCACTCTTCAGAATGTTCAGCAGAACCTGATCCCCGAGGAAAGAAGAACGAGTATGGTGCTTCAACAACAGTGAAGAACGAGACAAGTGCAAATGAAGCATGGCAAGATTTCAAGATCCCCTCCCAACCTGCTCGAGTCCCCAAAGACCCAAATCCCTTTGCTGGAGACACCATTCCCAGTAGATCCTTGAACCCCTTGACTCGAGCACCCCTCCAAACCCCCCTGACTCCTGAGCGTCACATTTTCCCCACTTCCCAGCCATATTCCCTACTCCCTTGTCCCCCAGATGTGACGTACCCCAACCCCCCTTCCCCAAATCTCCCACACCCATCCCCTTCAAAATCCAAGCAAGCTTCAAATGAGCCTACAAGAAGACAAGCTGATCCTCAGCCATCCTCGATGAGACTACCCACAATGCAATTGACTTCTGGTGGTGAAAATATCATTCCCCTTGGAAAATTCAATGGAAAGAAGGAGCTGTGGCCTAGGTTTATACAAACATTCAAAGCAGTGGTAGACAACCAGCCATATGAACCGATTGTGAAGCTTGCAATCCTCGAACAGCACGTCATTGGTTTAGCAAAGGACTGCATCAAAGGCTTTCCATTCGACGAGAAGTCATACCCCCTTGTGTTGAAGACACTTGAAGAAAGATTTGGTGACGATGATGATCTTGCAGCCTTCCATCTTGGAGCAATAGAAGATTTACCCAGAGTGAAAGAAAAGGAAACATCCAGTTTGAGGAAATTCTTCGACGATCTTCAAGCTCACATTCAAATCCTCGAAGCTCAAGGACCCGATGTTGCCTGCCATCTTTATGATCCAAGAAGACTCAAGGTTGTACTCTCTAAGCTGCCGACGGATGTTGTGGTTGCTTGGACAAGTTACAAAGAAGACAGAAACCTCAGCACTGACATTCGACTGTTGTGTGAGTGGCTGCGAAGGCGGGTCAGAATTCTGGAGAAAGCAGACGTCAAACAGTTGGGTGAAACAAGACCCAAGCACAGCATACATACGACTCTGAACAACAGCAGTAGACGTCATACACAAGATTCAAAGCAATGTTGGTTATGTCAAGAAAATCATGTGATTTACAAATGCCAAAAGTTCGAGAAGATGGACGTCGAGATGAGAAAACAAGAAGTGCGAAACAAGGGTGCCTGTTTCAGATGCTTGCAAAATGGACATATGGCTCGAATGTGCAGAACAAACATGAATGATAAAGGAAGGAAGACATGGACTCATCCCATGCTGCGCAGCAATTCTGACAATGGCGTGAAGAAAATGAGTCAAGAGTCATCGAGTGATGCTGGGAAGAGTGATGCTGAGAAAAGCGATACAACAAGACCAGTCAATGGAAGTCAAAGCGCAGTTGCCATGACAACAAGAAACTGCAGCGATGTTCATTTCATGGGATGCACAGGGTTGCCAGTGAAGATGGTTACAGTGATCGACAGAAGTGGAAAATGCATAAAGATCAATTGTCTTGAAGATCCTGGAAGCCAAGTTACACTTGTTACAGCGAAGATTGCAAACAGCCTCGATCTGAAACAAGAGAAATCCAGTGTGACGTTGTCTGGAATTGGGAACGAAGATGTCAGAGCACGAACCTCAGTTTCATTGCAAATCTCCACCAGTTGTGGCACTTCATTTTTCAAAGATGCTTATGTTGTCAAAAAGATCAGTCATCACCTGCCATACCTGAATGTGAACAGCTTGAGAGAGAGATACAAACACCTGGAACATGTCGAAGTGCAGTTGGTAGATGGCCCTATAGACCTTTTGATTGGCCAAGATTGTCCAAGTCTGTTGCGTCAACTTGAAGTCAGATATGGGGAGAAAGATGAACCATATGCAGTGAGAACACCACTTGGATGGAGCATTTGTGGCCCACTGGAACAACTGGATGACAGTCAATCAGTTCATGTGGTATGCTCACTCGAAGAGGAACCAACAAGTGTTGACTACACGTTGCGAAAATTTTGGGAGATAGAAACAATTGCTGAAGATGTACCCACAAACAGCAGCAGGCTGGCTGAAGTGCAAGAGCAGACGCAGAAAACGACACTACAGATTGGCAATCGTTACCAAGTACAACTTCCCTGGAAACAAGGAATCATGAAACCAACTGGATCATATGACGTGGCTTTGAAGCGACTTAACATGACTGAAAGAAGATTGGACAAGAACCCAGAATTGAAAAAGAAGTATCATTCAGCCATGGAAGAATATCTCATTGGAGGGCATGCAGAGAAGATCGACAAGCAACCAACCGAAGAAGGCTGGTATCTGCCACATCATCCTGTTATATCAGATACAAAGAACACCAAAGTGCGAATAGTGTTCGACTCTGCAGCCAAAGTCAAGGGTGTCTCACTAAACGATCTCCTCGAAAAAGGACCAAACTTGCTGAACGATTTGACAGGCATCTTACTCAGATTCAGAAGATACAAATATGCAGTTGCTGGTGATATTTCAAAGATGTTTCTTCAAATCCTGTTGAATCCTGAAGATCAAGTCTTTCACCGATTTTTGTGGAGAAAAGACCCCCAATACGAGCCAGAAATCTATCAGTTCAAGACCGTGATTTTTGGTGATGCTCCTTCGCCGTTCCTCGCTTGCCATGTCATCAAAAGAGTCCTGGAAGATCACAATGGTAGCAATGTCGATGTCTTCAATGCGTTGAGCAGAAATTTTTACATGGATGATCTCCTTCACAGCTGCACAAGCATCGCAGAGGCAAAGGATATTGTCAAAGGCACATGCGAAGTGTTAGAGAAAGGTGGATTTCAAATGCGCAATTGGATCAGCAATGACCAGAAAATCCTTGAAGAGATGACAGAAGAGAGAAAAAAGGATATCAAACAACTTGGAGAAGATTGGCAGAAAGTTCTTGGACTAAACTGGGAACCTATGACTGATACATTCACATTCCGTACTTCTGAAGATGACGTTTCATGGACAAAAAGAAGTGTTGTGAGTCATATCTCCAAAGTCTTCGACCCATGTGGATTCCTTGCACCATTCCTCATAACTGGAAAGATACTTCTGCAAGATCTTTGGCGAAGAGGATTGGAATGGGATGATCTGTTAGATGAAGACATGACAAAACAGTGGCTAGCTTGGCATGATCAACTACCAGGTTTGCAAAGAATCAAAATTCCAAGACACATCAATGCTGATAAAGCTGATGGGAAGAAACTGGAGGTACATGTGTTTTCAGATGCATCTGAGAAGGCAATGGCAGCTGTTGCTTATCTAAGAATAGTCAAGGAAAATGGATCAGCTGAACAAGTACACATGCTGATGGCAAAGACACAAGTTGCACCACTCAGAGTGATGACAATTCCGAGGCTAGAACTCCAGTCGTGTTTGATGGCAGTGAAGCTCATGCAGTTCATTGAAAAGCAGTTGGATCTACCTTTGGCGAAAATTTCATTCTGGACAGACAGCAGTGTTGCACTGGCCTGGATTAAGTCTGAAAGTCGTACGTTGAAACCGTTTGTGGCAAACAGAGTTGCATCAATACAAGAATCAACTGAAATAAATCAATGGCATCACGTCGCAGGGAAGGAAAATCCTGCAGATACTGCTTCTCAAGGTATCAATCTTTGCGAGCTGGAAGACTGCGATAACAAGTGGTTCAGTGGCCCTGAATTTTTGAAGAAGTCAGACGACGTTTGGCCTCGAAGTGTAGAAGACAAAGATCACGAAGCAGTTGCAGATGAACAGAGGAAAGTGACACATACTGTCGAAGTTGCCACCCAGAGTGAAGTTTTGGAAATAGAATTATTTTCAAGTTTAAAGAAGTTGAGAAACGTTGTTGCGTATGTAAGAAGACCCTTCAGACTGTGGAAACAACGACGATGCGGAGGAGAGTATGTAGCACTGGAAACCATTAGTGTTGAAGAACTCCAAGAAGCAGAACAGTGGCTCATCAAACAGGAGCAGAAGAAATATTACCAGAGAGAGTTGCAAGATCTTTCAAACAAGAAGCCGCTGTCAAAAAAGTCAAGCATCTACGATCTGAATCCATTCATTGATGAAGAAGGATTGATCAGAGTTGGAGGGAGATTGAGAAGAGCTTCACTTGAATATGCGAGTCGCCACCAAATCATTCTACCAAAGCAGTCTCACCTAACAGGGTTGATCATCAGAGAAACCCATGAAGAAGTGAAACATTTCGGCGCAAATTATGTTCTAAATGCAGTCAGATCAAAGTATTGGCCAGTTCAAGGAAGAGCAATGGTGAGGAAAATCCTGAGATCATGTGTCGTGTGCAAGAAACTACGGGGAGTTCCTCTGGAGCAAGTCATGGCTGATCTTCCAGCATCGAGAGTGAAGGCATGTGGAAGTACCTTCAAGTTCACTGGTGTAGATCTGTTTGGCCCCATTATCACCAAAGCAAGATACAGAGGTGGTCGACGGGAAAAGAGGTATGGCGTATTGTTTACTTGTCTCCAGACCAGAGCCGTCCACATTGAGCTTGCCTATTCTCAATCAACAGATGATTTTATGAAGGCCTTCACAAGATTCATTTCAAGGAGATCAAAACCACTGCAAATGTTTTCTGAAAGTGGCACAAATTTTGTTGGTGCAGATAGGGAATTGCAAGACATACTGAGCAAATGGATCAAGGATCCGAAGTTGCATAATCGCTTAACAGATGAAAACATCAAGTGGATCTTTAACCCACCGGCAGCTCCTCATGTGGGAGGCGTTTGGGAATCACTAGTCAAGCTAGCAAAGAGAGCAATGATTGCAACAACAAAGGGTGCAGAACTGACTGACGAAGAATTGATGACAGTACTTACAGAGTGCGAAGCAATGCTGAACAACCGACCGCTGACGTACATCAGTAATGATCCTAATGATATGGAGCCATTGACACCTGCGCACTTTCTGAACAACCAATGTACAACATTGATCCTACAGCATGATCTAGAAAGTCAGCATACATCCTTGAAAAAGAGGTGGTTGCATTGTCAAAACGTTGTCAATAGAATATGGCAAAGATGGCAAAAGGAGTATCTTCCTACTCTCCAACAAAGATCAAAGTGGAATGAGAAGAAGAGGAACATACAGCAAGGTGATGTTGTCCTTGTCATGGATGCCAACCAACCACGGGGACATTGGCTACTTGGAAGGATAGTTGAAGTCAATGGTGATGACAAGGGGACTGTGCGCTCAGCTGAAGTGAAGACGACGCATGGAATACATAGAAGAGCGATCACGAAGTTGATTCGGCTAGTCCCACATAATGAGAAGACGAGATAGAGTCCAGCGTACTGGACTGCGGGGGAGTGTTATGAACAGTGAAAAGGACTTTGACCTCTGAGTCGAAAGGTCAAACTCCCGCGAGAAACAAGATTAAGACTTTCAGGAATAAGGAACTCTCATGAGACGTATTTGTAGTAAAATAGTAGTATTTATAGTTTCCCAGACAAAAGCGTCTGGGACTAAAGTTAGCTGGACTTTGGACTGATGTTTGGTATAAATACAAGCGTAGATTTGTATGTTTTAGTTCGTTGAATATCATTGAGTTATGAAGATATCGCTGAGATAAATAGATCAAACCAAGGAGCTTCTCTTGTGGTGATATGGACGAGACCTCTGAACAAACAAGTGATTTCACTGAAAAAGAGGAGCCTAGTATCCTCAATAAGATAAGGCTGCAAAATTGCAAAGGGTTGATCATTGCATATCTCAATATCAAGTCCATCCGAAACAAATTCGAGCAACTAGAATGTTTAGTTTCGAAGAACGTAGACGTACTAATCGTTGCTGAAACGAAGCTTGATGATACTTTTCCAACGGGGCAATTTCTTCTACCAGGTTTTAAGGTACCATTTCGTTTAGACCGCAACAAGAACGGTGGCGGTATTTTGGCTAATGTTAGGGAAGATGTCCCCTCATAGGAACTCTCTGATTTTATTTGCCCCAAGGATATCAAATGTATAACTATAGAAATAAATGTTCACAAAACAAAGTGGGTTCTGTTTGGAATTTACCGACCCCCCTGCCAAAGCGAGACATATTTCTTTGAAGAAATCGGGAAGGCTATTGACCATTATAGCCCTATCTATGAAAATTTCGTTGTCATCGGTGACTTAGTGACTTAGTGATTTCTCTGACAGTTACGGCCTAAAGAACTTAATGGTTAACCCTACTTGTTTCAAATCATCTGACAATCCTAGAACCAAAGATTTAATTCTTACAAATAAAAAGAGGAGTTTTACAGGATCCTCTACTGTTGAAACAGTATTATCAGATTTCCATATAATGATATTCACAGTATTAAAGTGTGGCTTCGTAAAGAAGGGTCCCAAGATAGTATATTATAGAGATTTTAGCAAGTATGATAACAAAGCCTTCAAACGGGACTTGCACTTGATCTGTCAAAAAGCGACAAAAGTAAACTTGAATATGGAGCCTTCAACAAAATTGTAGATGACGTACTGAACGACCATGCACCCTTAAAAAAAGAAAACTGTGCGGGCTAATGATGGTCCTTTTATGACCAAATCTCTGAGGAAAGCAATAATGACGAGGACCAGGTTGCGTAATAGATACAATAAAGTCAGAAATGATGAAAACTGGAAAGCTTTCAAAAAACAACGCAATAAGTGCGTCAAGTTAATGCGCAAAGCCAAAGATGACCATTATGGAAACCTCAACTTGAAACTGTAAACAGACAATAGGAAATTTTGGAGAACTGTTAAGCCATTGTTTTCGGATAAAATCCAGACATCTACAGCAATTACCCTCCTTGTGAATAATGAGCTGGTCAATGATAATAGTGTTGTCGCAAATATCTTCAATGACTACTTTGCGAGCATTACTGATAGCCTTGATATTCCTACAGTAAGTGAGAACATGACGGCGACCAATGAAATCAAGGATCCACTCGATATTGCCCTGACAAAGTATAAATCTCATCCATCTGTAAAACTTGTCAAGGAAAGGGTGCAAGTTGAACATAGATTTGAATTCGAGCACGTTTCTTTGCAAGAGGTGGTTGTACAGCTGCATAAGCTTGACCCGAAAAAGTCTTGCCCCGTGGGCAGCCTACCTACTAGGCTTCTCAAGGAGCATTTTGATGTTTTCGGTGTTGAGCTTCAAAATTTGATTAATAACAGCTTGAATACTGGTGTGTTCCCCGAATAGTTAAAAATGGGAGAAATATCGTCCTTGTTCAAAAGCGAAGATTCCTTCATTAAGAAAAACTATAGACCCATAACTGTGTTACCTGCTGTCTCCAAAATATATGAAAGAATTATACAAGATCAAATAATTCCCTTTATGGAACCAGTAATGTCTATATATCTTTGTGGTTTTCGCAAAGGATATAGCACACAGCATGCACTTATGAGACTTATTGAAAAATGCAGGGAGTTTGTTGATAAAAATGGTCATGCAGGGGCGCTTCTTATGGATCTTTCTAAGGCATTTGATTGCCTTGATCATGATTTACTTATTGCTAAGCTCCATGCATACGGCTTTAGCAGAAGCGCACTTGAGCTCATTTACAGCTACCTCAATGAAAGGAAACAGAGGGTCAAAGTAAACGGATCATTCAGTGCATGAAAAGAATCAACGAAAGGTGTTCCGCAAGGTTCAGTCTTGGGACCCCTTCTATTCAACATATTTATTAATGACATATTCTTTTTGGTGAATGACACTGAGGTCTGCAATTATGCAGATGATACGACTATCTTTGCATGCGGTTCTGATGTAAATAATGTTCAACATAAGTTAGAGGCGGATTCTTGCCTCCTTTCCAAGTGGTTTGTTGACAACCATATGAAGCTAAATGATGCAAAGTGTCATTTTATGTTATTCGGAAGTACGGCTTCTGGCACTTCAGTGAACGTAGGCACATCCTGTATAGAACAATCTGACAAAGAATAGCTCCTTGGTATAACACTTGATAAAAACTTAGACTTCAAGTGTCACGTTGAAAATATATGCAAAAAAGCTGGCCAGAAGCTTCATGCGCTTGCACGAGTTGCAAAATTCATGGACCAGGAGAAAGTACAGACAGTGATGAATGCTTTCATATTGTCTCAATTTAGCTATTGTCCTGTAGTTTGGATGTTTCATGATAGAAACGTGAACAGTAAAATAAATAAAATCCACGAAAGAGCATTAAGAATCGCTTTCAAGGATACGTCATCAAATTTTGAAGAATTGTTGACAAAGGCAGCCTCAGTCACCATTCACCAAAGAAATCTACAGTTGCTGACTACAGAAATTTATAAGACCAAACATGACCTTAACCCTAAATTCATGGGATAAATCTTTGTCGAGAAGAACATCTCATATAGCCTGAGATGTAATAACCACCTGTCAGTACCAATTCCACGCACAAATGCGTATGGTATAGAGACAATCAGGTACACTGGACACAAACTCTGGCAATCGTTGCCGCTAGAAATAAAAGAGTCTCATACCGTGACAGAATTTAAGAGGAAAATAAAAAAACGCCATTTCAACGATTGCAGCTGTAGATTGTGCAGGATCTATCTAAATAATTTAGGATTTTTATAGAACCATGTAAATAGGACATTTCAGTTTCACTTCTGTTAAATGGTTGGCCTTAATTAGATTTTAGCTATCTTATCATGCCAACCTTAAATAAATAAATTATTATTATTCATTATTATTATTAAGTTACCTTCACATGTTCTTAAACAAGCCACGACAAAGTCTCTTTTTTCATCTAAATACTTTGGAACCATCTTTTTCCTTGATAATAAACATTTAAAATGAGTGGGTTTCACTTCGAAGATCCAGATCTGAAGAGCAGCACGTTAGAAATACGATTTCAGAGTTCTGCAATTGAAAAGGACAACTTCATAGACGCTCAAGGGAAACATATTCGGTCGCAAGGAAAACAAGGAGTATTAGTCTCCGTCCTAGTTGCCAAAGGTCCCTATTGTTAGAGAATAGCCTAATTCTGAATTTACAGCAAGTGTACCAGCTTAAAACAAAAGCAAAACTCGCGTATTATTACAAACTGCGAAAACCGCTGCATATGAAGAAGCAGAGAAGGTAGGACTTCCTATTCTTTTTTTTTGTTAGACAATGGGCGTCAGCGTACTAAGGAAACTGTTCATTTAAACACTTTCGGTGAGGAGGGCTTTTCCAAGAATGGAAGAATGTATGCCAGTAGTTTGAAGGGGATAAACAGCGAAATAATTCAAGTAACTGCTCTTACTGTTCCCAAATTTTGCTCTGTATTTCCACCAAGCGTAGAGCGTCTTAAAGATTATTCCCATGTGGAAAATCTCGAATTGGCCGATCATTTTATTCTGACAATGATAGTGATTCAGTGGATATGTTGATTGGTGCTGACATTTGTTTTGGAGTGGTTACTGGAGATATCATCAGAGGGAATGAGGGCCCAGTAAAGGTGAGTAGCAAATTTGACTGGTTGTTTTCCGGACCGGTCAAGGTACTGACGATCACGTGACAGTAAACATTTCCTTGTCAAATTTGATTATCGAAGGTAATGCTGAGACTGAAAACTTGAAAATGAAATGATAGGGACTGAATTGAAACGTTTTTGAGACTCGAAATCAATCGGAATTCAAGACCACGACAAAAGTGAATAAAAAAGAAATAAGTATCGGAAAAGTAGGTAAATCATGACGGTCGTTGATACGAAGTTGGACTCCCCTTGAGACAGGCAAACCCCGAGCCCGAGCCGGAGCCGTTTTCGGATTCTTATTATTATTATTTTTTTTATCAAGTAAAACCTAAACTAAATACTACTATATATAATTTGTCCCATCCACAGCGGGAAAAGACACGCGGTCACCTAGTTCCCACTGCTGATTAGACTCACAAATTAAGGCACACAATTTCCACCTCGACGTGAAATTGATTGATTGATTTGATTTTATAATATTTATACAGGGTAAAACATTCAGTTACACTGTTTTACAATGTATCCTGTTAAAATAACTTACAAAAGAAAATATATGATTTTACACGTAAATCGAAAAAGAAATAAGATCTATACAGCTATTAACAAAGTGTATAAAAATTTAGGTATGATCATGCATCTAGTAGATATGATGTAAGAGAGAATTAGTTAAATGCATGGTTTGCTATGCTTTTTTTGAAAGTTTTCAATGTCGGGGACAATTTTGATTCTTGGCTTAGCCTATTCCACATTGTCGCACCTTTATATGAGAAGCATTTTTGGCCATTTGCAGATTTTCGCATGGGAATTTCTAAATCAGATCTAGTATTGCGTAATTCTCTCTTACTTGAATCCGAGAGTCTTGAGAACATTTCTGTAAGGTAAGTGGGAGCCAGATCATTGATAGATTTGTATACCATACTCAAAGTCTCCATTTGGATCATTTCACTAACAGTGTTCCATCCAAGTTTCTTGATGATAGGCTTTGCAGAAGCATCATATCTATTATTAGTAACTATTCTTGCAGCCCGATTTTGAAGTTTTTGTAGTTCGTTCATTGCTGTGGAGCCACAGCTTCCCCATACAGGGCAGCAATATCTAAGATATGGTTCCACAAGACTTTTATACATGATTTGTATTGTGAGAAGAGGGAGAAACTCTTTGGAGTATTTCAACATCCCTATTCCTCTAGAAACTTTTTTCTTGATGGTAGTAATTTGTTCTTTCCAGTTCAAGTGTTGATCGACCATTACTCCCAGATATTTTGCCTCCCTTATGATAGAAACTGTTTCTTCCCCTACATTAAATTGAGGCTTTACACCCCCTACCTTTTCTAAGTCGTTCAAACGCTTGCTACCACCTATCACGAGACTTTGTGTCTTGGTCACATTGAGGGACAATTTGTTTGCATTAAGCCAAGATTTAAGGTATCCAAGATCCTCATTGACGCATTCATTTATCAAATGAATGGACTTTGAAGGGAAAGAAAGGCTTGTATCATCCGCGTACATGTTAACATCTGAGTGTCTCCGAGAGAAATGAATATCATTTACGTATATTATGAAAAGTAGAGGTCCTAGGCAAGAGCCCTGAGGAACTCATGTCGTTATTGATTCAAGATCTGAAAGTTGCCTATTTACCTTACAGCACTGCTTTCTATTAGTTAGATACGAGCGGAACCAGCGTATCTCTTTGTTTTGAACCCCATAATGCTGCAGTTTCTGTATAAGGATGTCATGATTCACAGTATCAAAAGCCTTCTTTAAATCAATAAAGGTGACGGCTGTATATTCACTGTTCTCTAAATTGAGATACCAGTCATTGGTACATTTTAAGAGACAGGTCAGTACGGAATGTAGTAACCTGAAACTAGATTGTTGTGAGAATAGAAGTTTATTCACATTTAGAAAGCCGTAAAATTGATCATAAACCAGTTTTTCAAAAAAGGCGAGAGATGACCGGTAAAACAGATATCGGGCGATAGTTCGAATTTTCATCTTCTGAGCCATCCTTGTAGATAGGTGCAACCCTAGCTATCTTCCAATTGTCTGGAAAAATGCCGAGAGACATAGACATGTTAAAGAGCCGACTCAGAGATCCGGCCAAAACAGGCATCCCGACCTTCAGAAAAAAGCTTGAGATACAGTCAAGGCCGGACCCCTGAGAGGTCTTGAACTTTCCCATGGTCTCAATTAGCTGCTTAGGTGTAACAGGTGCAAAGCTAAATGTAGCATTTTGAGGATTTACAATATATTCATCATTCAAAAGGGATTTCCAGTCTCAGGTATATCATTGCTCAGTTTTTCTCCAACAGTGCAAAAGAACTGATTCATTGAGTTAGCAATTTCCTTTAAATCGAAAATAGTAATACCATCGACCCTTAAAGACTGGATTGTCGTTGTTTTCGATCGTTTATTAATGAGTCTGTTGATAGTAGACCATGTTTCCTTCACATTGCCTTCCGCTTCATAAATTTTGTTTGTGAAATATGTCTTTTTAAGATCGGCATTCATCCTATTTGCTTTATTTCTTACTTGCCTATGTGCAGCCATCAGGATTTCAGATTTTGCTTTGACTGCCGCAACCTTCAGTTTGTCCCTACTCCTAAGCAAGTCCTTCAGACTGGAAGACACCCAAGGGCTATATCTTTCAGAAACTCGCTTTTGCATCATGGGGGCATGAGTTTCTATGATTAACGAAAGCATACTAATCCATTTTTCAACTACTACATTAATATCTTCAGAGCAATACAGGATACTTGACCAGTTATAGGCTGAGAGATCCCGAAGGAAAGCTTCCTCATTGAAGTTTTTCATCTGCCTAGTATCTATTTGTTTATGTTTTCGTTCAATACCACCTATGTGCTTCCTTACTGCATACACTAAATAGTGATCGCTAATGGCAGTCCTGACAACACCGGATTTAGAAATGTTTCTTACATTACTTACAGCAATATAATCTATCAGAGTGGAAGTTTGTTCAGTTTCACGTGTAGGTTCGGATATCAGCTGCGTCAGGCCGAAAGATTCGTACATATCTTTGATGTGTGATGTGTCTAGCATTACCTGAAAATGTAGGTGCTGAGCCAAAGTTAGGATTTACCGAAAGATCACAGTGTGTATCCCCTAATAGAATTATCTCCTTCCCCTCCAATTCTAAGAAACTCATGACTTGTTCAAGCTTATCAAAAGTGTCTATCGGATCGCTGGGAGGCCTATACCACGAGAGAATTATAAAGGGTGCAGCTCTGAGGGGTGTAATCTCGACCCCAATCATTTCCAATGTCGTTTTCGGAATATCCTCTCTAACTTTAGATTTGAAACAGTCTCTGCAATAGACGGCTACTCCTCCCCAATGGCGAGTTCTATCAAAGCGTATGAATTTGTACCCATCAATTTTAAATAGATTATAGGGTAATTTGTCATCTATTTTAGTTTCATTTAACGCTAGAAAGTCAATGCCCCGACTTTTGAGTAGGTACTCGATTTCATCTACATGTGGAAGTAGACTGTTAATGTTTAGAGAGGCAATCACCATTCCTTTCTTGGTGCCCAGTTTATCAGAACTGCCATTACTATCAATTATGTTTGGTGGAGTAACCAGATTCACATTTGTTCTTTCATAAGGTCTATCATCAATGTTATTAAGTCAGATATCATTTATAAAATTCTTAAAATTATTAGCAAGAAAAGATGTACCTTTACGATTGAGGTGAAGTTTCTTCATACCTAAGCCCGTGTCATCATTTTTCTTATTGTCGATTAGGTACACGTTGTTCCTCGTGGCAACTTCTCGTAAAATGGCCTTGTGCGAATCCACTTTCTTTGCAAAACCTTGCTTGTCTTTTCTAACAGTACAGAGGGAAACTGCAATCTCTGTATCCGGTGACTCAGCCTTAACTATATCGATGACTTTTTGGGTATTTTTATCAGTATCTTTCCCTGCAGTGATATCGTTGGTGCCAAAATGAACGATAATCAAATCAGGCTTCTTTCTGATGATTGGCTTCACATGATCGATCATATCTTCGGTGTTGTCGCCGGGGTATTTCCTCACTTTCACAATATGGTTGCGTGATAACCCCTTTTCTTCTATGCCATTTATGATTGAGTCTCCGAGAACATACACCCTTTTCCTTTCTTTTTCTTGTTGTTGAATCTTTTATATAGGTGCTTGTTGTTGTGTCGCAGCCACTTTACTATCGCTGCTGGCATTTGCATTACCAGGCTCGCTTTCATTTAGACCTTTCTTAAGCCCGCAGCACACGGAGAGGAAAATGCTCAGCAAAGTGGCATGAATGTCATTTTGCTCAGCAAAATCCTCGCCGTGTGCGGATGATTTTGCTGAGGAAATACTCATTTCTGCAGCTGAAGAAAATATCTATTGTGTTTGATAATTTCTGCCATTCGTGCCAAAATTCTCACAGTCAGCGGTGTCACTGAGAATTTTGCTCACTGCCTTGGGTGCACACGTGTTAACGCTTTGAGCCGCCATCTTGTTGTGACCTGTGATAGATACCATGGCAACATGAACACGTGTGCACCCAAGGCAGTGAGCAAAATTCTCAGTGACACCGCAGACGGTGAGAATTTTGGCACGAGTGGCAGAAATCATCAAACACGATAGATATTTTCCTCAGCTGCAGAAATGAGTATTTCCTCAGCAAAAATCATCCGCACACGGCGAGAATTTTGCTGAGCAAAATGACATTCATGCCACTTTGCTGAGCACTGTCCTCTCCGTGTGAGGCGGGCTTTAGCCTCATTGAGATATTTTCCATAACTTGCAACTTTGTTTACGCCAGGACTTCGGTTCTTTCTCTTTCGATTTTTCTTTGGTGTTGTTTCGGACCCATTCATTTCACCGCTTGCCATTGTGCGAAGTTCAATGGGCAATTCTGGTGAATGCCCCTCGACGATTGCATGACAACATTTAAATAAGAGTAGTAAAGCAAAAGGAAAAAGCTCTACGAGATGCACATTACAAACGATATTTTCAAATGTAACGCAATTGCTGAGCCTATCCCTTGACTTGATACAAGTCTTCGTTTTGTTTCTCTTCGTGATGTCATGGCGGGAACCTCGTACCGTGCCGAAGGCGCAACGAGCACGCAGCGTGAGGGGAAGAACGAAGACTTGAAACCCTTGTCAACCTAAAAATAGCACGGACAGAATTCTGTCCGCGGCTTTTCCTTTGAAGTTTTTAATATGTAATACGGCTAATTTTGGGCACAAGGACATCCCTCGAAAAGAAACTCTAGATTTAGATTTAGGCCCTTGCTTGAAGAATTTACTTAGGCCTGTTAGCATCACTTTTCGTAATCTACTGAAAGTCGTCTATTACGTGGTGCCAATTTGTATCGAAGGAATCCCCTGTTGCATCAGAAAGGCATTAGAATTACCGCTTGCATTCCCCAGCCTTTGTTCTGTTGTTTACCAGGATTAGAGATTTGCCCTACCTAAGCTGTTTTGTTGCAAAGTCACGATTATCCCTTCTCCCAAATTTGGAAACATTGCGTTATTCCTTGTAACATATCGTTAATTCTAGAAATGCATTGTCATGTTTATTTGTTATGTTTTAGAATAGCGTTTTTGTATAAATAGTGCCTGTGTTGTTAGATTCTTTGAACAGCAATGGATAAGAAAGGCTAACGTCGGACGAATGGTTTTGGGCGCAAGAGGTTTGCGAAAGCTCTTGTTGCCCTGATTGTTAGGTGTCACAGAGGTTGGCATGCTAAGGCTTTGGAGAACTGGTTTACATTCGAAAAAAAGGTTAACAGTTTACGTTTGGTGGAAACATTAAAGGAATTGAGTCCATATAAATGGTTGAGCGTTAACGCTGTCCTTAATTTTTGCTGACAAACCGCTGACGGCCTTTTGTTATCGCACAATAATGCTAAAGTCATAAGCGGTGGAGACCAAAGACTTCCTAATCCTCGCATTATCTTAAGAAATTTCTTTGGTTTAATTTCAATGGGGATTAAATGTAAACTTGTTATTCATTGTTATTTTCCGCTGGTCAATAGGTCTGCATCAATAATTTGCATAATCTAACAAAAGAATCACATCATTTCAGTGAATTGTTTATTGCGTCATTACTCCTGGCTGTAAGTACTCTTATTGTTTTTGGTTGTTCCTTGTTTGAAAGGAAATGAAATACAGCCATCAGCGGTATTTGAGGTATTTCGTTGACATACAATTGCTTTCAACTTCAAACAGGTCGTCCTTTTATGATTTAATCATTGATTTCAATCAGTGTCTGGAAACGAAAAGAAATAAAGATTGTTTACGTGGGTTCTTGAGTTAGGCCTATTGCAATGGTCAGCATGGGTCTGTCACTCGTTCAAAATAGCGTACATGCTTTTTGAAACCAGGATTTAATCATAAGCGGACGGGAAGAAAAAATCTTGGGGGCTGCCCAACACAAAGCCTATTGTTTACTAACGTTTTTTCCCGACTAAGGGGCAAATTTTGCCCGAGTGGGGCTCATTTACGATAATTTTTCCAAAGTTGGCGGGCTACCGCATGCTCGGCCCCCTGCCTCGTACGCCCAGGGGGCGGCACTCAGCAGATACGCATACGGAGGAGTCAGTCCAAGAAATTTTTAGGCAACCCAAAAATATCATTTCAGCTTCACTGCAACCCAAAAATATCACCTCATTTTATACTTAGAAACCAGTAAATGAACATAAAATGTCCCGAAACAATGCAAATAGAAAAGAGCATTACCTCTAATGAACCCAGAAATATAAGTTCAACGATGTTTGGTATAAAAAAATATCATGAACATAGTTTTAGTTTTCTTTGGACCCAAAAATATCACTTTTCACAATATTCTGACCCAAAAATATCGGACTTACCTCCCCGTATGTGTATGTGCTGAGTGCCCCCCTGGGTTCGTACGCTTGTGAGGCTTTTTACGTACTTTTTGCAGATTTTTCTTGAAGAGAAAAGCATCTTCGTCATCAACGTACGAAATTTTCTCAGGCAAGACACCATTTGGTTGTGAGTACCCAAGGGCTTCGAGGGGCACATCGCTGACATTAAACAGGTTCCTCGAAATCATATGGAGTCGATTAGGCAAAGTTCAAGATTTCACGGAGTATGACAGAAATTACTGTAAGTCACAAGAAGGGGGAGGGGGCAAGAAGCTGATGCACGGATGCTTTTTATTAGAAACTAAGGATTTGACATTTTGCCGAGTAGTATGATACAGGAGCATGTGAGACTTAAGTAACAACTTCGTTCCACTATTCTGAAACATGATTCTTGTTTCTCCCCAAAATAGGATTCCTCTTCAAGAAGAAAAACCACGTCAGTTTCTGCATATATCATCTTTTGGTCAATTTTCCGAACCAGTGAAGCACGTCTCTGCCAACAGTTAAGAACGGGGCACGTGCACTTACTAACGATCTAATCTAAAACACCACACAAGTGGAACACAAGTGAGCACAAATGAACACAAATGAACACAAGTGGAACACAAATGAACACAAATGAACACAAATGAACACAAGTGGAACACAAATAAACACAAATGAACACAAATGAACACAAGTGGAACACAAATGAACACAAATGAACATAAGTGGAACACAAATGAATACAAGTGGAACACAAGTGAACACAAGTAGAACACAATTGAACACAAGTAGAACACAAATGTTGGTGTAAGAAACGGGAAACTTTCTTCAAAAATCAAGAATTCATACCAAAATAGCTACGTTTCTCTAAAAGGAATCCTAAGAAGAATATATTCTCAGCAGAAAAGGCAGAGGAGTACGAGGGGCATTTTTCTCATTCAATAAAGCGTGCGACTTTTTCAGTACAAAAGGACTTCTACGATTTTTCATGGATTTTTCTTGATAACAAAAGGAGTTTACGAAACGGCGTACGAGATTATTTGGGAGGGAGAGTGTTTTGTGTTAATCGTAAATTCACGCCTCAATCTGATCTGATCTAAAACACCACACAAGTGGAACACAAATGAACACAAGCGGAACACAAATAAACACAAATGAACACAAGTGGAACACAAATGGACACAAGTGGAACACAAGTGAACACAAGTAGAACACAAATGTTGGTGTAAAAAACGGGAAAATTTCTTCAAATTTCAAGAATTTATACCAAATTTGCTACGTTTCCCCAAAAAGAATTCTAAGAGGAACATTTTCTCAGCAGAAAAGTCAGGGAAGAACGAGGGGCATTTTACTCATTCAATAAAGCGTACGACTTTTTCAGTACAAAAGGACTTCTACGATTTTTCATGGATTTTTGTTGATAACAAAAGGAGTTACCAAAAAGACGTACGAGATTATTTGGGAGTGAGAGAGGGGAATAAATAAATGCGTTCCCTTGTATTCTTTTGCTGCAAGGTCGAAATACCAAATTACTGGTTACTAGGGAAGTGAACGATTAACAGCGTTGTGTAGCTTCTTTCTACCGGGGGAATGCAAAGAGTTTTCATTCTACAATACATTGTTTACCCTTAATTTGGTCTTTCAACGAAACAAAATATATTTTGATGTCTAACTTGGCTATTCAAATGCGAAGAATGGGCTTAAAATCTTGTCAATCATTTCAAATGAAAGAAATGCTAGTAAGGATGGGTTCCCCCGTCCAGCTTTCTTTACTCAATTTAGGCAAACTTGAGATAGCGCCACTTGAGATAGCTGTACAGCGCTTCTAATGATCTGGTCTAAAGCACCACACAGATGAACACAGATTTTTTTTTATATAATCTCATAAAAATACAACAACTACACAATTACACAACTACACAACTACATAACTACGAAAGATTACAAAAAACGATGCCACAAGGAGAACGGAAATACATATCAACCCTGTGGCCATTTAACATATAATTATAAATCTAAACATAAGGAAATTATCTAATATAAATCTAAGGTTACATATTTACAAGGGAAAGATGTGTCCATGTGTTGGGGTTTGCAGCAGAGATTTAAAAGCGCTTAGTCGTGTGAATGAATTTCAGTATAGCCTCTATGAGTCGTTTATTAACATCAAATGGTAACCTTTCATTGCCATACAGAATGAGTTCAATTAACAATTCATTTGAGAGGTTAGAAATGTCACAAGGAGGCAAAATTGCGTTGAGACCATTGAGAAGCTCGCGTCCAGGTTCTTCATAAGATTGGCAAAGCAGCAGGTAATGTTCCGTGTCCTCAACACCATCGTTTGCAGGACACATCGGGTCTATTGTGTCTCTAAAATTATGCCTAAATTTGTGAAAATTTAATTGCTGAGACCGACTCTTAACTGTGTAAGAATAGCTAAACCTTTGGGGTCATGAATCCCATATACTGGTTTTGAAGGGGGCCCGATTTGAGCAAGTATTTTTGATTTAAAAACACTTAGCGAAGGCGCCTGCCTAACTTCAGGAAGTAGCTTGTGCCATTCGTTCAAACAATTTGGGTAAAAGCTGTTTTTAAATCTCTCTGTTCTCGCCTTTATTTGCCCAATGACGTGGTGCTCACGAGGAGAGTACACAGGCTGTTCAAGTTGCGGTATAGGATGCCTTGTATACTCTGGCGTAACGTTATTTACAATCTTATAAAACATAACAAGGCGTCTACTCCATCGTCGCAGATTCAAAGATTCCCATCCGAGCTCATTGTACAGTTTCTCGCGGGATGTCCCCCTCCAAGCACCAGTTACTGCCAACGCAGCAGAGTACTGAACAGATTCTAGTTTCTCCATGTGGGTGTTCAATGTAGTATCATGACTGAATTCACGGGTTTTCGCTGGGGTATGGTAGATAACATCACCATAATCTAGATGCGGTCTCACATAGAGTTTGTACAGCTCATTTAACGTGTGACGTGGCAAGTACTTTGACAGATATTTGATCATACCTATTCCCTGTCTAGATTTAGTAATAGCTGTTTGTATATGACTAGCAAATGACAACTTCAAATGTAGTATAACACCGAGGTGCTTGTGCTCCTCAACTTTCACTACTGGAACACCTCCAAATAGAATATCAGGATGATCTGTTTTAACTCTTTTCGTGGAAAACGTCACTTCTACAACCTGTTTATTTGGATTAGGATTGAATGACATTCTCCATTTAGACGCCCAAGCTTTTATGATTTCTAGGTCATGGTTCATGTCGGAAGCAGCAGCGTTTGCATTATGGACAATAGTGAAAAGGGACGTATCATCAGCAAAGAGTTTAGCATTGCATCTAAGGTCCTCGGTCAAGTCGTTGATGTACACAAGAAAGAACAATGGACCTAGGATTGAGCCCTGGGGAACACCTGCCGTAACTGAACCCCAATTTGATGTCTTACCGTTCAGAACCGTACGTTGCTTTCGATTTGCAAGGAAGCTTCGAATAATTTTAAGTAGGTCATTGTGAAGGTGATGAACACAGATGAACACAGATGAATACAGGTGAACACAGATGAACACAGATGAACGCAGATGAACACAGGTGAACACAGGTGAACACCAGTGAAAGTGAAGAAACTGGTAAGAACACGAAGGAACACAAGTCGATAGTCCTTGTGATAAACAGAAATAAGCGTAGAATCAATAAATGCATTAATAGATTAATCACAAGTGGGAAGTTTCTTATCTTACTCATATCTTATCTTATTACCAAAGCTGTAGTTTAGCAAATGAAAAGTCAATATTTCAAGCTGATTGGGATTTAACACCAAATTCATTGTGCGGAAATATCTGGCCTTCAGATGGCATAAAATCGATCAGGTGAAAAGTGGAATTCCACGTTTTTGCTGCATGTGATACCAAAAAATGCAACTTCATGAGTCATTGAACGTTGAGAAAGACGGCTTTCCACTCTGAATGATGATTCGTAATCGAAGGTCACAATAACTCTTATCTGTCAAAGACATCTTTTGAATTGTACTTTCAATAACAAGAAAGGCCTTGCTTTTCGAAAAATACAATACCCCAAAATTGGAAAAATCCACTTCCTTTTTAGTTCAGAGAGAAGCAAACTGCACTACAGCTCATAATCGATATTTCAATTTATTTACAAGTTATAAGTTCAATTCTCCGACCTTATTAAGACTTCAAGTACTTTGACATAGAATCCAACAGGGACGTAGGAAGCATCTCAAACTTGGAGGGGCACGACGCTTCGAGGGCACTTTTTCCCTCAGAAAAAAGGGCATTTTCTGAAAATAACAAGGGCACTTCTTTGTTTATTGCAAAATCTAGGGGGTACGCACCCCAGTGCTCCGGTCACTACGTCTATGGAATCCAATTACCCTTCAGAGGTCAAGGCATGGTAGATAGATAAAGTGTCTATTATAAGAGCTGCAACATTGAGAATGAATGATCATTCCAAATCAGTTCTACAAACACTTTATTAAATATACACACTCCGCATGAAAAATATACAAAGGTTATTGCTGTGACTCGGTTGCGCCACTCAGATGAAGGTTTTTTAGCGCGGAAGACGGAGGATTCCTTGAAGATTCGTTGGCATGAAATGAGAAACTTGCCTCCCTTGGGCTACTCATTCATTAAACCATTCATTCATTCGACGCCTGGTTTTCTATAAAACGACTATCGACTCGTGTTCAACTATTTTCATCATTTTGACAAGTGTTCACTTGTGTTCATCTGTGTTCACTTGTGCTCACCTGTGTTCATCTGTGTTCACTTATGTTCACCTGTGTTCATCTGTGTTTACCTGTGTTTACCTGTGTTCATCTGTGTTCATCTGTGTTCACCCGTGTTCACCTGTGTGGTGTTTTAGACTAGATCCAAGCCAAGTCGCACAAGTCTCAGTTTCTTTCCCTTCCTTGTGACCCCTTTATTTTACGCTGTCTGAGATATTCTGAGATTAAGACTGAGACTTGTAGCAAGTCAAAGCCTATCCTGGATAGGGCGTCATAGTGGCCTGCCATCACTTGTCATTATGGACTGGTAAGTTGAGTGCCAATATCAAAGTAGATCAACGTCAGCAATCTGACAATGCCGCTGCTCTAAATTCTTATGAGGAGGGGAGGGGCCTCAAGCAGGGTTGTAATCTCTCACCACTATTGTTTAACCTGTTTATCGAGGATATTTAACCAACAATTTGGTGAGATCTGTGACGAGGTCAGTGTAGATGGTATAAAATTTTCATATCTGCTGTCCGCAGATGATCTCTTATTGCTTTCAACTACCCCCATCGGGGCTGCAGACGTGCCTTGATGGAACTGAATCATAGTTTTCGAAATGGAACCTTGAAGTAAATCAAAAAAAGCAATGTTGTGGTTTTTAACAAAACAGGTAAAATACCCAATGATATGACTTTTCATCTTGCAAATAGAAACCCAAGTTTACAAACAGGTACAAATACATTGGCACTCTCATGTCCTCTACAGGATCTTATGGTCCGGATATTGAAAACCGTGAGGAACGCCCTTAACCCTACTTTAACCGGGTGAAAAAATGTGATTTTCTACCGGGGGGGCGTTTTTCGCCCCCCCCTAATTATCTTCGGAACTATAACAGCTATGACAATGAAACTTGCACTGTGTTATAACTAAACAAAGGAGAATCCAAAAATAGCATCAGCTAATTTTTAATCACGTGATTGGTTGCTAGGCAACCAACAATAGGGCAAATTTTGACGACATTGAGCTATTATTATTATATACATTATTTATACACGAGGAATCCCTTCAGCAAAAACCTTAAAATACATAAGCATAAAAAATAGATATATAAAAATTCAATGGATGGGGCTGATCTTCCAGGGAGTCGTGTTTGAGTTTAATTCAGCTCCTCAAATGTATCTTGAGGTGTTTTTTGAATTGTTGTAAGGTAGAGAGTTCCCTGATGGTATTGGGGATTTCGTTCCAAGCTTTTAGACCCGAATAGTGAAAGCTTTTCTTTGAGTACTCAAGATTGTATCTCGGAAGTTGAATGTCCGTGCAGTTCCTTGTTCTATAACTTGAGTACATATTTCTTGTTTTGTAAGTATCCCAAAGGCTTTCAGGGCAGATCTTATTCATCATCTTATAGGTCATAACCGATCTGTCAAAGTTTATTAGTTGTTCTACAGTCAACCAGTCTCAAGACCACTGATCTTTGATTTTTGCCCTTTCTATAATGGAATGAGCTCTATTTTGAAGACGTTGAAGGGCTTCTAATTTTGTGTTGGAGAGAGACCCCCATACAACATTTGCATATCGCAAGTGACTCTCCACAAGAGCATGGTAGATATTAACCAATTGGGATTGTGGAACAATTTTCATCAACTTTTTCAGAGACCATAGCCCACCAGAGACTTTCCCTTTAACTTTCTTGTACTGTTCATTCCAATTCAATCCCTCATCAACAATTATACCCAACGACTTTGTCTCCTTGACATGCTTAATTTCTGCGCCATTCAACATAAGTGGCTCATGGGATAATATCTTATTCGTTCTTTGTGGGTGCCCAATTATCATGTATTCGGTTTTTTGTGGATTAATGCTTAGTTTGTTAATCCTCATCCATTCCGAAATAGTCATCATTTCCTCCCGAGCGCTTTCAAACAGTTCTGCCAAGCTATCTGATGTTAGAGTCACGTGTGTATCATCTGCGTACATACCCGCTTTAGAGTGCACAAGACAATCTTCAAAATCATTTAAGTAGATGATGAATAAGAGCGGGCCCAGACAAGATCCTTGTGGGATGCCACATGTAACGAAGCTTTCACTGGACTTTTGATCCCCTAAAGAGCAGTACTGTTTCCTATTACTCAAGTAGGAGGCAAACCAGTCCCCTGCAATACCTCTAACACCAATGGCGTTCAATTTCTTAACCATTATTTGGTGATCTACAGTATCGAAGGCTTTCTTCAGATCAAGAAACAAGGACAAATTCAATTGCTTTTTGTCGATGTTTCTGTACCAGTTATCAGTGCAATTTATTAAGGATGTAATCGTTGAATGCAGTTAACGAAAAGCTGATTGACTCGGTGTCAAGATGTTGTTTGTTGATAGGAAATTATATAGCTGATCGTGTACAATTTTTTCGAATATCCTTGCAAAAACGGAAATGATTGAGATGGGTCTATAATTATTTGCGTCGCTTTTGTTGCCAGATTTGAAAATTGGGGTCACCCTTGCTAATTTCCAAAAATCTGGGAAAACTCCAGATTCCATGGAGGAATTATAGATCATCACCAAAGGTTTACAAATAAGTTCCGCTGCATCTTTGACAAGCATTGTAGAAACTTTGTCAGGTCCGGGTGATTTTCCATTTTTGAGGCTTTTAATGGCCTTCAGGACAGTGGCACTATCAACTGGTGTGAAAACTATATCATTTGTTTGGCTTTTAAAGTGACCAACAGGGTCATCATCCTGCCTCGACTCAATTTTGCTCGAAAGTTTGGGGCCTACAGTGACAAAGTGATGATTGAGTGCTTGGGCAATGTCGCGTTTCCTCGTTAGGACTTTATCCTGCACATCAAGGCTCAAAATCTCTGTAGAGCCAGAGTCCTTATCAAGCACCTTGTTGATAGCTTTCCACATCCGTTTTGGGTTGTCTTTATTCTCTTTTATTAACCCCTGATAGTGTGATGTTATTGCTTCACGGATACTTTTTGTCACTTGGTTGCGAAGCTTTTTATACGAATTCCACATTGCAGGAGATCTTTCAGCATCTTTTTTGGCAGCATCCCTTTTTATCATTAGTTCTCTAATTAGAGGTGTCATCCAGGGTGCTGTTTGGGAACGCAGCCTCTTCTTTTTTATTGGTGCATGCATGTCTAAGATCGACTGGAAGATCTCCTGAAATGTGGTGGTCATCTCATTACAGTTTTTATTGCATGAATTAAAAATTGTTTCCCAATCTACCTGTTGTAAGTCATTACGAAAAAGAGTCCTTTCATACTTCCTTAGATTTCTGGTCTCGACAACTTTTGGTTTCTTATTTTTTTGCCGCCAGGCATTGATTTTTCGTATGCCATATACCAGGTAGTGGTCCACCATTCCAATCTTCAGTACATCTGAATGCATGATATATTTCGGGCAGGAGGAAGAGAAGTGGTCAATCAGCGTCTTAGTAACAACTTGCTCATTTAGCTCATTGGTTGTTACAGCAACCCTTGTGTATTCCTTAATCAGTTGTTCGAGCTGAAATTCACAGTAGATCATATCTAGTTTTTTTGCATTTTTGTTCTGCTTATTTTTGAGATCGCAGTTGGTATCGCCGAAAAGAATTATTTCTTTGTTTTCTTTCTCGAGATCTATTAAGACATGCCTGAGATTTTCGAAGGCAGTATCGTCAACTCCGTCAGTTGGAGGTCGATACCAACAGACAACTAGAAATGGCTTGGCATGATTTTGTTTGATTTCAAGTGAAATGAGTTCCAGTGTGTCGCTTTTCAATTTGATAACTGGGGGTGGCAGACTTTCTTTTACATATATGGCAACCCCTCCACCATTTCTATTACGGTCCCTTCTGAAAAAATTGTAACCGTCGATTTTAACCTCATTATCTGTTATCTCCGAGTCAAGGCGTGTTTCACTTAGGCCTATGATATCAATATCCTGATCCTTAAGGGTAATTTCCAATTCATGCCTATGTTTTCTCAAGGAAACTATGTTGAGGAACGCTATCTTAAGACCATTTCTCTTTCTCCTGCTTGGATTACATACTCTACTACTGCTCTCAATGTCCTTTTCGGAGCTGAGTGACCCCTAGCAATATTTAATAAATCTGCTTAGGTTACCAGAACATTTCCTTACCCCACCGTCATTGATATGCAGTCCATCTTTCCAAAGGTTGCTAAAAAATATGTTAGAGTTATCGATAATGTCAATACCATTGAGGGCAAGTTCATCTTCGAGTAATGTATTCACTTTGGTGACTTTCGTGTTCAGATTTTGGTCGTCTTTTCTTCTAAAAATCGCGGAAAATCCAATTTTAGCTTTTGGGTTGTTCGCTTGTACTTTGTTTAACGTTTCTACCACATCTTCGCATAGTTGCTCCGGGGACGAATTATCAACGTTGTTCGTTCCTGCATGGATAATTATCACATCGCTGCTGCTCTTCCCTGCAAGGCTTGCCGCTTCCTTAATCTTCATTCCTGGCTTGAATCTTTTTTCCACAACACGTTGATCATTTGTGAGCTTTGATTCGTCAACCCGGCGCAGCTGTGAGTCGCCGACGATCATTACTTTGAGTTTTTCTCCTTTTCCATTTTCTTTTCCATTTCCATGATTTGTTTTTTCCACTGTTGCGATGCTCCTTTTTTGTTTATCATGTTTCTTGTTTGTTTCATTTACGCTGTTGTTCTTTCCTTTGTTTTGTATCTCTTTGTTGGGTTCGCTGCAGGACAATTGTCTTTTGTCTGCTGTTTTGTCTTGTCGTTCTGCTGCAGTAATCAAGTCAGATCTGCATTCAATGGCTTTCTTTGTTACATTGGCATCGCTATTGTTTTGAGAGATTGAAAGTTTTAGCTCTAACTCCTGATTTTTTGATTTTAGGCCAAAATTTTCCAAAAGTAGAGCACTCGTTTTCGATCTCTCATCCTGCAATAGGGTATTCAACACGTTGACAGTTTCAGCCATCCTTCCCAAAGCACTTGCGAGTTCATTCACACCATTTTGGATGGGCTCTGGTGCATGGAGGATGAGCTTCCCAGGGTTATGCAAACCGTCGTTGAGCACGCGGGGTGTCGTTTCATCACCAGACATAGTGGCCGATATTTTTTGGGATGGTTTTTTATTTCCTTTATTTCCAATTTCATTTATTTCCAATATCAGGAAAAACAAGTAGATTTACATTAAATAACTTGCTAAAATAGGCTAAAAACTATCCAAATACTTATTTGATATCCTTAGTTTGAGCTTTCATTCAGTTTTATATGAATATTTGTGGTTTCTAATTAATTAACTAATTAAATAACGGTAATTCGATTCAGTGCAAAATTTTTTCCTCAATAATAATGCTTAAACATCATCAATTTCACATAATTTGAGTGAAATCAAATATCTTTATCAGTATTTCAAGTCATTATGTGATTTTTCATATAAAAATTGCTAATTCATTAGAAATATGACGTCATAAAGTTGTATAACGTCATAGAAATTATGAATTGCTGACGTCAGCAAATATAGATAAATCATACATCAAATGAAAGTACTCATCGAGAAAAATTGAATGCTATATATATTGATGAGTTTCGGCACAAAATAAAGAAACTAGAGCAGTTTTCACGATTTTCTTTGTGACCACTCTCCAAATATGGGCATCTGGTGGTCACTTGGTCTAACAATAGGTATTGAAATTTTAATTTTTTGATTGCCAGTTAAATTTTAGGAAAAGTCAGCAAGTTTCAGTGCCATAGCTATCATCGTTTAGGAGCTATTAAAAAAGTTCGGGAGGGGGGGGGGCGAAAAACGCCCCCCGGTTAAAATAGGGTTAAAGAAGTTGACTTTGATACAAATATTATTTTAAAGATATTGGACTCAGTCCTCCAACCAATTTTAACATACAATAGTGAAATCTGGTCGCAGCTTTCTCTCTTCCCTCTTCAGGGACAGCGAAATCCAGTATCTAAAAATTTGCAAAGGTTTTCTGGGTGTGAACAGAAGTTGCTCAAGTTTAGCAGTATTAGGAGAACTAGGAAGATTGCCTGCAGAGCTGCAAAAACTTGTTGACCTTCCTCCAAACCTGAAATTTATGCTCTCAACCTTTCTCATTTTAACACAATATAAAATTGCTGGAAAACAGCTCTACGGTGTTTTGTAAACCATAAAAAAGCATTCAATTAGGGATCTTCCCATATGCTTCATTAAATGAAAGGTATTGGGGCAATGAAAGGGGTAACAAAGAGTTAAAGGTGAGAACATCTAAAAGCTACTGGGTGTCCAAAGATGTACTCCTGTTTGCAAAATCGCCAAGATTTGATTACGAAAGTTATCATAAAATGTTTTCATCTCTTCAATCAACAATTCAAATATATTTAATGATGGTGAACTATATGTTCTATTTACTTAACGGGTATGAAATAATGCATCGAAAACCTCATTCTAAGCAACAGTCTTTAAGCAACATCGCTAATCTTGCCTCAAAAACCGTTTACATTGAAAATTTTGCAGTATTCTTCAAGTCCACAACAACATTTCACGTTTCATTCTGATATTCATGACAAAACAAGAAACTCAACATAAAAAAGAAATTACTCAAATAAACATAAATGCTTTCTTGCAAAGGCTTCAAAACCAGGCAGCACTAAAAAAGAGCTTGATTCACTTAATCGAAAAATAAATCAAACAATCAGCTTTGCCCACAAAAAAAATTTTTTTTATCTACTGGTAAGGAAAAGAAATTTTTGAAGGTCTACCTTAACAATAGAATTTTGGTGATTTTGCAAGCAGAAGTACTTTTCTGGGACGCTTTTCAAAAATCATTTTTTCCAGACACATATGCATATTTCCTCGTAGACTCTCTTTCGCCACATTGTCTGATCAAACCTGATTTTTCTTCTTTGATATAGTTTTGAAATATAACCTCGCCATCTGCATACTGTTGACATGATTTTTAATGGTTCTGTGTATTTATTGATGATTTATGTTCTAAATCTATGCCAACAATATAAAATTTTATTTTTGACAACTAAACTTTCCTCAATTTTTGGCCAAAACCTTCCTCCAAACCAGTTTTGTAGGTTTGCAGTGTTTTTGCGTCTCTGATTGCCTGTAGTAACGCATTGCCTTGAAAACAATTTCTATTTTTTGATCGTCTGATTAATATGCCTGGGGATAATCTTGTCAAACGAACTTTCAATGACAGCTGTCATTTGCAAAAAAATAACCAATTCAGCTGGGTAAATTCTTGTTGTCTATATCTTGAGGCATTTGGAATAGATTCAAATCCTAACAAGTTTAAAAATATGAGACCAAAGCAGTTTAAGGTCCTTGTATACAGGGCCCTAAGAAATATCTTCGAACGTTATTTGACAAATGGGATCAAGTCAAAATGAGAACCTGTGCAACATTTAAGGGGCATTTTAAACGGGAATCCTATACCAAGTTGACCGACAAGTCGCTCAGAAGGTGCTTTGCCCAATTTCGATGCAGCGATCACAGACTGCGCATCGAGGTCGGCCGGAGAGAGAATTTGCAAGTCGAGGAAAGAACGTGCCTTATGTGTAATGACACATTGTTGAAGATGAACAACATTTCCTGACTACCTGTCCCAAATACCACAGCTTACGAACGGAGCTGTACGAGAAAATTGAAAAGTCTGTCAAAGACTTTAAGCTTCTCTCTCCCAAACAAAAATTTAATTACTTGACGTCATGTGAGAATCTGCCGATATTCAGATGGGTAGCTTGTGATATAAAACATACTATTGAGAGTGCGTTCACACGATGCCGGCACATTTTGAAAACGGTGAAAAATTCGACGGATAGGCCTCCCGTTCACACGAACACGAATACTGGTATGAAATTTATTGAAAATGATAATATATTAGATAATCATTTAGATAAGTGGGGCTTACACCTCAATTTCCATGGTATTAACATTTTGACTGAAAATTTTATTGATTTTATTAATGGAGAATGACTAGATATCATGAAAGAACGTATGGATAATAAAAACGTAATACGAACGTATGACTCCGCAAACATTTCGGATAACGATGCAGCGCTACAAACCACAAAATCGTTGGATAATAGGTCTCATTTTCCACCTCGACCCCAACCATCGGGCCCCCAAGATACGTCTCTTGGGAGTTTGGTAAACAAATCTTTGGTTCTAAGCCCTTGCCCAGATAGTATGCCGCAAATAGAAACCCCACCCGTAAGTGAACCTTCCTTTTCTGCAACTACGATTAACTGAATTTATTTAGTCCCAAGAGAGAGAAAAAGAGTTGAGTCTTTTGTGGGTTACAATAAGTCGCATAGACATGCGTGCCAGTGACTCTAAGTTGTGTTTATCCACGTGCAATAGTGACAGTATAAATAGTCTGTTCAGGAGTCTAAAGCTCACACGTCGATAGCTTGTTTGTTGATCAGAAACCCCTCCCCACCCTCCCCATAAGAATTTGGAGCAATGACATTGTCAAATTGCTGACGTTGATCTATTTTGATATTGACACTAAACCTACTAGTCCATAATGATAAGTCGTGGCAGGCTACTATGACGCCCTTTTTCAGGATTGGCCCAGAAATTGTGTTAAGTTTGAAAATATCCTTTGTAATATGCACCTTGTAGAGTTTTTTCCCTTTGCTTTACTCGTCGTATTTAAATGTTGTGGCGTTGTCATGCACTCGTCTTTTTACAAATTGCTATACTGACTAGTACTATTAAAATGAGACTAAGCTCGACAAAAGTATCGATGATAGTTTGGTAGGTATCGAAGGGTATACTATCAAAAGATGCGATCGTGACCGTCATGGTGGAGGGGTTGCAATTTACATAAAAGATACTATATTGGACAAGTCTACTATGCGAGAAGACCTTCCTAAGTCAAATCTAGAGCTTGTATGCATTGAGATTAAACCTCTTCGTGCTGCACCTTTTTTCGTTATGGCTTGGTACAGGCCTCCTAATGTAAGTGTTGATGCTTTTGATCAGATGGAAGTATGTCTGCAATTTCTTGATAGTGAAGACAAGGAAACTATTCTTCTAGGCGATACAAACTTTGATTTTCTGCCTAAATTTTCCGGTGAGGGGCATACCAACACAAACGACCTTCCAGCTCATTCTCTACGTCTGCTAGAAATATATAATTTGCTTGGCTTTCATCAATTAATTGAAAAACCTCCTCGTGAGACACTGACCACTACTCTTATAGACCACATAGCTACGACAAACAAAAGTAATATAGTATCTTCGGGAATACATAAGTCTTGCTTCAGTGATCATTATTTGGTTTTTAGTGTAAGGAAATTTCGTGGTGCTTGCAAAAAACAACACAAGAACATTTCTACCAGGCAAATGAAAAATTTTGATCAAATCGAGTTTGTGAACGACCTTTTAGGGGTTGACTGGAGAGGCATCGTACGGAATACAGAAGATATAAATGTTGTAGTTAACAACTGGACTAAAATTTTCTCACTTATTCTTGAAAAACATGCCCGAGACGTAACAGGCGTGTTTCTGACAAATTCTGTCCTTGGTTCACTAACGATTTCAAACTTATGTGCAGGGCAAGGGATAACTTAAAAAAAAACAAGCTATTCGTACAAAGTCCGAAATACTGATGCAGTCCTATAGACATGTACGTAATCGAGTTAATAAACTAAATGGGAAACTTAAGCGCGAGTATTTCACTCACAAAATTGCTTCCTGCGAAGGAGACCTTAAAAACACATGGAAGACCATCAATAAAGTTTTAAACAAGAAATCCAAAACCACCAACATTTCGTCCATAAATATCGAAGGGAAACACATCTCTGACAGTGCTGGCGTAGCAGAATCTATGAATGATTTCTCCTGTACCATAGGAGAGACACTTAGTGAAAAAATTCCCAGAGCAAAAAATCCTCTTCTTGAGAATGATTACGAGGTTAATCCACAAAAAAACTATGTTTAATTTCCACGATATTGACACCTCTCAGGTAAGAAAAGTTTTTGGCAAATTGAAAACATCAAAGGGATGTGGGAATGATGGTATTGCTAGCTGTTTTCAAAAAATTGCACTTCCGGTTATTTCAGAATCTCTTTATGAGATTTTCAGTCTTTCGATTGCTACTGGTTGCTTTCCAGATAGCTGGAGAATCGCAAGAGTAGCACCCATTTTTAAAAGTGGACAACCTGATGACCGATCTAACTACCGACCTATATCAGTTCTGCCTGTTTAGCTAGGGTCTTTGAGAAACTTATTCATAACCAATTATACGATTATTTGGATGCAAACAAACATCTGTTTTCAAACCAATCTGGCTTCAGAGCTCTTCATTCTGTTGTCACGTGCCTTCTTAACAACACAGATGACTGGTATGTGAACAGGGACGATGGCAAATACACTGCAAATATTTTTATTGATCTCAAGAAAGCATTTGATACGGTGGATCATGACATTTTACTTGCTAAGTTGAGGAAATATGGCGTTGACAATCTAGAACTTGCTTGGTTTACGTCTTACCTAACTAACAGAAAGCAATTTTGCAAAGTTAAACGGGATATGTTCCAAAACTACAGATATTCAATGTGGTGCGCCCCAGGGTTCTTGTCTTGGCCCTCTTTTGTTTCTGATTTATATCAATGATCTTCCGTCTGCTCTAAAGAAAGGCAAAGTGACTATGTACGCAGACGATACGAGTATTTCTTATTCCTCTTCGAGTTTAGTAGACATAGACCAAACTCTAAATAGTGAACTGAATGATTTGAAGCTATGGCTGCAAGGTAATAAACTCTCTTTGAATGTCCTAAAAACTCAAGCTATGGTTGTAGGCTCCCAGCCCAAAATTAAGAAAATTACTGACAAAATTGTTGATCATCAACAGTTTTTTATTGGGGGCTCTCAAGTTGAAAATGTAGACCGTACAAAATACCTGGGTGAAATAGTCGATAGGATCTTAGATTGGGAAGAGCACATCAGCAATCCCCGTACCAAGGTTTCTCGTGCAATTGGGTTTCTGAAATATTCCAGGAAATTTTTACCTCAAAAACACTGAGTAAAATGTATCCCATTGTATTTTAGAGCCACATTTTCGGTTCTTCTGTTCGGTATGGGGATGCTGTGAGGTGACCAAGCTGCAAACCTTACAAAAGTTGCAGAATCGAGCGGCTAGAATCGTTACGAAAAGCAGTTTCGATACCCCTTCTATAGGTTTGATACAAAGGTTAAATTGGCCTACTGTAAGCGAAATCATTAAAAGCGAAACCGCAACTACCATGTACAAATTGCTAAGTGGTCTAGTCCCGGAGTACCTTTCCGGCTTGTTTGAAAAAAAGTCGACTCGAAATGCCAGGGAACTGAGAAAAACCGAAACCGATCTTTCGATACCTTTACGAAAAACTAACAATGGGCAAAGGGCTATATCCTTTCGTGGACCGAAGCTTTGGAATAACCTTGAACTTGATTTTAAACAAGCACCAACTCTTGCCAAAGAATCAAATCGTTATAGTCTTAAAACGTTTATGCCACGGCCCCCTGAAAAGCAGTTCCCATGGACTGATGGGGCTACCGTGCCTAAATAAATAAAAATGAATTAATGAAAAAAACAGCACATTTTTTTGCCGGCAGATTTTGAAAACGGTAGATTTTGAAAACGAAAGTCTAACCGACACATTTTGGAAACGGTATCGTGTAGACACCTGAAAATGATGAAAACAGAACATTTTTAGAACGAGACTGATCGACTCTTAGGGTATAGGTAAGCTTCTTTGGCATCAAAGTGTTGCAACGAGTTTTTGCCGTCTAAGTTCCTACTGTTTTCAAATTGTTTCGTTATCGTATAGACGCTAGCTCAAATTTTGAAGCCGTCACGTTTTTCACCGTTTTCAAAATGTGTTATTATCTGAAATACGTTCAGATAATAATGTCAATTCCGCATGACCTTGTTTACATCCCATTTCCTTCTGATTCCAGTGTAAACAAAGAGTTAAATGACCACCATTATAGTTAAAGTTAGTCTTAGAGACATTCCTTTAGTTTCCTTTAATTGTCATATACTTATAAGAAAGGTATCGCATCATTTTTAACGATTTTCACAATTTTTAAAATTCAAAGCTTTATAATTGTTATGATCTGTTTTCACTAGGGTGCTATAAACTTTAGCCTTCATGGCAAATTAATACTTAGTTACTTACTCAGTTACTCACTTATTTGCAGCTCAATTGTTTTATCATCTCGTTCTAAGAGTAATACATCTCCTGTAGCAAGTGAATACGAATACCATAAACATGTACAAAGCCCACAATTTTCTATGAAGAGAATGTATTTTTACTTACGTGATGCATCCCGAATAGCTTGTGCCAATGTAATGACCTTGCCTGGCACGAATATAGAGAACGGGAGACATTCTTTCTGGAACTTGCAACGTGTAGACAAAGGTAGATGAGGTCAGTTTCGTATTGGTTGTGCTGCCCAAATCAACTGGATCCTTTTGATCAAAATTATAGTAGACTTGGGCTGCTTCCTCGGCAACTGAAATGTACAAATCAGTATTCAAATACCTTTGGTTCAGTTCATGTTTCTCTTCTCATTTTTGCATTGTTTAATCATTATCATTACTTTTATAATTAAATACATAATAAAAAAAAACAAACAAATTATACATTTGGATCAGGAACAGCATCAGACAGGTATTACCGAGACACCAAAGCCTGACAGCTGTATCTGCACATGCACATACTGGGAGGTATGTTCCCTCTCTGCAGGTTGGAATATTGCCCGGGGGGGGGGGGTTACTACCATATATGCAGGTACGGAATGTGCCATTTTTAGGGTGCCTTTTTTCGAGCAGAAATGAATTTTGGGGTATCATTTTTGCTGAAATCACAAGTAGTCATAAATTTTGGGGTGTCGTTTTAGAAAATAACCCTTTAGAACATTGGTTTTGATCAAATTTCACTAATTTTGGGGTATACGTTCTCAATGGCCTGTAAATTTTGGGGTACCATTCTCCCGTGCCCTCCAACATCCCGTGTCCCGGTGCCAACTCTCATCCCTTTTTCCCGTGCCCTCGTAGGCACAAATTTTATCCCGTGCCCTTGTGCCCAAGTTTAGCCCATACCAATTTTAGCCCTTGCCCATGTTTTTTGAGTGATTTACGGAAAACTTTATTCCTTACCTATCAAAGACTGCGTTCACACGATGCCGGCACATTTTGAAAACGGTGACAAATGTGACGGGATAGGCCTCCTGTTCACACGAAAACGGCACATTTTTTGCCGGCAGATTTTGAAAACGGTAGATTTTGACGATGGATTTGTAAAAACGGCATCGTGTGAACGCTAGCTCAAATTTTGCAACTGTCACATTTTTCACCGTTTTCAAATGTGCCGGCATCGTGTGAACGCAGTCTAAAATGAGTAGGCAGTCGGATGACGGAGTATTACTTTGTGGATTTCTACTTCTGTAGCAGAAATTCTGTAAACGAAGAAGTTTTCCCCTAGCTTTCCATGCTTCTTATGGTCGCTTTTGGGCCAAGAATAGGGCATGGCGATAAAGGCCATGGAGACGATGCTGTACCAGTAAAGAAAGTTCATTCGAAAAATCAAAGACCAGTTTACATAGCAATGACAATAACAGTCACAATGACAGTCACCATTATCGTAACCATAAAATAATTCAAACTAAACGAAGTTTCTTATGTACTGTAAGTATGTTACAGCAATGCAGTGATCTACCAGCCGAGAAGTCTACGTAGTATAATTCGTAAAATATCTAAAATTAGCATCATTCAAGAACTCCATTTTGCAGTTTCGCTCAATGTGCTATGCCTGTGTGGGAAGATCCTTAACTAAAAGTTGATACATTGTACATTCATACACGTGCCTTTTTGAAACACGAGTGTGCAGGAAAGAGATCTGACGGAAAACAGTAGATGTTGGAGGGCACGGGAATACGGGATGAAATTTGGCACGGGGACACGATATGTTAGAGGGCACGGGGGCACGTATGGCACGTAGGGCACGTAATTTATCAGACTCGAGCTGAAAGTGGGCCATCTCTCCCTTAATATCCCCTCTGTGTTGTTGTCCCAAGCTTTGCAGAAAGATCATGAAATTCTGATTTGCACGAAGCCTTATCATAACATCAATAACCTACGATGTATACGACTACAAGTCAAATGCCTACTTACTTACGTACTTACTTACTTTCTAACATACTTTACCCACTGGTATGAGGGGTTTAGGAAATACGACGGTGGCTTGAGTAGAGACATAAGCGTACGGGAAGGAAAAATCTAGGGGGGCTGCACGACACAAAGCCCATTGTTTGCCAACATTTTTGCCCGACTAAGGGCAAACATTTGCCCGAATGGGGCTGATTTTTGAAAATTTCTCCAAAGTTGGGGGGGCTGCCGCCCCCTCCCCCGGCCCCGCTTATGAGTAGAGACCAATGTGGAGGATGGCTGATACTGATACTGATCTCGTCCTTTCATACTCAATGAAAGGCCATACATAATGGCAAAAACACTGGCCTTGAACAAAGTCTGCCATACTTAATGGAAGACCAACAACAAATAACAAATGACAGCCATACTCCATACTTAATGAAGCACTCCATACTTAATGGAGACCATACTTAATGGTAGGCAACAAACAAATTGCAGCCTTACTCCATACTTAATGAAGCACCCCATACTTTATGGAGACCATACTTAATGGTAGGCAACAAACAAATTACAGCCTTACTCCATACTTAATGAAGCATCCCATACTTAATGGAGACCATACTTAATGGTAGGCAACAAACAGGCAAGGTCCTGGAGAACTTTATTACGGCCTAAACACGTACTCACATGGTACATAAACAAATCATGTAGTATCAGCCAACACTCCAAAACTGTAGGCGTGGTTTTGAAATTTTCAGTATCCCCGTCGAATGGGGTCGAGAGTGATGAAAACAATTCACTCGCTGCCAGCATAGCGGACAAATCTTTTCTTTTGTCCAAAGATCCCGAGGGGTTGTCAGTCACGCTCTGGTCAGATCACAGTTTCTCCTAATATTGACCAATGGTATATAGATGTAAATCCGGAGCTAAGGTTTTCTTATAGTCGAGGATTTTGAATTTGCCGTTCCAAGTTGGTAAAAAGTCGATCCACCACTGAATATCGTTCTTTGATTCTTTGTTCAATGAGATGTGATGATGCAATTTCGGTACAGTGGTAGACAGATTAATCAGGCGCCTCAGGAAAGTGCGACCAGAAGGAATAATTTTGGAGGCGAAGGGAAGCTTACCGATGAGTGATAGTAATTCCCGCTTAGTGCACTTTTTCTTATGAGACCATTGACTTAGAATATCGTTCAATGAAAGGAGTTTGTCTTTGGGAAGGCGCAATTCCATTAAGGTAGAGTCTAGCTCTATGCCTAGGTAAACAATGGTTGTGGTTGGATTAACAATCTTATCCGGTGCAAGAGGAACACCCAGTTTATCGAATAAGTTGATTGTGGTTTGCATATTTGTGTGACAGTTGCGGGATTCCTTAGGACCAGCTAATAGGAAATCATCTAAATAATGCGTGGAATTAGTAATGTGATAATTTGTCTTCATATTCCACGATAAAGTATCTGATACTTGAGTAAATCTATTTACAGAAGAGCGGAGGCCAAAGGGCAAACGCAAATCAACGAAGTACAGGTTTTGAAAAACGAAACCGAGAAGATGCCAATTCGCAGGACGAACTGGGCATATTCGAAATGCACTCTTGATATCAAGTTTCGCCATTAGAGCCCCGTGACCGAGCTTTGAAATAATTTTGACCTCACTGTCAAAACCGTTGAATTGTACTGCGGACTCTTCTACCGAGAAAAAGTCATTGATAGAACTTCCTTTAGGGGATGATAAATCGGTTATGGTACGATACTTTTTGCTGTCCTTCTTCGGTACTACCCCGATTGGTGAAGTTCGAAAGTTATGGAACGGGGGTTTTACAAAGGGACCGGCCATGCGATTTTCTTTAAGCTCGGATAAAATGTTTTCCGCTATGATGTGCGGAAATTCTTGGGCTGATTTCAAGTTTTTTGCTATACTTGGGAATTCTGGGCCATCATAGCCAACATTAAAGCCGTATTGAAGGCTGTTGAGAAGACTGGTGGAGAAGTTTTTGTCGGGATAATTTTTTAACTCTATTTCAAAGTTCTTGATATTCAAAGGGGTAGAAGGGCCGGGTGGCAGTGGGTTAAGATTATTGAGTACGTCGGCGGCAAGAGGTGCCTGGGTGTGCACCTCTACATCTGTTGCAGACATGTGGAAAGTTGCATTTTGGTTGACTACATCTACCTTGGTTGTTAAAATGGCGGCAGGATTGGCTTGAATTGACGTTAACTGAGCGAAAGGAACCACTTGAGGGGGAGTGGTTGGCACGAAAATTTGACTGAGGACGATAAGTTTCATTGTGACACTGATTTGCGTAATGACCTGGGGCTGAACATTTGTAGCACTTCAGCTCTGAATTCTGCGAGCTGATCTTATCTGGTTGAGGGCAACGAACAAACTGGTTATACGCATATTCATCAAAACGGTCCCAGGAAAGATTCTTGTCCAGTGCCATGTTCATACGAAAGGCTGTGTCATACCGTAGCCAAGAAGTGAGCGGATAATGACGTTGAAGATTACAAATTGATTCTTGGTATGAAAGCATGGAGGGGGCTAGATCTGGATGAAAATAAATCATACCCCTAATGTAAATATTCCATGCTTGTAGCCATTTTGCGGCATTGTTAATTTTCAGCTTATTCGAGGCAGGGGATGACACAGCCACGACACTCTCACCCGGTTCCGTTGGATTGAATTTCAAGTTGAAACTGTGGGGGTGCGTCACTTGATCGTACAAAGAAGTAGGCAATAAGGGACTTAAATCGACGTATTCTTTGTTTTGAAGTGACTTTATAACTTTTTGCGATACAGGTGGCAAAGAGGACTTAGAAGAGGAAGGAAAAGCTTGCAAAATGTTACCAGGTATCTCAGTCGGAGGCTGGGCTGGTGGGATGCTGGTTGGGTTGAGTGCAGCTGTTGGTAAAGGCTCATTCCTTGATGGGATGATTAGGGAAGCGGGAGACAATGCAGCATGAATTGGATCCTGTATCACTGGGCGGTTGGAAGTCGCAGCAAGCACTCCTTGTTGGATCAGAGCGCGGAGTTCTTCGATGGTTGGGAAGGCTGGTGGTTGCTGAAGCGGGAGGAGCAAGTTTCCATTTTCCTCTTCTAAGTCAGGGGTACCACGGCCATCGTTGTTTTGGCTTGGTGAGGATGGTGGTTCCGGGTGAAGATGGGTGTAGAGACGTTCAACCAGTGCATCTTTCTTTCCAGTAATGTGCAAACCATAGGCCGTGCATCTTAGGCGCAACACCTCTTTACGATGATTTCTCGACCAATCTCTTCGCGAAAAACGACGTTCCCTCTATTTGATGCGATCAATAGAGGCTTGTGAAGCGTTGGACTCAGACATTGTACACAGTAGCAAGTCGCTCAACAGCGTAACAACTAGTAGATGCGAAGTTGAAATTTCTTTGAAAAGGAAGGGACCAATACAAAACGGTGCTTCTCAATTGTGATGGAGAAATACCTGTTTGACTTGAGGATATGTAACTTGAGAGCCGTGCTGTGGGCAACAGGGGACTGGGCCTACTTAGGGGAACCGCTGCATAAATATGATTGCCTTGGCGTTAACACACATTTACTGCATAGAATGTTTTAGCACGCTCGGCTAAGTCGATTTTCATCAAAATTTCAACGGGAGAAGATTCTCCATACCTCGGACCATAAGTGTTTTCGGCATCGCTATGCGATCGCTAAAATTAGCCGATTTGTGGGATTTTGAAAATCATTGCAGCCATTTTTGCGTAGCAAATCCTACAAAATTGAGCAAAAGGTGAGCACAAACTGATAATTTAAAGTCGATAGACCTACCTCAACTGTTTTCAAGACAAATATCCACATCTCTACTGCAATCAACTCCCAGTTGCACCATAAATCGCTCCCATGGCTATGCGCCTTTTTCGATAAACTGTGCCCCTATCCTTCTCCCAACTCCTGCAATGATTACAAGTCTGTAGGAGTAGAAACCGGCAATGTCAACCAAAATTTCGGAAATTTTTGAATCACTTCTTGCATAAGAGCACAAGTGATGATAGTGTCGTTTTACAGTAGAGAGTATATTTGAAATAGAAATGAACTGAAGCTGTGTTCAAACGGACAAAATGTACATTTTGTTTTCATCACGAAAAACTATTTAGTATTTCAATACTACTTTTCAAAGCTCCTCAAAATCAATTTCACATTTTGTGCAGGTATCATAGGAGATCTCTTTAGCCCTCCAGTATGTACTAGGAAATCACCCCTTGGCAGTCAAACAACAAGGCAGCATCAAAGCAAACATAGATATCAGTGTTACCTTCAGTAAACTCATGGAGGTAAACATGTATTTCTTGAGATACTAAAACTTTGATCTAGTATTGAAAGCTTCTCAGAATTCTTATTTTATCATCTCAGAGAGTTTCTTATAAGTAAGGGTTTCTTATAAGTTCTTTCAAATTTCCATTGATAGGGGCCCCTCAGATTTCCATTGGTTTTGGTGTGGGATCTCTAGGATCGGGATCACGCAAGAAACTTGGAGTAAAGGAAACAGGCTAAAGATGAAAAGATTTTGTTCTGTAAAAAATGATCTGTAAGAAACTGCCTGTAAGAAACTCTGTGTCATAAGACTCAGAAGGTTAAGTAATGTCCAAACACTGACCTCGAAAACTTTGTTTAGAACAGTTCACTGCAGGGCACAAGAGGCAAACCCTTAAGAATCTTTCCTTACTCAGATAATAACAAAAATTTTGAGAAGCTATCGATACCAGATCATAGTTTTAGTTTCTCAAAAAATGCATGTGTACTTCCATGAGTTTAACAAATGTAGCACTGATATCTATGTTTGCTTTGATCCTGTTTTTTTATTTCACTGCCAAGGGGTGATTTCCTACTACGTTCTGGAGGACTAAAGATATCTTCTATGATACCCTAACAAAATGTGAAATTGATTTTGAGGGGTTTTGAAAATAGTTTTTAAAAAGCTCAATGGTTTTCGTGACGAAAACAAAATGTCAATTTCTTCCGCTTGCTGCTATTTGTAGGAAGATTAAACACAGCTTCATTTCATTTCTATTTCACGTACCTGCTACACTGAAAGACGACACTGTCTTCTCTTGTGATGCAAGAAGTATGGGCTGTGAAAATATATGCGACATTTTGGTTGATATTTTCGGCTGCCACTCCTTCAGACTTGCAATCTTTGCAGGAGTTGGGAGAAGGGCACTGTTTATCGAAAAAGGCGCATTGCAATGGGAGTGATTTGGTGGCGCAACTGGGAGGTGATTGCAGTAGAATAGTGGATATTTGTCTTCAAAACAGTTGAGGTAGGTTCACAGACTTTGAATTATCAGTTTGTGCTCGCCTTTTGCTAAATTTTGGAGGATTTGTTACGCAAAAATGGCTGCAATGATTTTCAAAATGCCACAAATCGGCTAATTTTAGCGATCGCATAGCGATGCCGAAAACACTTATGGTCCAAAGCATGCAGAATCCCCTCCACTTGAAATTTTGATGAAAATCGCCTTACCCGAGCGTGCAATTTTTTTTTCGGGATGGTGGTCAAAACAGTCAAAAATGGCCTAAGCTTCGCCGCAAAACGCGGAAGTAAACACAACGACGGCACCTGATTGGTCAATATTAGGAGAATCTGTGATCTGACCAGAGCGTGACTATCAACCCCACGGGATCTTTGGACAAAAGAAAGGATTTGTCCGCTATGCTCTCGCTGCCACTATCGCATTTATGCGATACCCCATGAGACCGTGAACTATTGGGTAACCAGTTGTTTAGAAGCGGTAGTTAAGATTATTTCGGGTGTTTTAATATATCGTTCGTAACAGTCTGATGTCCAACGGCCTAGTGTCTGTATAAGCCATGAGGGAAGATTTGCTGAAGCAGCTGTTGTTGCTGCACCAATTCTAAAGCTATGGCCTGCGTAATTATTTGCATCATAACCACCATTTGTCAGTAATTCCCTTATTTCGCTCGTGAAATTGTTTCTGGTTAAGTATCGACCATCTTTGAAACAAGAAAGCGGCCCAACTGCTAGTTTGCAGAAGAGTAAGTAATGCTTGAGTGCTTTGACTGCACATACATTAGAGCCAATTTCTCCTATGATCAAAGTAACACCTTTACGAAATGGGTCTGTTTTTGAACATTTTATCTTGACTCGTACATATGTCGGCGACAATATTGAAGGCATCAACTGGACATCGGAAGCATTGAGTTGAAGAGAAGAATGCGACTGCTGACTCGAAGTAAATTCACCGATTCGCAAGAAGCCAAAAAATGCTAAACAGATTGCTGCCCACAACATTTTGTTGTTCCGGTTTTGACTGTCGAAGGGCCGTAACTGGTTGTAAAAATGGGTCAAATAAATTAGCGTTATAGGCAGCCTCGTTCTGATGTGCACGCCTTGGTAGCTTTTTATACCTCTCAAGATATACTGCAAATGAGTAAATTGGTCAAGTTTCTAGTCAAAGCCGTGTTTTAGATGCAAGTGCTTCACCACAGCAAGATACCCTTTTATTGTCGAATGTTTTACTGACTGAGCAAGAAAGACAACAAAGTAGCACAAATGAGTTCGTTTGTCGGCAGCACAGAATGAAAATCCTGAATTTTGAATCCGTAGCAAAAGTTCATGAACTGTTTTTCTCCTGTTTGATAAGTCTTTTTGGTGTTTTCAGCCAGTGAACAATCGAAGAATTTTTGTAACTGTGGCTTCAGAGAAGCAAAGGGGTCTTGGGAATCGGTTGTGGATACTTGTTTGCCCATGGAGCCAGCATTCGGAAACGTTCCACCTGAAAGCGAGATAAAGAGTCAGCAATCTCATTCTTACTTCCCGGAATATGCTTTGCTTTGAAATAGAAATTATTTTGCAAAGTAAGCAATGTAAGGTTACGCACAAGAGACATCATTGCGGGACATTTGGAACGCTTACCATTGATAATCTCGACAACCGATTGATTGTCACAATAAAATAGCAACCTCTTTTGTGACCATCGTGATCCCCAAATGTGACAAGCAACTACTATAGCGTACAACTCCTTCCAGTTAATGCTGAGACCCTGTTTTTGTCTATCAAGGTTTTCCCATGCACCCTGAAACCACTGGCGCCCGAAAATTCCCCCATAACCGATTTTACTAGAAGCATCTGTAAACAGCTGCAAAGAGACAGATGATTCCCATGTGGTGTTGAGAAAAACTGCTTACCATTCCAGTCCTTAAGAAATATTTGCCACATACGGATATCCTCGAAAAATGCTGCATTTAATCGCACATGATGATATGGTTTCTTTATACCAATTGTTAGATTAATAATCCTTTGCAAAAATGCCCTACCCGACGGACTTACCCGGCATGCAAAATTTAAGGAGCCTATCAGTGACTGGAGCTCCTTCGGTGTCCCTTTTCTTCGATTTGACCACTGAGCAAGTTCTTCTTGAAGTCGTATGACCTTATCTTGCGGCAATGAGTCCTGCATTAGAAAAGATGTTCCTTTTTGGTAAATCCAACTGTTTCATAGGGCAAACTATCCCGTCCCCGGTCTACCCAAATTTGGCAAATCTTCTTATTACGCACTGAGCTGGACTTGTAATGAATACTTTTTATTGGCTCACTCATTTCGAGTCTGATAGGTTTTAGGGGTCTGAAATGCGCGAGGGCTGTTAGTATGGTTGGACTTCTGCGCGTATTCGTTTTTCGTGATAACTGCAGTCACCGAATTTCAGAATTTTACGAGGTGTTATTATCCTGTCGGTACTTTCCTGAGTCAACCTTGTTTGCACTATTGACCTCGCACAGATCTTTGCTTTTCCACGCGAAATTCCATTGTAGTGACCTTTGAACATTGATGTTCTCTTTTCGAAATGCAATAAACGCGGACCTTCCTTGTGTTCCAGAGTCAGACGAAAAGATCGCGACGTGTGATACTGCCAAAACATTGAAGCACAGGGTTTTAGGGTAATGGGACACTAAGTATCAAATAGAGCCCCCGTTTGAGGGTTACCAAACTCTCCTGTACAGTGAGCCGATTCGGAACAAAGTGGAATAAAAGCGAGGGCTCAATTAACCCAATTCATAGCTGTTCTATGAATCTGAAATATAATCATCACCCTTGTTGTGACTTTATTTTACATCGATCTATTTTTACAAAAATACTGTTTTTCTAGTCAGCTATATACATATGTACAAGCGAACTAATCAAAATCGATGGACATAATTAATAAAAAAAGAAATAAAGCTAATAATTATTTTCAATGCAGTTTATACAATATTTACAATAAAACGACAGGCATTGCAGTTGCATGTTGGACCATTCCATTGAGTTATTAAGCTTTTGAACATACTGAGGCTGTTCACCGATTTTAACTCCTCTGGCAAGCAGTTCCAAATCCGAGGTCCCAAGGATTTAAGACTATTTGTACCGAAAGTAACCTGATTTGGCCTATATAAAATAAGATTATTAGGATTTCGCGAAGAATAGTTCGAGGTTCTAATTTGAAAAATATCTTTCATGAAGGATGGATTCAAATTGTGCAAAGTTTTAAAAATTTCCAAAGAAAGAGATCTAAGTCGGGAAACATGCATCGTACATCGTTGCGACTTCAGTAGAAGATCATTATACGAACTGCCGTGATCATTATAAAGAAATCTAAGTGCACGTTCTTGTATCTTTTCGATTTTGTGCGTGGATTTTGATGAACAGAAATGCCACACTAAAGGACAGTAATTGAAATTTGAATAAACAAAGCTCTGAACAAGGACTTTTCTCTCTTCGAAACCGATATAAGATCGAAGCCTCTTTAGAACATTAAGTTGAGTTGCAGCTTTTCTACAAAGCCCTGAAATGTGTGGATCAACATTTAGTTTATAGTCTAGCTGAACTCCGAGAAGCTTGACTGAATCTTCTGACTCAATAGTCTTTCCTTGGATGCTTATTTTCTCGCCACTGGTTTTCGTTTGGTCTTTTTTGATTAACAGTGCATGAAACTTTGATGGATTTGCAATCATATGGTTTTCTTTCAACCAATCTAGTGCAACACCTGCTTCTTCCTCTAGGACTCGAACCAGATTTGGTAGAGTCCTAGAGAAATAAGCCGGCGTGTTGTCATCAGCATAGTTATATAGTGTTGCCTGCTTAATAAACACAAAAAGATCATTTATATATACATTAAAAAGAATAGGGCCTAACACCGAGCCTTGGGGGACACCAGATAAGATTGTTTGAAAGGAACTATATGTATTGTTTATCCTCACGGATTGCTCGCGCCGTTTAAGATAAGAATAGATTAGTACCAAGGCATTTTCATCTACGCCATACGCATTTAATTTTGCAATCAGCAGATCGTGTGGGATGCAATCAAATGCTTTTGACAAGTCCATTAATACAGCACCCACGATATAATTATTGTCAAGTTTGGTCTTCCAGTCTTCAAGGAGTCTTATCAAAACATGCTGCGTGCCGTATGCTTTTCTATACGCACCTATAAAAACCGAGAGCGTAGTGTCCAGATAGACAACTAATTGCTGTTTCATAATCTTTTCATATATTTTGGAAAATGTATTTAAAACACTGACTGGGCGAAAATTTTTCTCAACTGTGCGATCTACCTCACCCTTGTCCAAAGGGCAAACTGCTGCACGCTTTCCTCTATCTGGAAACCTATGGTTTTGTAAACAGCTATTTATGGCAAAGGTTAGGGGGGCAGTAAGCTCATCTGCAGCCAAATGTGCTAGTTTTGGCGGAAATTGATCTTCACCGGTTGATTTTTTTCCGTCCAAGGATCTTAGTAGAGCCAAGACCTCATGATGTTGCACCTCATGAAAAGAGAAAGAATTTGAGATATCACTACCTTCCCTTATGGCATGAACGCTAGGATGATCTTTATACTTGTCGAGAATAAGCCTAACGAGTTGTCGATCGTCATCAGTTTCAACAGTGTCAGCAATGTTACAAGGTTTCTGTCCACTTGTTTTTTCGACAATATTAATGTAATGATTATTGAGAATCTCAGTCAGTTCATAGTCGTCTGTTACAATTTGGTTGTTATGTACCAAGGAAATATCATCACCGACCAAGCCTCCTTTGTTGGGAGGGGGGGGCTTAACTAGTTTCCAAAAGTCTTGATTAGAAATTAAACCACCTGCTGCTGCATCTTTGAAATGTTGTCTGATTGCCTTCTTTCGTAGGGAAACGCATTTGTTACGCTGCTTTTTATAGTTTTTTTCATTTTGATTTGTTGGCCATTTGTTGAGTTTATTCTTCAATCTCGTTCTAGTATAAATTGCCTTTTTTAGTTCACGAGTCATGAAAGGTGCACTGTTTCCTCGCGCAAGCTTAGTCTTCAGGGGAGCATGTTTGTCCACTAGATTTCGGAAGGTGTTGGTAAAATTATCATAACAATCATCGGGGTCCTCCAAGGCATCAAAATTAGTTCTACGAACGTCAGCAAGAAACTTAACTGGGTCAAAATTTTTATAATTACGATACTTTATCACCTTGGGTTTAAGACGGGGGATATGTGATTTAAGAATTGTAACAACAAGACTATGATAGTCGCTAAGACCGGTCTCAAAAACTGAGGTTTTCTGGAAACTTCTTACTCGGTTAGTGAGAATAACATCGATGGAAGAGCTGCTATTTTTGGTGAAACAGGTTTTGGCAGTCAGAGATCAGACCCTCTTAGTCTGATAAGTTCTGCAACCGTTTAGTCTGATCAGGAAGTCCGTAAGAGTTATGAAACGTCATAAACCCTCTTTCCTAGCACATCTTTAGGGTTCTCTCGTAGCTTATCATTTCCTTCAAGCCGTTTTCATCAATTTGATGAATTACGAAAAATAGATAACATCAAGGAACCTATTCTTCATTCAACCTACCTTTGATCTTTTGACAATATTTTCCTTCAAATCGGACGGTATGGTTACTGTTTTGGCAGTCACACTTGAACTTTGCTTCTTGATCCAAGGATGTACAAGTTCCACCATTTTTGCAAGGAAACGAAGCACAGGGGCTCTATGACAAATAGGATCATAATTTGCTTGCTGTTGAAAAAAGTTTGACAATTGTCGAGCTCTCTCTTACTGCCAGAGGCCAAGCCAAATTGTTCACATGACTAAGTTGGAACCGTTAAACTAAGTCGAAAAGCTTTGGAGACTTCGCTAGGGAATAATCTTATCTTCCCCTCTTTATTCAGCAGATGTACTGGGGATGCTCTGTCCAACAATGATACCGGGTGCGCCAAGATAAATTATCCACCTTTGACATGCTATGATAAATCGTACTGGACCGATTTTGAATCGTCAATCGTTAGTTTGCTAAGATCGTCAATTAAATGCGGCCAGGGCGAGAACGTGGACAGCTCGGAAAACTCGGAAAGTTCGAAAATTTTTTTCCAATCTTTCCTCGTCCGACTTTTCGCATTTCCCCTATGCCAAATTCGAAACGGACAAAATTTTCCGCGTTTTCGAAAACACGGACAAAATTTTCCATGTTTTCGAAAAATTGGAAAATATTTTCCGCGTTTTCGAAAACACGGAAAATATTTTCCAATATTTCGAAAACGCGGAAAAAATTTTCCAATTTTTCGAAAACACGGACAATATTTTCCGTGTTTTCGAAAACGCGGAAAATATTTTCCAATAATTCGAAAACATGGAAAATATTGTCATTGGCAGCTTTACACAAATTTTTTAAAGAAACTAAAAATTTGGACCAGTCCTGAAAGTTTCTTGAAATTATCAATTTTTTTTGAGTACTCGGGGTTTCTTGCTAGTGTCTTAAATGTTCCATAACACTCTTCATGTTTACTATCTGTTCCCTTATGAATATTTTGAAACAATTTTCTTTAAATTGCTCCGATATTTCGACATTGCTCAAGTGCCTTCCAAGTCCCACACAGGGAATGACGGAAAATTAAGAAAAACTATGTTGAGATATTTTCCCGTTTCTTAATTTTTTGGCGATCTGAGAGTTGAGTTTCTTATAAGTAGTTATGTTAAATAATTGGCAAACTTTCTGATGACAATGAGAGCGGTAGGAGATGAGTGCGTGATCGTTCTCAAATCACGGAAGAAGAGACATTTGACCTATAACATTATTTGCAGGAATTGAAATGTCAAATACCTGAAGTGATTACAATGTGTTTGGCAAGTTCGCAACATGCAAACGGCCTAACCATGGTTAGCCATGGCCTAACGGAGAAACGAGAGGATCAGTATGACCTAACTCTAAGGGATCGGGTCGGGAACACCTATTCCTCTACCCATCGTGAGTTTTAATGGCAACACGAACGTGTAAGTCAAACAGAAGGCAAGATCAATACAGTCATCGCTAAGAAGAAATACAACCTGATCCCCAGGGCCTTTGTCATATTTGGCCTCATTCTAAAGTATGACAAAAGGTTTTGGGGACAAGGTTGCAAGAAAATGATAACCTCTGAACACCACTGAAAATGCAAAGAGCACAGTCAGATTCATTATTAGATAACACAAGAAACTAAGAATTCATTCCAGTACCAGAAGTTTATTCGAATTATTAGATTTTGCGTACTCAAGGTTTCTAATGAGTTTCTTAAAGGTCCCATGTTCATGTTCATGTTCATATTCATGTTCATTACATGCGACCTTTTGAAGCATTGTTTTTGAATCTTGCCAAATGTTTAGACATTACTCAAGTACATTTAGAGTGAAAAAATACTGCAATCACACGAAAATAAGTAAAAATATGTCATAGAAAGTTCCAGCTCTACCTGGTGTCCTAGGAAAAGCTCAGGAAAGTTGTATCTGTGTTTTCAACAAATTGGGAAATATTTTCCGCGTTTTCGAAAAATTGGAAAGTATTTTCCGCTCTTTCGAAAACGCGGAAAATTTTGTCCGTGTTTTCGAAAACGCGGAAAAATTTTTCCGCGTTTTCGAATTTGGCACAGGGGAAATACGAAAAGTCGGACGAGGAAAATTGGAAAAAAATTTCCGAACTTTCCGAGTTTTCAAAGCTGTCCGCGTTTTGGCCCTGGCCAATTAAATGCTAGTATTTTGTACATTCTTTAGTCTTCTTTTTATGGAGCTATAAGCAATTTTCTTAAAATTTTCAATTTCGATCACACTGAAAACGGTCAAAAAACGTTGATCAAAGTTTCTCAAGGCTCAACATGAATGGGCAAAGAGAGAACGTGCTTGTGGTGATCTGGGGATTTATCAGGTATAGTCAAATGAAATAGTATTAGCTCTATATTCGAAGGAATGCAAGAATACTTTTAAGGATATAAGCATATAAGGAAATGTATTTCTTTCTGAAATTTCATTGAATTCATTTGAATTTTATGTAGGTACCGTGTCCCTGTGGGAAGGGGGATAAAAGAAAACAGTTGTAGCAAAGCGACATGACATGATGAAGTAAAACAAGCATGGAGTTTTGATCAGTTGCTAAATCCCCAAATCACCACGAAAGCATTCTCTCTTTGTCCATTCATTTTGAGTCCTTAGAAATTTCGATCAACATTTCATTGACTGTTTTTCAGTGTTTCGAAATCGAATATTATAAAAAACTCGCGTATGGCTCCATAAATAGATAACTAAGGAATGTACAAAAGTACTGAGAAAACCAGATTTTCCAAAATCTGCTAACCCTTGACCATTTCTTCGCATATGGACGAAAATGTACTTAGTTAACAAATAAATGGAGCACAGATTTGGATACAGCTAAGATAGAGCTTTTCAGCCATATATTTTTCAACCTCGACGGATGCGTGGGCTAAGAAATGCTTTTTTTGAGGCTTGATTTAAACCCCCTTCTGTAAGTTTAAATTTCGAAAATGCTGCTTAAGGATATTACTCTTTCGAAAGAGACCTTAACTTTTACTATTAAGCAACTAGAGCCGAAATGGCATCAAAAAACGTTTTAACTCTACATAGTTTTTGGTCGTACTTTAGCGCCAAATGAGGATCTTATTATTATTATTATTATTATTATTATTATTATTATTATTATTATTATTATTATTATTATTATTATTATTATTATTATTATTATTAAATTCTTTATAGTTGGTATTTACAATAGCTTAAATACAATTAGCTAATTCAAACCAACTATCTACAAAGGAAAAATTTACAATAATATAAAGAAAATAAGTATATTTACATCGATTTACATGATTTACATAATTACTGTTTGCGGAGGGATTTCCAAGATGTTGTTCTCAACAGCAATTTTTGCATGTACAATTCTCACCCTTCCATTCTTTTATCGATCTTTTGAAATATACAACAGATGGTGAGCTTTTTATAGCGTCAGGTAGGCTGTTCCAGAGAATGCTACCTCTAAAGGTCAACGAACTGGTCCCATAAGTTGTCGTTTTTGCTTGTGGCAGCATTAGCAGTGAACCTGATCTTAGATTATACCCAAGCTCTTTTCGCTGGAAAATATTCCACATAAAGGAGGGATTTTCGCACGATAAGCACTTGTATATTTCTACCATCAAGTTTCGTAGATTTTTTACATGGACCCTAGTGTCATCAATCTTTTGAAGAAGCTCATCGAAGCTCGATGTATAGTCTTCAAGAAGTATTCTCAAGGGTCTTTTGTGAACTCTGTCTATTTCTTTGTTTTGCGTTTCCAGACAAGTGGACAATAATTGAAATTTGACATTGTAAGATAACACAATACGATTATAGCTACTGCATGACTAGTTTCCACCATCTTGTTTACTCACTAATGCAGCCTCCCTGTCCTGGGGCCTGGAGACTAGTTGTCCTAACCAAGACACTGGTTCCCAGATCCCACATTCCTCCCCAAAGCAATATTACTGGACTGTCCATAGTTTGTCCTATTAAACTTAAAAACCAACTTTTATCCTCCATGGAGTGTAAAGAGTCTGAAGCTCAAATCATTGTCCGCTATCCAATATGAACTGTAAATATTTTAACTCAATCAGGTTCTACTGCAAGTTTCTTCTTTCACACAAAGTTCTCATCCCTGTACCTTGCCGGTTTCCTTCGAATTCTCTGTTTCATTTTCTGCCTGTCCTAAAGTTCTTTCCGCATCCGTCTCTGCTGTATCACTCTGTACCTCTGTTCCTCCTTGGTTCCCTTCTCTAACCATTCTCTCTTCTCCTCCATCATCTGTCATTGTTTCGTCTTCTCGAAAGAGTGGCTCAAAGATGTCCTCCTCTACCCCCCTTTGGAACCTTGGTGGTGTGGCCCCTGTGATATTTTTGTTAACTTTCTTGAAATGATTTACATGTCGTTTTATAACCTTGTCATATCTCTTGGCTATTATTTGGCTACCATTTCTTCGTATAACCTCATATGGCTCAGGATTGTACGCTGGAGTGAGTTCGTTTTTCTTTAGCTGCTTTACTAATACCCAGTCCCCTACTTTAGTATCATTCTCTTTAACGTAGCTTTTATGATCTGCATACCTCTTCATTTTCTGTTTTGACTTGTTGTCTGCTTCTTTCATTTCTTTTATGAACACATTCTGGTATGTTTTCTTCGTAGGAAGCCTTGTTTTGTATCTTCTGCCATTGAACATTATCGTAGAAGGGGCAAATCCCGTACTTTTGTGCGGTGCTGCTCGGTATGCTCTGAGAAATCGCTGAAGTTGTTGCCTCCAGTTTGATTGTTCTATCTTACAGGTCTGCATGAGCTTCTTTAAGGATCTCATGAATGTTTCTGCCATACCATTGGCCCATGGAGCATAGGGTGTTTTTTTGTCATGAGAATAACCCATATATACTGTAAACTTATCTAGGTCGTCCGAGTTATAAGGTGGCCCATTGTCACTACCTAATGTGTCTGGAATTCCAAAATTTGACATGATACGATCTAGTGCAGATATTACACTTGGGGCTTTGGTTGAATGTAGAATTTCAACTGCTGGAAACCTTGAATACATGTCTTGGACAACAAGCAGGTATTCTCCAGTTGGAAGTGGTCCATACAAATCAGACACTAGGCTGCTCCATGGCTCTTCCGGCAGGACGCTGGGTTTAATTGGCTCTTGTTGAGGACCACTGTTCACTGCCTGACAGGGAAGACAGTCTTGGATCTCTAACTTTACATGTTCATCAATTTTTGGAAACCACATTGTTTCTTTTATCAACTGTTTAGTTTTAACAGCACCTAAATGGCTTTCATGCGCAACTTTCACAACTTTACTGCGAATTTCTGGTGGAACAACAATTCTTTCTCCTCGCATAATCAATCCCTCTTCAACTGAAAGTTCACTTAAAAGCTTCTTATATGAATGCAACTGCTTTGTGTGTGCTATTGGAATATATCCAATATCTATGGCTTTTCTTAGATTGTTCATTTCTTCTGATGCAGGCGTGCTTTGCTGCATTGTTTCTACAGTGATTGCATTTGGCAGTGCCCATTTAATCAAAAGGTTGACATCTAGATCTAACTCATTCTGTTCCTCCCAGACTTCTCTCTCAGCCTTGACAGGATATCGTGATAGATAATCACTTGGATTAGTTGAACCCTTCTCATACATAAGCTTAAAATTATAGCCTTGTGTCATTACTTGATGATGCTTGATTCTGGGGGGCACCTCTTGTTTGTATTTGTTGTAAAGTGGCAGTAGTGGAAGATGATCAGTTATGACCTCAAAGTCCTGCAAACCATAGAGATAAATATGATTTTTTGTCATGCCAAAATGCACTGCCAGACTTTCCACTTCTATCTGTGAATATCTTGTTTCTGCATCCTTGAGTGGTCTGCTGTTATACCGGACTGCCTGATAACTATCTGTCATACTATCATACTGTGCCAGTATGCTACCTATACCATCCTTTTTTGATCCATCTACATACACTCTAGTTTTCTTGTGAGGATCAAAGTACCTGAGTGTTTGCTCTCTGCAAATACTCTCCTTTAGCTTCTTAAATGCATCCCTTCCTTCTGGTGTCCATTCAAAGTGTGCACCTTTCTTTGTCATCTCTCTCAGTGGTGATGTGATTATGGAATAGTTGGAAACAAAATTTGAGCTGAAATTGCATAAGCCCAAAAATGATCTCAACTCTGCCATGGAGGAAGGTTCTTTGGCTTCCATGACAGCTTTAATTTTTTCTGGGTCTGTTCTCATGCTTCTTTGTGAGAAGATACATCCAAAAAACTTTATTTCTCTCTTGTTGAATTCACACTTTTCTTTCTTTAATGTTAAACCACAATCCTCCAATCTTTGAAGTACCCTAATCAAGGCTTGGTTATGTTCTTTCTGGTCTCTTCCATACACTATGATATCATCATATATGTTTTCACAGTTGTTGATATCTGATAGTGTTCTCCTAACTTCTTCATGAAACAGTTCTGCTGCCGAATTGGTGCCAAAATTTAATCTCCTCATCCGGCGTAGGCCTTGATGTGTGTAGAAAACAGTTACATGTCTGCTCTCTGGGTGTAATTGATACTGCATGTATCCTTGTTTCATATCTAGCTTGGAGAAAACTGTAGCTCCATTCAGCTTGTATCTAAGCTCCTCTAATGTTGGTATCACATGTCTTGTTCTTTTGATTGCAGAATTAACTGTTGTCATGTCTATATTCATTCTCAATTTTCCATCTGATTTAGGTGTCAGGACCAGATTAGATATCCATTCTGTTGGCCCTTGAACTTCTTCTATGATATCTTCTTTCTCTAACTCACTTAAAATTTCTTCTAGTGGCCCTCTTTTGGCAAATGGGATTTTCCTCTGTGGCTGAATTTTAGGAGTTATTGTTGGATCGATGTCAAGCTTTATTTGTCTGTACTTGTGACATCCTATCCCTTGAAAAACCTTAGGATACTTTCCTATCATTTCATTCACTTGTGCTTCAGACTCAATTGGCTCTTTCATTCTTTGTAATTTCTGGTTTATTTCCTTCTCTGTTGTGAGATGTTTAGACATTTCTGTGTAAGACAAGTGTTGTATCTCGGGAACTTCTTTTTTGTCAAGGGCTTTTGTCAATTCCTCCACAGAAATTTGCAATATATTCATATCAAATGCAGAATATTTGCTGAGAATAGATTTTACATTATTGCTTGCTGCTACATAGATATCTGCTGTTGTTGTATGTTTCCTGCTTTCAATTATGGCCCTAAATTTCCCTCTTATCTGCAAAGGTGGGGAATTATATGGCTTCAATTTGGCCTTGGATTTCTGCAATGTTATTTTCTTTTGACTGTTATTCAGTATCTGTTGATACACATCCTGCCCTATCACATTTACTTCTGACCCAGAATCTATTTTCATAAGTACTTTGACCCCATTTATTTTAAGATTTACATTGGTAGAAGGATACTGTTTGGAACTAAAAATCTTGTTCTCCTCTTTGAAGACTGGTGTTTCAATTGGATCTAGCTCAAACTCTACTGAATCAAAATCATATTCTTCCTGCTCTGGTGTTCCCTGCAAGTAATCCACTGTGTTTTTGGTTTTACACATTCTGGCAAAGTGACCAGGCCTTTGACATTTGTAGCAGGTGAAATTCCTGGCCCTGCAGTCATGTTGATCTGTGAAATGTTCTCCACAGCGCTGACAATTCTTGCTTTGTCTGTTCCCTTGAGACTTGTAGCTAGGTCGGTCACGAAAACGAACAGGCTTGGATCCTGGTTGTGTATCTCCTTTGTATTGAATTTTACTCTCTCTTCTAACTGCATCAACTGCTGACGCTTCCACTTTGAATGCTTCCTCTGTTTGTTTCATATACTCCACTTCTTTTTTTGTCAATTCTATGGCCCTAGCTTTTTCTACCATCTTTTCATATGACATATCCTGTGCTATAATTTCAGCTTGTAGCTTGCTAGAATTAGTATGCATCGTTACTGCTAATTTGATTGCCTCCTTCAAATCCATTTTGTCAAACTCACAGTCCACTCCTGCTGTTTTCAATCTTGTTATCCAATGATCATGACTCTCTGTTGAGCTTTCAGGTTTCATGCAGAAAAATCCGTACCTCTCTGCTGTTAAGTTCTTTTTTGCCTTAAAATAAGTACCCAGAGCAGCCTTTGCTGTATCATACGTGTTTGGAGTGTCTTCATCCAATGTCCTCAAGATATCCCTGAGTTCAGCACCACCAACTGCCAGCAGAGCAGATCTTTTCTTCTTTTCATCTGTTACATCCTCAAATTCTAGGCAGCTTTCAAAATTTTCAATGTAGGCCATCCATTTTCTGTCTGTATTACTCGATCCATATTCATCCGTTTTGAACTCTCCACATATTGACTTCAGGTTTGTCAATGTTATTGACATCTTGTATCAGTTGTTAAGCCTACCTTGACCCTGCTCGCAGCGCCATTGTAAGATAACACAATACGATTATAGCTACTGCATGACTAGTTTCCACCATCTTGTTTACTCACTAATGCAGCCTCCCTGTCCTGGGGCCTGGAAACTAGTTGTCCTAACCAAGACACTGGTTCCCAGATCCCACAGACATTATGAATGTATTGTACAGGATCTTCCCTTTCTTTTCGTCGATGTAAGGTACGACCCTTGAGAACGCACTGACTTTTCTGCTAACTTTTTGGCACAGTGTTTTCACGTGCTTGTCAAATTTCAGCTCATCGTCAACACTTATCCCAAGTAATTTGACAGACCTTGTCACATCAATTGATTTGTTTTCTATTTCTAAGAAAAATTCTTGATGCTGCTTTAGGCCAAGAAACATTACTTGAAATTTTTTGGGATTTGCCACCATTCTGTTATCTTTGAACCAGTCAAGAGCTCTAGAGATGTCATCCTCAAGTCTCATTGCCACTGACTCGACATCTTTGTCACATGCATACACGGTATTATCATCTGCGAAATTGCAGACATGGGAGGACTTCATAGCGAAGATGAAGTCATTGACAAAGATATTGAAGAACAGTGGACCGAGAACTGAGCCCTGTGGAACTTTTGACACTATTTCTTGCCATTCACTGAATGTTGAACCTACTTTCACGCGCTGTTTTCTTTGTGAGAGAAAGTTTGAGATTAGTGCAAGACTGTTTGGCCCAAACCCATAGGCTGCAAGTTTGGCTATGAGTAAATCATGTGGAAGACAATCATATGCCTTAGACAAGTCCATTAGCACCATCCCCACTACCCCTTTTTCATCAAGTGTCTTTCGACAAGTCTCAATAAGTCGGAAAAGCGCATGCTGTGTACTGTGCCCATTTCGAAAAGCGCATAGCAAACTAGAAAGGAACTTAGAAGTAAATGGCTGTATCTGTTTAGACATGATGCGCTCAAACACTTTGGAAAGTGCCGACAGGACACTTATTGGCCGAAAGTTTGCCTTCTGTGTACTCTCACCACATTTAAAGATCGGGGAGACATCAGCCAGTTTAAGTTTTCCGGGGAATTCATTACTTGAGAACATCTTATTTATGAAATAAGTTATATGTTCTAAGGAACACCCTGATATCAATATGACAACATCAGTGGAAATCTCGCCGCTGGTCTTTTTGGATTTATCTAATTTATTGATTTCCTCCCAAACCTCCAAGGGACTGACACTCTTGAATTCGAATACTTTATTTCCAGTCAAGTGTTGTTTTATTTTAGTAATACAAGGATGATTTTCGTATTTTTTGATCGCATCTGCCAAAAAATCATTTGAAGCATTGGGGGCTTCAAGTGAAGACACCGTTCTGTCAATGGGCAAAGTATCAATTATGTTCACGAAATAAGTGTTAAAGAGATTGCTTATTTCAGTTTCATCATCTATGATAACTTCATTCTCGACAAGTATTATTTTTTGGCTGCCATTGCTAGACTTTTCTGAGAAAAGGGGCTTGAAAGTTTTCCAAAAGGATTTTTCCTTTCCAACAGTGACAGGGTCGAGGTTGGCAAAGAAATTCCTTTTTTCTTTCCTATTCAGTTTAACTACTAGATTTCGTTGAGCCTTGTATCTGTCTATATCCTCCGGTCGTTTGGTTTTATTTGCAATGTTTTTTAGCCTTGTCCTATTCAAAATGGCTTTCTTCAGCGCCTTAGTCATGTGAGGCTTATTGTTTCCTCTGACTACATCCGTTTTTATGGGAGCATGTTTATCTAGGATTTTTACTATGATCTCTTCGAATTCATCGTAGCTTTCTGGTTTACTCATTTGGAGGCTATTATTGACTTCAGCTAGAAACCCTTCATGAGAAAATTTTTCATAATTTCTATATTTGATAATTTTTGGTTCTTTCTTAACATAAGTTGTTTTCAGAATTGTGTAAATCATATTATGAAAATCGCTGAAACCTGTCTCAAAAGACTGACTTTTTTGGAAACTGTATTTCGAATTTGTTAGCAATAAATCAGTACATCTTCCGTGGACGCTTTTGAAGCAGGTAGGTGTTTTTATCATACTATATAGCTCCCGTTCTTCGATAAATGTTTTTAACGAAGATTCATGTACTTCCATGTTCAAGTCCCCGAGTATCAATAGTTTCCCTGAAGATTTGGAATGGAAATCAATCAATGTCTCCATATTATCTAAGAAGTATTTTTTATTTCGACACGGAGGCCGATAGGACGCGAGCAACAACCATTTTTCTTTCCTCAAGTTTAACTCAACAGGAATCACCTGGATATCACCCTGGACTGGTGCACCCAAGAGCCCCCTGGAGACAATCCGGTCTGTAACGTAGACCAAAAGTTCCCCTGAGCTCGAGGATACATCCAGTCTGTACGGTGGTTTAAACCCCGGTATTTCAAATTGAGACGTTGGAAAGGAAGCATCCAATTTCGTTTCAGCAATCACCAAAACATCAACCGAGTTTTGTATGAGACTGGCAAAGTTTGTGAATTTGTTCCTAATGGAGTTCATATTGATGTAGCTTATAATAATATTTTTGGGATGCTTATTCCTTAATGCTTTTAACTTTTGGAATGGATCATTGTCCTCATAGGTAGGGCTGTCTGACAACTAGCTTTCTGACAACTAGGGCTGTCTGACAACTGACAATTAGCTAACGATTAATTCATAAATCTTCAAAATTGGTCCAGCATTGGCCTGGTAACCAGCCCAGAATAATGGGCTGGGTATCAGGTTATCCAGTGTACGACTGATTGTGGCCTGTCAAAATTGCATAGTTTATTGTGGTGCATCCGGTAAACCCTACGTTCTGGTAAGCAGTACAGCATAGAGGATATGCGGAAGGTTCCAAAACATTTGTGCATTCAAGCACAGTAAACGGTGTCCCAAGCTGTTTTGGAGGATCTGTGACTCTATTTACTTGCTTTACTCTGCTGTATGGCATAGGCTTCGACTTGTACATAGTCTAATACATTGTTTGGATCAATCTAACCAGTTTTTGCTAACTGACTAGCCTACGAGTAGATACGCGTAGTCTACGGACTGACAGGAGAAGGGCAAAATATGTGGTTCCCTCGAAAACGGCACTCCTCTTGCTGTGAAGCAATGTCAACACCAAGTGAGTTTTCAAAGAAAACGTTATATTCAAATGTCTTCCTCCTTGCTGCAAAGGCAAGCAGGAACAGTGTTGTCTCGCAGTTAAACAATAATTTCATCAGATTAAACAACTTAGAAACAATTGAGATGCTATGCTAAAATCTTTCTATCAAAATCTGTTTGATTTCGACATTGCTTGAGAAAAAAGGAAGCGCTGTTGTTAAGGCAGAGTTACTTTCAGGGGCGGCGCCACGGGGTGGACTGGTGTGGACATGTCCACCCCACTTTGTTTGAAGACTGATTTTCTAATTCGTCTAAATTCGATGAAAACAGGTTAAAGGGGGGGGGGGGGTTCCTTTGTGGCTTATCACGGATCGGTACTCGTTTCCCTTCATTTATGATTCAGTGATCAGTCCTAGTCATTTGGTTTGTGTAGCTTGCAACCAACCATATGGGACTTTATTTCTTAGATAATTAAAATGTTCACCTATGTACGTGTGAAGGTAATTAAGATAGGTGTCAAATCGAACTTTTCTGCTTTCTCGTTCATGGTTTCTCGTTCTGCTTTCTCGTTCAAGTGAATTAGGGCTTGCAAATAACGTCTAAGAAATTTTATCCTATCTTGCAAAAGTGCGCTTTCCGACGTTCTAGAGGGCGTGGTCCTAAAAATGTTCCAGACCCCCATTTTCCGTTCGCTACGTCCTCTTGTCTACCCCACTTTTTGATGGCTGGCGCCGCCCCTGGTTACTTTGCCTTTCCTGTGCCATAAACAGGGACGTAGGAAGCATCTCAAACTTGGGGGGGCAAGACATTTCGAGGACACCCCTTTCCTTAAGAAAAGGGGGCAATTTCTAAAATAAAAAGGGCACTTCTTTATTTATTGCAAAATCTGGGGGGCGCTTGCCACCAGTGCCCTCGGTTCCTACGTCTATGGCCATGGATCTAAAATCACTTGTCATATTGAGCCAAAATGGTTCCAAGCTCTAATTTGAAGCATTCCTATGCAAGTTTGTGAAAATCGAGAAATTTTGCTTTGCCCTTACTCCGCAGCAGCCCAATAAACGGAGCAGATTTTTGGGACACCCTACAGTATATCGCCCTTGTCGTAAGAGATTTGTTTGAAACTGTACCATTCTTTGGTAAAGGACCCATCATGAAATTTGTGAAAATACACTACCATTAATTCACAGCACACAAAAATCATCCCTGGGCCTGCACTGCAAAAAATGGTGAAATTTCCCCATGCTTTTTGGTTGGAAATTTTGGGGAAACGGACACTTTCCTAACAGTTTCCTACGAGGGAAATGAAAATTTCCGTTTCCCTTCAATTTCCCAGAGAAAGCTGTCAATTTCCACTAAATTTCCATTGAAAAACTATAGGGAAATTTAGGTATTTCTTGCTGTGCTGTCCAACTTCAACCGTCTGGGGGTACTCATTTGGTACAGTAGAGCCAGGGTCCTACAAAAATGCAAACATGCTTGAAATACCTGAATCCAGAAATGTGTTGAATGCATCCGTGGAATCAGTTTACTTGCATTCGACCATCTGTTTCCAGCAATCAAATCACACATCATTATGCTTGAGTTGATTGGTTGAAAATGATTGCTTGATTGACATCCCGAAGTGCTTACACATTCTCTCTTGCAGTCGAATTGGTCTTTGATTGGCAGGCTGTGAATCACGTGATCCGTACTGTTTAAGTATCTGTCATTCAAAGCTGAGAAGGCTCTGTATTTGATTTCCGTTGTATCGCAATGATGTGGGTTTGGGCATGAAACTGCATATGCAAATGCATTCCAACACATGATTACTGCTATTTGTGTTAAGACATTTGCAATAGCCATGCTGCAAATAGATGTTTACGATTCTAGTCAGAATATCCTTTAGTTTGCAACAAGATAGTGAAAGATGTGCGCACATATTTTTTTGCAAGAAACTAAAAATTTTGTCCAGAATTGAACTGAAAGTTTCTTAAAATTATCAGATTTTGAGTACCCAGAGTTTCTTAAGAGTTCTTTACAGGTTTCCTAAAAATCTTCATGTTCACTGCTTGTGCCCTCCTGAACATTTCAAAACGATGTTTATTGAAGCCCTTCCAATGTTTCGACATCACTTGAAGGTACCCTCTGAGTAATAGATATGACATAGGAAACAAATGAGAACAGAATAGATAGAACTACGTCAAGGATATCTTTAATCAAACCAAATAGTTTCTTAAAGTCACACTGTCGTGGTTGTGATTGGCTAGTTGTGATGTTGAAATCAATCAAGGACCGAGATACAGGGGGGTCCAGGGGAGCCATGGCCCCCTCAAAAACTTTCAGTAGTTGCTGCAGTAAATCTTTATTCTTTTACTATTTTAGTATTTCAGAATATGTTCTTCTCGTTCATTTTCTACCTTTCATTAGTCTAGGAAGCAATTTGGTGTATTTTGAGGTTACAAGTTAACAAACTTGTCTCAAACCGATGTCAAACCACAAAAACTACTTTTTCGTCTTGGGGATCTGTACATCCCAATGTAGATTTACTTGCAGAGTCTGTCTGTATTGAGGTACAAAAATTAGCGTTGTTTGAACCAAATATGCAGAAAGTGGTCTCGAATTTTTCCAGGGGAGTAACTCAGACCCCTTCAAGGTCTTGGTTCGCTTTGCTCTTCACCCGGTTTGTCCATGGCCCCCTCATGTAAAAACTTGTATCTCGGTCCTTGAAATCAATAACAAAGCTCTGGCCTTTGCGTAATTACCAAGCCTTTGTGCTGTTGGATTATACTTTGTTTCAAGAATAAAGGTAATCAGATCATAATCATCTTCGTGAATTTCACTGTACAAGGAAATTACCGAACCTTGCCAAATTCTTTTCTTCTTGGTTTGTCTTGTTTACCCAATCAGCGCCACGACAGTGTACCTTTAAGCTCTATTTTCCGAGTTACTGCAGTGTCTTAATTTTTAGCGATCTGAGAGTTGAATTCCTTACAAGCAGCTTTTTATAAAAAATGCGTCCATGAAATCTTTGAAAAGCCTTGTGAAAATGGTGAATGACATTCATAATCTACAATCGTTTGTTCGATTACAATCCTTTTATAAACACTCACGCTTGAATCAACGAGAGTGCCAGTATTTTGAAATAAAAGGGAAGCAAACACACAAATGTCAAGGATCAAATCAAAGCTTTTGCAGACTCTGCTAAAAGATAAGTTTCGTCTGATTGAAGCCGTCGTGGCATAATTTGCGAGTGTTTAGTTTGTGAAGAATACAGTACCAGATAGATATCTGCTACCCTGGGTACCAGCAGGGCCGTCGCTAGAGGTGTCAAGCTAGGGGGTGCAAGCTCTCAGTTTGCCGACTGGTGGGCATGGCTTTGGAACGTTGCTTTTTTGTCACACACACATACTCCTTGTTGAGGGGGTCAAGTTCCTCTCCATTAGTGGCGCAGCCAGGTTCCTGCCTTTAGAAGGGGGTAAATTGCGAATGAAAGGGGCAGAAATGGGGGTCCGGGGGCTTGCCCCTGGAAAATATTTTGGAGTCCACATCCTTTAGAATGCTGTAGACGCTATTTTTTTAGCCCAAGCCGCCCAGAACCATTTCAGAGCCTACGGATAGAAAGGCCAAGTTCAATAAACTCGTCGCTAAGATCTCGCGATTTGCATGTGCCCAAACTCTTAGGAAAAACAAGAATGTGCCCAAAGGAAACAAGCAGTGGCGTAGCCGACGGTGGTTACCTTTAGGGCGCACCACTAAGGGCCCCAACTGATTGAGGGCTCCGAAGGGGCCCCCAACCGTCAAATTACGCCATAAACATAGGTGCAAGAGGCCCCAGTCCCCCTTCTTCACTAAGGGCCCCATGCACCTCAACTACGCCACTGGAAACAAGAATACGAACCTGAAATTTGGCTTGTTTTAAAACTCTGATCAAAATCTAGAGAGAACAACGATGCTCATGCAAGGGAAGGGTGGCTTTTAAATTCACTCTTCCCTTCCATGAGCATTTTACTGAATACCTGGAATACGAAGAGAATGCGAGCGAAGCAAGCTGAAAATTTTTAGAAGAGCACTAAGCACACAAAGAGTTTCCCAATACTCAATGGTTTCACTACATTGTTGAAATATGACGTTATCGTAAAAAAGGATGTAATGTTGATGAAAGTTAAGGAAGGTTGAAATAGGATGCATAGATTTTTGTAACGCTGGATGCTTGGGGAAGTGTAGAAATCTTTAAAGAAGACCTGTGGCATCATGTTGCCAAATACAAATAGAAATCTTGACAGAAGTGCGAGAGAAGCGAGCAAAAATTTTTTTGAAAATGATCAATTTAATCTATCTTATGCGCTAAATAGAGGAATACACATATAAAGTTGAAGAGATGCCTGAGTCAGATTCATTGGATCATATGATTCATTGGATCTAATAAAGGTGCGGTGCCTGCACATCATAGCAAGCTACGCGGTACTACGATAATACACTGACGCATGCATCGAAATGCGAGCGTAGCGAGCAGGAAACTTTTATGCTTTTGTTGCCTTAAATCGTGCCAAGATGTCTCTAGGATTTGTAAATTGCAGTTCAAATGACTTGCCGACTGGTTTGTGCTAAATTAAGGTGCAGATTTCAGGAATTTTCTCAATTTGCCGACTGAGTGTAACTTTTACTTGATTTGCCGACTGAGATATGGCCAGGGGGTGCCGCACCCCCTGCACCCCCAATGTAGCTACGCCCCTCGGTACCAGAGCCAAAAAACAATGAAAAGAAAAAAATCAGGAAGGAAAGAAAGTTGGATCTCCTTTCTTCCTTCTCTCTTTTTCTCTTACCAATTTCCTTTCATGTAAATTTTGAGGCTCTGGCACCCAAGGTAGATATCTGCGAAAACGTAGAGACTTACGTCTGTGTTTTGCTCTGGCTTCATTAGAGCAAACCTTACAATAGTCGGGGGCCTACCCATTAACCTAAACCACAATGAGGTAGCAAGACAACAGCAACTGTATGTGAAACTGTATTTGATATTCAGACTTTGAACACGATAATAGCTTTGTCCCTTGTACTGTTCAGAGAGCTTATTTGGCAGCTGGCAGCTCTCTTGTGAAAGCATCATGCCACAGAGCGTCTGTACAGACAAAATCCATACGAGCCATGAATTCTTAGGAGGAAACCCGATTGAATTCGACGACAAAGCAATTACATTAGGTGGCATGATTTGTGCAGGCTGTTGGTATAGCTTTATTTGTGATGCATGGCGAATTATTGGCTGCCTTGGACGTTTTGTGTCGCATGAAAGAAGTGTGTATTGTGTTCCCTTGACGTCTGTCACAATATACGGAGTTTTTTCATAGAAGGATTTGAATTTTGTCTTCCCTGTGAAGCGCATGGCTAGGACTTCGTTTCCTTGAATGATGTTGGGATATTGTCTCCATCTGGACGCATTTTGTTTGGCATTTGCTTCGGTTTTGCGTTCTTTGTCGCGTTTTTTGGCTTCTTTGATATGTTGCTCTGTGACCGGGGGCCTTTTCGGAAACCTAGAGTGGTAGCCTCCTCGAAAGAGCATGTCGCCGGGGGCGAGTCCTGTTGCTGGGTGTGGTGTAGAGCGATAGTCGATTAAAAGGTCATCCACTGCTTCTTGCACAGGTTTGTTTGTATCAAGGGCAACTTTAACTGCTTTACCTAGTGGCTTCATAAAACATTCAGCCTCATTTCCCTGAGGATGGTAAGGATAGGAATGCTTTACTGATATTCCTCTTGCGGTGGAGAAATCCTTGAATTCCTGGCTGTTGAAGGGTGGGCCGTTGTCAGCTTTGTGTTCTAGTGGGTTTCCAAAGTTGTTGTAGGTAGCTCCTAGGGCTGGGAGCACGTGTTGAGCACTTGTGGAGCGAACTACTTTCGCATCTGGAAATCTGGAGAGATTACAGCGGCTGACTAGGATGTGGGATTTGTCTGGTAAAGGTCCGAACAAGTCAAGGGAGACAGAATCCCAAGGATGGTCTGGTATGGGTGTGCTTGAAAGGGGCACTTTGATTGGGCTTCTTGTGTGTATCTGGCACTCATGGCATGTTTCAAGGCGATTTTTGACGGCAATGTCTAGGCCAGGGAACCAGAAATGGGCACGAATACGTCGTTTTACTGCATCTTGTCCTGCATGTGATCCAGCATGGGCCAAAGATATGATTTCGTCATGGAGCGATTGTGGTAGTAGAATTTTATCACCTCTGTAAATGATGTCATCTGCACCAATAGAAAGTTCACTAAAGGTTCTAGAGAAGCCCTTTAGTGTTGGATCATTTTGTGGTGCTTGGCCAAGTGCTATGAAGTGGCGCAGGCGTTCCAATTGTCTGTCATTGAGTTGAGCTTGATGCAGACGCTGCTCCGAGATAGAAGATCTGATTGGCTGATGAAGAAGGAAGAGGAGTTTCTGGTGCTCTTTTGCTTCATCTTTAATACATGCAGGCAGTTTGTCTATGGGGATGGCATGTCTGCTGGTGTAATCTGCTGGGTTGTCCTTTCCTTTACGCCAAACAACGCGATGGTTGATATCTTGGTGGCGAAGAAGGATGCGTTCGATTCGGGATGGTGGTTTTCTTTTTGAGGTCCACAATGATACCAGAGGCTGCTGGTCAGTGACAATTGTAGCTGGTGGGCCTCCAACAAGAATGTGTCGAAACTGGCGAAGACCGAAGTCGATTGCTGTTGCTTCCAGATCGAGTTGTGAGTAATTTTTCTCGGCATCCGTGGTGGTGCGCGATGCTATAGCGACTGCTTTGGTGGCATCAATGGAGGCTCCTTGAGTGAGGATTGCAGAGAGGCCTGTGTAATGGGCATCAACAAAGATAAATGTTGGGGCATTTGTGTCATAGTGTCGGAGTAGGACGTCTTCATTGAAGGCCTTCTTGAGATTTTGGAATTCAGTCTCATGGGCGTCTGACCATACAAAAGTATTGATATCCCTCGTTAACTCCCTGAGGTTGGCTGTAGCTGCTGCGAGGTCTGGAATGAACTGCCCGTTTGAACGAATCATGCAAAGGAATGATTTAACTTCATCTCTGTTCTGCGGTCTTTCTGCATGGCGTACTGCTTGGACTTTCTGTGGATCTGGTCTGATGCCGTCTTTCGTGACACGGAATCCCCAAAACGGAATTTCAGGGGAGGCAAGGATGCATTTCTTTGGACTGACTGTTAGTCCTGCGTTTGCTAGGGCAGCAAGGACACGTTCCAAGGAGGTGTTGTGGCTTGTGACGTCAGTTGCTGCTATCACAATGTCATCTTGAATCACTGCAGCATTCGGTATGTTTGCAAGGATGGGGCGAAGCCTTTGGTTGAGTTCTCCAGATGCTGGTAAAGTACCCATAGTGAGGCGTTTATATCTCATGAGGCGATCACCGGCACGAAAAACTGTTAGTGGGCGGGATGCTGCATCAAGTTCAAGTTGATGAAATGCTGTTTTGAGATCAAGCTTGCTGAAAATCGATTTTCCATTGAACATGGGCAAGATGTCTTCTACGCGAGGTATGGGCAAGTGGGGGTCTTCAAGGGCTTGGTTGAGGCCCCTCAAATCCACTGTGATTCTTATGTTTCCATCTGGTTTGGGGACAAAAACTGGATTGGCAAGCCAAGTTACTGGCCCATAGTGCCAGGGGCGTCGTGGCCGGGGGGGCAGGGGGGCCATGGCCCACCCTAGAATTCAGATCGTCGGATTTTTCGGAAATTTTAAGGTTTCGTCGGAAAATCGCTGACTTTGGTCTTGCGCTAAGTAAATTTGATCAGTTAAGGTTTTTTGCATCGCTTTCAGTTCTTCCCATAACATTTGCTCTTTTTGTTGCTATTTCATCATAGACATTGTCCAGATATTGGTTCCGTTCTTAGCAGCGTATACACTGTGTACCAGAACCTCGAAAAAATTAAGAAGATCTTATACGATAAAAGCTCATTGCCTCGGGAGACATTGCTGATTTAAACAGGGAGGTCTAAATGCATATTTGAAGATAGCACTAGAAAAGTTAAACTGATAAAATACTACGGTACCTTAGCCTTTGAGCTCGGGGGGGGGGAGGGTACCTTAGTACTGTTCGTGGTACGGGGACGTGCCATTTTTAGGGGTACTTTTTTCAAGCCTACGGAATTATGGGTATCATTTTCACAATCATTTGACATTTCACGGAATTATGGGTGTCCTTTTCAGGGGATTTTTCATAATTCATGGAATTATGGCCCAGATCTTTATTCGATTTGTGGAATTATGGCCCTAAAATCCACCAGAATTTACGGAATTATGGGTACCAATTTTTCGGGCAAAATGGCACGTCCCCATCACATAATAGGTTGAGTTACCCCCCCCCCCCCCCGAGCCTTTGAAACATGGAGAGTTTTTCACGACTGATAGTTATTACTCATTTCCAGCAAAAAAACAGAAACCATGGGTTACGCATTTTGCATAGGATGTTTTCGCTTCAGCCGCAAATTCGCTCCTTTTTCACTGAAAATGTCTCTGGTCAAGCTTATGGAAAAGAATCTTTACTAAAATGAAGACATCCTAAATTTATCAGAGTTATCAAGCTGTCTTCCTTATATTTTATTCAGCCGCAGTAAAAACCAATCTATTTCTAAGTAATTTTTAAGTTCTATTTTGAATATTTCCCAGGATAGCCTTCTGTTAGTCAAGTTCTACCGCTCCTTTCAATGGCAACTTCTTTACAAAAAGGGGCACTTTCCAACGATCTGAAGGGTGTGGTCGTAAAAATTTTTCCGGGGGCTAGCCCCCGGCCCCCCATCCTTGCTCGCTTCGCTCGCATTTGGCATCAGCACCCCCAATATCCAATATGACTCTCGTCCGGACTGGCCTGACCACTGGGCCTCATCCCAAGAAGATTGTCCTTTTCATGATGGTTAATATGGACCCAATCCGAACATATCACCAATAAATGCTACATTTTCCGTTATTCATTGCGAGCGTCTTGTAAAAGGAAATAGGGCGAAAATGAAACATCTTATTTTTCGGAAATTTCGGGGCCTTGGCCCCCCCTGATAGACAGGTGCCACGACGCCCCTGCATAGTGCTGTTCTATGACATCATCCCTTTCCATCTCATGAATGATTTTCTCAAAATTGGGTTGAAGGTGGTATGGGATTTGTCGTGGTGGCTGAATTATAGGCTTAGCATTTGGTTTCAGATGAAAGTGTACAGGGCTTGCTTTTAGTTTCCCAAGACCCGTGAAGACATCCTCATACTTTGATAGAATGCTTGCAACTGATTGCTGGGATTTGTTCTTGAGGTCTTCAAAGTCATTGTTACAAAGTTGGTTCTGACTGCTGTGGTTGGAAATTGCACTGACTTGACTTGGATGGCTATTGAAAGAGATGAGCCCTAAATATTCAGCTAGTTTGCAAGAGATCAGGTTACAAGGGTTACCATGGAGATCCTTGTCACCAATGACAATCCATGTTGCTTTCTGGGTTGTATTATTCCATGTGGTGTCTAGGGTGATTTGACCTTTTGGGGTTATGATAGCACTGCCATATGGTTGCAGAGTGACTGGAGTACGGAAAATTCTCCTGATGTTTTTGGGCACACTACTCTCAAGGAGGATATTGACCTCTGCACCAGTGTCAATAAGTGCCTGGATTTTTGTTTTTCCTATGTTGATTTCTGCTTGCTTGTGACTGCTTGAGATGGCGTGGATTTGTCTGGGGGAGTCCTGCTTGATGGATGTAATGGTGGAAACCCCTTTGACCATTTTAAGACAGACAGCAGAAAAATGGCCCTTTTTTCCGCACGCATTGCAAAAAGCATTTTTAGCCGCGCAGTTTGGGCCTCTGTCGCAGTTGCTTTTGCCACAGCCAGCGCAACACATAATTTTGTTAGCACCCTGGGCAGGTTTGAAATTATCCTGGAAATTCTCCCTTCTGTGGGCTTTTTGGGAGTATTTGCCCCCTCTTTTACCAATTTTGTTTACTGGTGTATGCTGAGGGTCTTCCTTTTCAACACAGTTAATGTGAAAAGAGCTACTAGGAGATTCAGAGTCTATCAATTTGGTTGCTTCTTCAGTGGCTTCAATTTTTCTTGCTGTTGAAATCAATGAAGCCAAATCATGCTCCTTTTCAAGTGCATTTTCCCTAACACTAGCAATATTAGTACCAATTATTATTTGATCTCTTATCAAAGTCTTATGAATTTGATCTTTCTCAGTACAGGAAGTGTTTGTACATTTGAATGCACATTTATCAGCATGTTGGCAGATTTTGTTGATAAAAGCATCAATTTTCTCACCTGGTTCTTGTTTGAGCTGGTGGAATTGGTAATGAAGGAGTACCTGGTTTTGGGCTGGCTGGTATCTATCATGAAGCTTTTTCACCATATCATCAAAATCAGCAGACTTTATTTTGGCCATGTCTTGGTTGTATTCAGCTTTGAGATCAGTTTTTAATCGCTCACCTGTGAAAGCACACATTCTAAATACCTTGGCTTTGTGTTCTTTCTTTTGTGCGTCTGTAGCATCCTCTTTGAGCTCGCCGATAGAAGCAACATCGTACCACATTTCCAAGGACTCTATGAATTCTGTAAAGGCTTGTAGCGTGTTTCCATCGTGTTGGGCAGGGTCAAAGTGTGGAGTTCCATTACTCTTGGCAAGTGGGTTCATCTTAAACGAAGGTATCCCGTCCTTGTCGCCAGTTAAAACAGAGTAGGATGTATCAATAAGCTTCCATGTTTCGCATCAGCTCTAATAATAATCCTACATACACGAAAGCGAGGCTAATTCAACAGAACGGAACAAAACATATAAACGAGGCTATAAAATGAACGAACAATAAATGAAGGTAGCTATACAATACAAATCACAGGATGTTAACTGTTATTGAATACTGCAAGCCGTTAACTGTTTTCGACTTCAATTTTACCAACTGCGTCTTCGGGCACCGATTTGTCTGCAAGCGACATTTCGATAGCATCTTCATAACGTTCACAGGCAGTGATCTAAGTGTAACTGACTGCATTTCGATTGAGCACAGACTCCTATTCCAAAATTGTGATTTTGTTCAAAGTACTTTAGAAACACGTTGCTGCACTTTGTGCGCTGTGTTTTGAAGCTAAGTTCAAAATTTCGCTTGTAAACGCCAAACATCTTCTTTGCATATTTACAAGCACTGAAGCATCCTCTAACCGTTTGACTTACATTTGGCTGCCGAGAGGTGCCGTAGAAAATACAACGATGGTTATTGACATGGCAAAATTGAGGTGTATAGGGAACAGGGCACTGCTGAATAACTTTCAGATCGATGTCAAATTCTATTCATTTTTTATGCCAAGTCTATTTCAAAGCCTGTCCTTTTTTAAGAATCATTTCAGATTATAGATTTATAGTCATTGATTCTGCTTTCCTTATTATGGGTACGTACTTATGTGAGAATTTATGGAATAAATTATGGTTAACGGCAAGGCATGATGGGTATCCCCATGAGCCTTTGGGCCTGACCGCGTGGTGCAGCTTCGATGTGTTTGGCGGTTATGAACCGACATAGTCATCAATTTGGCGAGTTCAAATAGTTTTATCATGCATTTTTTGAGAGAATGGTTTCAACTGAAGTGATAAATAAGAAGACATAATCTTTTGGTGTTTCATAAAGAATGTTAGGTATGAAGAAATGCAGATTTGCTTGAAGGAGAGAGTGGTACTCAACCAGTAAGCGACGCACAAGTTAGGCCGATGCCGAACTGAAGAAGAAGCCTTTTCTTGACTCCTAGGTAAATCATCTGCAACCCTTGGCATTACTATAGCAAGCAAGCCTTGCAGCCAATGAACACATGATTCATCTACGGTTCAACATGACATCCTTACTCGGCATTTTATCACTCGACGAAAGAGGAGAGGAAATGCAGTTGGAAATAGAGTTGGTAAGGCAGATCAATACCTTTAGACGGAGAGGACCAAATTGGGGAAGTGTCTATTGGCATTTCAGTGAATTATCTGGCTTGCAGGTTTTTTTGGAAGAGAGCAGCAAGAGAGTTACAGTCCCGATCGTGCATGGCTAGGGCCTAGCTTAGCTGGATCGGAGTATAGAGAACTGGTCAATGGAGGATGCACTTGGACAAAAAGTTAATCAGGGCATACAGGGCCTGCCAGGGCCCACTGCGAAAGTGAATAACAAAGATCATAAATGAACAGCAAATATAATTAAATGAGCAGGCAAGTATCACATTGGGACCCAGATTCCATAATCAGCCATAAAACAGTTTTGCTCCAGGACCACGCTGGAAAACATTTGGCTTTGGACAATTGGCGTAGTGCCAATTCTTATTAACAAAAACAAACTTTCCACACTGGTTCCAGGAGACAGTGCAAGCAATTTCAGAACCTTGGTTTTCTCTTGTAAGCCTCACAAATCAACAAGTATTGTTGGCATTGTGGTCAGTTGGTGCTGCAATACACCTTGGAAAAAGATCAATAGTTTGATATAAAGCCTAAGGTCCTTTAGTAAGGACCACCTGATAGTTTGATTAAAGCTTAAGGTCCTTTAGTAAGGACCACCTAATAGTTTGATTAAATCCTAAGGTATCCTGAAGTAGTTTACCCAGGCTCACAATGGTTTGATTGAATGAATCAAGTTGTCTCAAAGGCAACCTGGTAAGTTGGTGAAAAACAAAAGCAAACAAGGGCAAAATTGATAATAGTATAGAAAAGGCCCGCATCAAGGTTCATCTCACTAGTAGCAGGAATGGTTTGGTCAAAAGCCTACCTATAGTCCAATAAATTTGCCTGGTCTCTTTCAAGAGATTGGGGTTAAGTCTAAGGCTGTTCGCAAGCTCATTAACATGATGGTACCTACAGACATCAGGTCCCCCCCCCATATAGGCAGGTAACAGTATGGTGACCTTTGGCCACACCCTGGGGTTGGGGTCTCTTTGGGGAAATTTGGCGGTTTTGCTATGCTCCCACATACCAGCATGGCCCCATCTCCCCCTTACCACAGGGGAGATTGTACCCCTGGATATTACTAAGAATATGTATACCAAATTACAACATATTATTTGATTGACATGCGACCCCAAATACTGCCAAACACATGCTGTAATTTCTCTGTTGTATTATCCTCCTTGTGGCCCAGAATGCCGCGGAATGTTAAGTGAGAATTTATGGAATAAATTATGGTTAACGGCAAGGCATGATGGGTATCCCCATGAGCCTTTGGGCCTGACCGCGTGGTGCAGCTTTCATGTGTTTGGCGGTTATGAACCGACATAGTCATCAATTTGGCGAGTTCAAATAGTTTTCCTCCCTCCCTCCCTGCTTGTGGTTTTGGCATTAGTTGAAATAACAACCCAGTTAGTGAATGTTTTTGGTTGTTTGGTCATGGTTGAAGTATTAAGGTGGATTGAATAAATTTAGTTCTACGGATAGGAAGTGTACTTTAAGGTTCCGCTGGGCTCCATCACACTGCACATGGTTATCATTTGGTAGGTCGATCTTACACATACAGCCCATAGCAAGGTAAATGATACCAAAATGTTCGGATTTCATTCAGATGGCAAGCACATTAATAGCAGGTGAATTGGTTTTGCACAGCTACAACACCCTGTGGTTGTGGTAGTAGTTACAAAAGCAAGATGGTTTCTTATTTTAATTTTATTTGAAACCAGAGCCAAACAGCACAGTAACTGGTTAGTTGTATATATAGACAAGTTGGTCGGCACATTTAAATATCAAGCTGCCAGAATATTATGGGTTGTTGGGTATTTGTCGTAGAAGTAGTTTGGATTAACCATAATTAGTAGTATTGGTAGGCAACAAAATTACAAGTCAGGTCAAACTGCACAGGGCTAGTTACCAGCATAAACGTTATCTTCACACAGCATCCCAGCAATGTAAGATGAGACATGTAATATGAATTGAATTCATTCACACACAACCTCAGTAATAGCCTACGTATTGGTCTCTTAGCACCGCAGCAATCCAATGGTAGCTGTACCAGTGGTAGATACCAGAGGGTTTGCGTAACTCAGCCCCCCCCCCCTTGCAGTTCATTTAATTTGATTTCAAACCTGGGCCTAAGACTTCAGTAATTTCAGTAGTAGTATACGAGTTAGTTGGCACAAAAGCTGCCAAAAAAAAAATATTTCTTGTGATTTGGTCTTTGTTGTTGCACTGATGGGGGCTAACCGGAATTTAGTTGCATGTCTGGGCCCAATCACATTCGATCTGGTTACGTATATGCACAGCAGCCCAGTAGCGTATTGTGAAATACAAAAATTCAGCCGCCTTGCGGTTCAATTTATTTGTTGGCAACTTGGGCCAAATCGGCATAGCAACTCACTAGTTGCATACAAGTTACCCACCACGAATACAGATACTGGTAGCAAAATATTTTGGACTGTTTTGTATTTGCTGTAGTATTAGCAGTTTATCATAAGGTAGTTATGTTGGAAGGTAATAGAATCAAATAAGGTATCCGGGGGCTAACATACACCACATCAACAGCATGGTTTCCACTGCACAGCAACCCAACAATGATGATCCACAAAAGGAAGAAGGGGCTCATCCACACAGCATCACATTGATAGCAGATAACTTGGTCGCCGTTGCATGAGGGCATTCCCATAGGTTAGGAGCGTGGGCAAAGTCCAGGGGGCAAGTAGCCTCCTTCATTGTACATGGAATTTGATGGCAAAATCAGGGTGAGATAGCAAAGCCATGCGTGGGTAGGTACAGGTGGGTCTCAAGTCTCTCACAACCCAGTACACATCACAACCTACCTGATGATATGTGTCTCGTTGCGGGGCAGCCAGCAGGGGATGATCGCGATTTAGTTGTAGTAGTAGTTATCGTTATTTAATGGTAATGGTAGTTAATGAAGCTCGAAAGGGGCACTAGGATCAAACCTTCTCATCAGTTGCATAAAAGCAGGCCCCAGAATTCTCTGCATCTCAGTAATCACAGGGTCGAGAGCACTCATGCTGTACGTCAGGGCGGCAAAGCTGCCTCAATTGCAAAAGCAACTCAGCTCAATAGTATGCATTTCAGGGCAGAAAAGTAGACTCAATTGCAAATGCATCTCTCAGCTGAATGATAGGTAGATCAGGTCAGAAAAGCAGACGCAATTGCAAAAGCATCTCACCTCAATAATAGGTATATCAGGTCAGATAAGAAGACTCAATTGCAAATGCCTCTCTCAGCTAATGATAGGTAGATCAGGTCAGAAAAGCAGACTCCATTGCAAAAGCATCTCACCTCAATAATAGGTATACCAGGTTAGAAAAGAAGACTCTATTACAAAAGCATCTCACCTCAATAATAGGTATATCAGGTCAGATAAGAAGACTCAATTGCAAATGCATCTCTCAGCTGAATGATAGGTAGATCAGGTCAGAAAAGCAGACTCAATTGCAAAAGCATCTCACCTCAATAATAGGTATATCAGGTCAGATAAGAAGACTCAATTGCAAATGCATCTCTCAGCGGAATGATAGGTAGATCAGGTCAGAAAAGCAGACACAATTGCTAAAGCATCACAGCTCAATAATATGTGTATCATGTCAGGAAAGCAGACACAATTGCTAAAGCATCACAGCTCAATAATATGTATATCATGTCAGGAAAGCAGACACAATTGCTAAAGCATCACAGCTCAATAATATGTATATCAGATCAGGAAAGCAGACTCAATTTCATAAGCATCACAACTCAATAATACGTACATCAAATCAGAAAAGCAGACTCAATTTCAAAGCATCTCAGCTCAATCATATGCATATCAGGTTAGAAAAGAAGACTCTATTACAAAAGCATCCCAGCTCAATAATATGTATATCAGGTTAGAAAAGAAGACTCAATTACAAAAGCGTCTCAGCTCAATAACATGTATATCAGGTTAGAAAAGCAGACACAATTGCAAAGCATCACAGCTCAATAATATGTATATCAAATCAGAAAAGCAGACTCAATTACAAAAGCGTCTCAGCTCAATAATATGTATATCAAATCAGAAAAGCAGACTCAACTACAAAAGCGTCTCAGCTCAATAATATGTATATCAAGTCAAAAAAGAACTCAATACAAAACCATCTCAGCTCAATCAGATGGATATCAGGTCAGAAAAGCTGGCTCAATTGCAAAAGCAACCCAGTTCAATAATATGTATATCAGGTCAGGAAAGAAGACCCAATTAAAAAAGCAACCCAGCTCAATAAGATGTATATCAGGTCAGGAAAGCAGACTGTATTGCAAAAGCATCTCAGCTCAATAAGATGTATATCAGGTCAGAAAAGCTGGCTCAATTGCAAAAGCAACCCAGCTCAATAATATGTATATCAGGTCAGGAAAGAAGACCCAATTACAAAAGCATCTCAGCTCAATAAGATGTATATCAGGTCAGAAAAGCTGGCTCAATTGCAAAAGCAACCCAGCTCAATAATATGTATATCAGGTCAGGAAAGAAGACCCAATTACAAAAGCATCTCAGCTCAATAATATGTATATCAGGTCAGAAAAGCTGGCTCAATTGCAAAAGCAACCCAGCTCAATAATATGTATATCAGGTCAGGAAAGAAGACCCAATTACAAAAGCATCTCAGCTCAATAAGATGTATATCAGGTCAGAAAAGCTGGCTCAATTGCAAAAGCAACCCAGCTCAATAATATGTATATCAGGTCAGGAAAGAAGACCCAATTACAAAAGCATCTCAGCTCAATAATATGTATATCAGGTCAGAAAAGCTGGCTCAATTGCAAAAGCAACCCAGCTCAATAATATGTATATCAGGTCAGGAAAGAAGACCCAATTACAAAAGCATCTCAGCTCAATAATATGTATATCAGGTCAGAAAAGCTGGCTCAATTGCAAAAGCAACCCAGCTCAATAATATGTATATCAGGTCAGGAAAGAAGACCCAATTACAAAAGCATCTCAGCTCAATAATATGTATATCAGGTCAGAAAAGCTGGCTCAATTGCAAAAGCAACCCAGCTCAATAATATGTATATCAGGTCAGGAAAGAAGACCCAATTACAAAAGCATCTCAGCTCAATAATATGTATATCAGGTCAGAAAAGCTGGCTCAATTGCAAAAGCAACCCAGCTCAATAATATGTATATCAGGTCAGAAAAGCAGACACAATTACAAAAGCATCTCAGCTCAATAATATGTATATCAGGTCAGAAAAGCTGGCTCAATTGCAAAAGCAACCCAGCTCAATAATATGTATATCAGGTCAGGAAAGAAGACCCAATTACAAAAGCAACCCAGCTCAATAATATGTATATCAGGTCAGGAAAGCAGACTGTATTGCAAAAGCAACCCAGCTCAATAATATGTATATCAGGTCAGGAAAGAAGACCCAATTACAAAAGCAACCCAGCTCAATAATATGTATATCAGGTCAGGAAAGCAGACTGTATTGCAAAAGCATCGCAGTTCAATAACATGCATCTCAGGTCAGAAAAGCTGGCTCAATTGCAAAAGCAACCCAGCTCAATGATATGTATATTAGGTCAGAAAAGAAGGCAGTTGCAAATGCAACTCAGGTCCATAATAGGGATTTCCGGTGAGCAAAGCTGGCTCACTGGCAACAGCTACCCAGCTCGGTATCTCAGGTCAATACAGGGGGGTCACTCCAGGTCTGATGTAGTCAGGACAGAAAAATTGGTTCGATTGCACATACACAGCATCTCACCTATTAGATGCAGAGATGTGCACAAGATGCAGGTATACATAGTAGACGCAATATACACATACCTGCGCGGGTTGAGACTTAATATAGAAGAAGAATCCTATCCTTATAGCGTAGCTCGTTGAATTACATCAAATGCTATCATAGTTTCATAGCAGAAGGGCGGAATACTAATCGATTGCATTGCAGTAAGCAGCAGCGGATCACGCCGCTGGCTCCTCAACGTCGCGAAAGGTTCATGCTCGAGAATGAAGCAGCGGGTGGAGCTCAGAGCTCGAAGAGGCAGGTGCGCCGACAATACAAATGGCACAAGCCCAGAAGTACACAAGAAAAGAAAGTAAAGAACCAAGAACAGTGAAAAGACAAAGAGCAGTGAAGAGCAGCAACAAATCAGACTGTTAAGAACACAACATGAAAGATAGATTGTTAATTAGGACTGGGTCGTATGTCCACTAGTTAGGCGGTTTTGCCATGCTCCAACATACCAGCATGGCCCCATCTCCCCCTTACCACAGGGGAGATTGTACCCCTGGATATTACTAAGAATATGTATACCAAATTACAACATATTATTTGATTGACATGCGACCCCAAATACTGCCAAACACATGCTGTAATTTCTCTGTTGTATTATCCTCCTTGTGGCCCAGAATGCCGCGGAATGTTAACAGAAGTTATTTGATGCATTGACTTTGGCTGTTTCAAATAAGGACTTAGAAGAATTTTCCGACAACTGCACGCATAACTAAGCAAAGAAATTTTGTCCTAACGACGTTTTTCTTCGCAAGTTTCCAACTTTTATAGCATTCTTTACCATTTTATGCCTTATGCGATTTGTGTCCAAAAAATCGTAATCTGGCCCACTGTGCAAAGAAAGGTCGAAGGTTAAGGCCTATTGTTGAACTGAATTGCTAAAATTTGGGTACAAAACCCCTCCTGACATTACCCCAAGATACTGCATGAAGAAAAGTATTGGACCACAGGCAAGCCTTTATCGTCAGCTATTTTACATCTTTTTTCTGAAATTTTTGGAGGTAAGCAGTAGGCGTGAGGAGCTGCGTGCGGGAAAGTGTCACAAACAGGAATGTGCGTAACAAAACTCTTCATCGCTCATATATATAGATTTCACATGGGGGGGGCGTTTTTCGCCCCCCCCCCAACCAAACTTTTCTACACTGTGCCAAAACGACACAAGATATTATGACCAAACCTTTGTGAACTTTACTCAAATTTAATTGGCAATCAAAATTTGAATGCCTCATTGTTCTAGATTTGATCACGTGACCACAATAGCACCATATTTGGAGAGTAGTTGACAAAAAACAGCTTTAAACATCCATAATTTCTTTGCTTCTCGTCCGAATTACTTGAAACATGTATCATTCGATCGCTCTCGATGAGAGCTTTTACTTGATATATAATTTTTGCTAATTTGCTGACATCAGCAAAATTTACTATCTATGACGTCATTTACATTTATGACGTCATTTTTCGAATGAATTAATGTATTGATTAAGATTTTTGTTGTAATTTAGCTTAATCTTGTTTGTTTCATGCCTATTAAGTCGATCTATGTCAGAAATAGCAAGAAAACTACGGAAAACTGCAGTGACAATAAGTAGAAAGGAACAAAAAGCTAATTAAGCGCTAATTGGTCTATACATAGATATTTCAGATTGCTTCAAAGTTCATATTTAAATTATACAATGTATTTCCTATCTTTTAAGGCTATTCTCGTTAAAATCGGTTAAGTATTCAATTAAATAGAATTTTTCTTGTGAAGCAGCTATAAATTGACCAGTTTTCCTTTGTTCTTTGGTTGCCTAGCAACAAATCACGTGACTAATTAATTACCATTGTTATATTTGGAAAGCTTATTGTCCAAAGAACAATGGAGGACATTTTCATTGTTATATCTTTTGTAGTTTCAGAGAAAAAGAGGGGGGCGAAAAACGCCCCCCCCATGCCAAAATATCGAAAAAATACCCCATGTGAAATAGGGTTAATGGATAGATATTTCAATTTCGATAGCGTCTCTTTCGGCGAACAATAGCTTTGAACGATCATATATTATATTTACATTTCATATTTCATATCATTTAAGGAGGGTGGCCCTTCGGCAGAAGCCGTTTTTCAAGGGGCCCTCCGATAAAAACTTAATTACAATATACAATTAAAGATAAAGTGACTTTAGAATATAAAAAACCATAATTTAAAAGCCTATTTACAATGATAAAATATATACAATAGAAAGAAAAGGTTAACCCTTTATTGATTTCTTAAAACCATTCAGGGAGGATGCCGTTTTAGACTCAGCAGGAAGGCTATTCCATAGTTTAACTCCCCGGAAAGGAAAGCATTTTTGCCCATTTGCAGAATTTTTCTTCGGCAACCTCAGATCAGTCTCAGTGTTCCGAAGGTTGTGGGAGGAGCATGCTGAGTTTTTCGTGAAGAGGTTACACAGATATTGTGGACGAGCCAAATCATTGAGCGCCTTGAAGACCATCGTTTTAGACTCACTGTCAATGAGTTCTTCAATGGTCTGCCAGCCCAACTCTGCAATGAGTGGTCTGCTTGGGGTATCAAAGCTGCTATTTGTAATGATTCTAGCAGCACGATTTTGGAGCTTTTGCAGCTGGTTGATGTCTGTAGATCCAGCACAACCCCAGACAGAACAACAGTATCGAAAGTGGGGCTCAACAATACCTGTGTAAAGAGTTTTCAAGCTTGCCAGAGGCAGAAAGGATTTAGCATGTCTTAAAAAGCCGATCGCCCTGGAGACCTTTGTAGAAACTGCCTTAATTTGCTCTTTCCAATCTAAAGAGCAATCTATTTGCACTCCAAGGTACTTTGTCTTTTGAACAACTTCGAGTTCATTGTCGCGTATCTTCAGTGCCAAGGCTTCATTTCGACTTTTGAGAGAGTTGTGTTTTTGCTTGGTGGATATGAGCATTGAATGAGTTTTTGCCACATTCAACGAGAGATTTCCTTGAAGCCAAGTCTCCAATTTACTGAGATCACTATTTATAGCCTCATTAAGCTGAGTCAAATCGTGAGACTGATGACAAAGACTGGTATCATCAGCGTACATAGTCACAGAGGCACCTTGGACAGCCTCAGGAAGATCATTGATATATGAGGAAGAGAAGAGGGCCAAGGCATGAGCCCTGTGGTACTCCTACTTCTATTTCCCCGATATCTGAATCAACACCGTTAACCCTACAGAATTGTTTGCGGTTAGATAAGTAAGACTTAAACCAAGACAGCTCTCGCTGCTGGACGCCATAAAGTTCGAGCTTTTTACAGAGAATATCGTGGTCGACCGTATCAAATGCTTTTTTCAGGTCAATAAATACTAATCCAACGAGCTTACCGAGATCAAGCCCATTGTACCAGTCATCGCTCATTTTAAGCAAACAAGTAAGTGTGGAATGTAGGCACAGAAAACCTGATTGATCAGATGTAAAGAGACCATTATCTTTCATATACAGGTACAGCTGGTTGAAAACAAGTTTTTCAAAGAGCTTTGAGATGACAGGCAAAACTGATATGGGGCGATAATTAGATTTTTCAGTCTTATCTCCATCTTTGAAAATCGGAGTAATTCTAGCTACTTTCCATGAATCTGGGAACTGGCTAGTTTCAATGGATGTGTTAAACAAGAAAGCCAGAGAGTTTTCAATATATGGCAAAGCAAGCTTCAAAAAGTAGCTAGAAACATTGTCAATTCCAAAGCTCTTTGCTGTTTCGACCTTGGCAAACGCATCCCTGATATCTTTTAGCTCAACTGTCTCAAAGTGGAACTTGGCCTTATCTTTATTAACCTCATATTCACCTGATAGAAGGGGATTAATGGCAGGTTGTATTTTATCTGCTAGTTCCCTACCTATAGTGCAAAAGAAATTGTTCATTGCATTAGAAACGTCCTTTTTATTCCGAGTTTCAGTGCCAGATTCTTTGAGACAATCAATGCTACTTGACTTTGATCTCTTGTTGAGAAGTTCATTAATTGTTTTCCAAGACTCTTTCATATTACCTTTACATGCAGCGATCCTATTGGTATAATGCTGCTTCTTCAGTTGAACATTAAGGGCATTGACCTTATTACGGATCTGTCTATAAGAGTCCATAAGGATTTGGGATTTACCTTTGACTGCTGACTTTTTTAGTTTGTCTCTTGTACGCATCAAATCCCTAAGATCTTTGTTGATCCATGGGCAATACTTTTCAGAGACCCGCATTTCACTCAAAGGGGCATGTTTTTCAATGATCAAAGAAAACATTTCTGACCAATAGTTGACAAACACGTTGATATCATCACTTTCAGGGAGCATTTGTTCCCAACCTTTCCCAGAAACATCAGCAAGGAATGCTTCCTCATTAAAATTTTTCATTTTGCGAGTCTTAATTGTTTTGTGACCTTTTTCTACTGCACCATTAAATTTCCGAATGCAGTAAACCATATAGTGATCACTCAGGGAAACCTCATGCACTCCTGATTTCACGATTCGATCTATTCGATTCAGCATCTGATTCGATTTATAAAATACGAGCGTCTGTTTCGCATCTTGTGTGTGTGTAATTTCTATTTCAATTCGATTATTTACAGTAGCTAACAATATATACACTTAGGATATAAATATATACGAGTCAACTAATCCAAATCGAATTTACAAAAACAAAAGCTATAAACAAAATAAATAAATTTTCAAATATACACAACTATTTGAAACTGATTTGGTAGTCATTTGCAGGCACTACATTTGCAATTGGGGCCATTCCATTGTTTTATCAAATCCTTAAAACTTTTCAAATTTTCTGCTGACTTTATTCTGTCTGGTAATCCGTTCCAAATCTGCGGCGCAATAGACGTCAGGCTATTGGACCCAAATGTTGTTTGGTTTGGCCTAACATGAGCTAAGTTGTTGGGATTTCTTAATGAATAATTTGAAGACCGTAATTTAAAAATGTTCTGCATAAAAGGTGGGTTTAAATGTTTCACTGTTTTGAATATCTCTATGCAAAGAGTTCTTTGGCGAGCAACAAGCATCGTGCCTTTATCTGACTTCAAGAGCAAGTCATTATACGAACTGGTATGATCATTGTAGAGAAATCGTAGTGCACGTTCTTGTAACTGTTCAATTTTCTGCAATGATTTTGCAGATGAAAAATGCCACACAAGGGGACAGTAGTTAAAATTAGAGTATACAAAACTCTGAACGAGAATCTTTTTCTCCTTGAAGCCAATGAAATTTTTTAATCTTTTAAGAACATTCAATTGTGTTGCAGCTTTTTTGCAAAGAATTGAAATATGCGGGTCGAAATCAAGTCTATAATCTAACGTAACGCCTAAAAGTTTAACGGTCTCCTCAGATTTGATCATCTTGCCATTAATGTTAATTGGCTCCCCACTAGTATTCGTTTGATTTTTCCTGAGCAACATAGCATGGAATTTTTCAGGGTTGGCAATCATTTCATTGTTTTCTAACCATGATAAAGCCACTTCTGTTTCTTTTTCCAAAGTTTTTACAAGATCCGGCATGCTTTCAGAAAAATAAGCAAGTGTATTGTCATCAGCATAATTATGGAGCGTTGCCTGCTTCATGAAAAGAAATAGGTCATTTATGTAAAAATTGAAAAGGATGGGTCCCAATACAGAGCCCTGGGGTACACCAGATAAAACCTCTTGAAAGGAACTATACGCAATATTTATCCGGACACATTGTTTTCGTCTTTTAAGATAAGAATAGATAAGGACTAGTGCATCTTCATCAAATCCATATGCATGTAATTTGGCAATAAGCAAGTCATGTGGGATACAGTCGAAAGCTTTAGAAAGATCCATAAGGATCGCACCTACGAGATAGTCGTTATCTAGTTTAGATCTTTAATCTTCTATTAAACGTATCAGGACGTGTTGGGTTCCATATTTTTGTCTGTAGGCCGCAATAAAAACAGAAAGCGTTTTGTCTAAATGTTGAGTGAGTTGCTGCTTTAAGACTTTTTCGTATATCTTCGAAAAGATATTAAGAACACTAACTGGGCGAAAGTTCCTTTCTACTGTACGATCTGGCTCCCCCTTATCTAAAGGGCAAACTGCCGCTTTTTTTGCATCGTTTGGAAAGCGAGAATTACGAATGCTACAGTTTATTGCCATGGTTAGAGTATTTGTAAGTTCATTTGCTGCTAGAGAGACAAGCTTTGGAGGTATTTTATCTTCACCAGTAGATTTTTTACCGTCCAAGGATTTTAATAGTTTTGCAACTTCTTGATTGCCTACCTCCTGAAAAGTGAAGGTATTCAGTAATTGCTCTGGGTTTTGAATGATAGCGAGCACACTAGAGTGGTTTTTATACTTATCTAGAACCAATCGAACAATTTGACGGTCATCAGATGATCCAATATCTTTAGCAAGACTAATAGGCTTCTTACCACTGGATTTCTCTACCGGGTGTCCCAAAAAAAAGTATCCGGATTTGGTCGACCCTAGTGATAAGAATATAGCGTGAATCAATCCGAAATGATTTTCAAAACATACCTTGATAGCCAACTTGAACATAGATACCTCGTTTGTTGAGTTCGGTGCACTAAGAGTGAAGATATCAATCTTCAAAGGACAAATTTGCCTCCACCTCCAAACCAGAGCTTTGGCGCTTTGGCCTAAGCAAATTCTTGAAGCTCTGTGAATGAAATCAACAAAATTTGAAGACGGCACAACAGATGTGTTTTCCATAATACAGTTCATGTGAGACCTATCGTCAAGGGAGCCCCGAAATCAGCTTCATTCAACTCAATATCGACAATTTATTTAACACTTACTATTTACCGGTGAAGTACTCCCTTGAGCATCAACACACTTTTGACATCGTCGAAACAAGGGCAGATTTTGTAATACAATAGCATCAGTCGCTTTGGTTCACACCTCAATTCAAAGCGATTAGCGAATGCAGACAAAAGAAATTCTCTCAAGCAGAAATTCAAAACAAATGAAGACGCCAAGTTGCCCTGAAACCAGTACGGCAAAATCTCGTTTGGTGCGGGCGAAGGGAGGTTTTTGAGAGAAGTTATGTGCTTATAACGAAAGAAGATGAGTAAATCTAAAGTTCTGTCTCGCGGATTTTGTCTATTTGATTCAGGAGCTGAGGAGTGACTGCGTACATCTGAGCAATAGATATGCAAAGATTGTAGTGCCCTCTGCTCAGTTTCTGAATCAAATAGACAAACTCCGCGAGACAGAACTGTAGATTTACCCTTCTTCTTTCGTTAAAAGCACATACCTTCTCTTAAAAACCTCCCTTCGCCCGCAACAAACGAGAGTTTGCCGTACTGGTTTCATGGCAACTTTGCGGCTTCATTTGTTTTGAATTTCTGCTTGAGAGAATTTATTTTGTGTGTATTCGCTAATTGCTTTGAATTGAGGTGTGAACCAAAGCGACTGATGCTATTGTATTACAAAATCTGCCCTTGTTCATCGTCGAATCATTCCTTGAAAAGAATTTGTTATCAGACCTCTCGAGATCAGGTTGATCATCGCGTATCTTCGAAGCTGATTTCCCGGGTGGGTCATCATCAAGAGAGGAGATATCTTTTGGCCCCCAAAAGATCTCCAGACCTTCCTGTCGTGGCCCCCGAGAGATCTAATAAGCAATTCTTTTCAAGGAATGATTCGACGATTTCAAAAGTGTATTGATGCTCAATCACCGGTGAATAGTATTTGTAAAATAAATCGTCGATATTGAGATGAATGAAGCTGATTTCGGAGGTCCCTTGACAATAGGTCTCACATAAACTGTATTTTGTAAAACACATCTGTTGTGCCGTCCTCAGATTTCGTTGATTTTACTTACAGAGCTTCAAGAATTCGCTTAGGCCAAAGCGCCAAAGCTCTGGTTTGGAGGTGGAGGCAAATTTGTCCTTTGAAGATTGATATCTTCACTCTCAGTGCACCGAATTCAACAAACGAGGTATCTATGTTCAAGTTGGCTATCGAGGTGTGTTTTGAAAATCATTTCGGTTTGATTCACGCTATATTCTTATCGCTAGGGTCGACCAAATCCGGATACTTTTTTTTGGGACACCCGGTACTATATTTACATAATGGTCATTGAATATCTCTGTTAATTCCTTGTCATCAGTTACAATGTTCTCATTTTTTACAAGAGAAATATCGCTACTCGTGAGTCCCCCTTTATTTGAAAGAAAGGGTTTAACAAGATCCCAAAATTCTTTATTAGACATTGTGCCATTTTTAGTTGCTTCTTTAAAGTGGCTCTTGATAGCCTTCTTTCTTATGGAGACACATTTATTTCGTTGCTTTTTGAACTTAGTTCTGTTTTCTGCGGTAGGGTTTTTATTTAGCCTTTTTTTGAGCCTTGATCTGGTATAGATTGCTTTTTGCAATTGCTGATTCATGAAAGGGGCAGTATTTCCCCTTTGAACTGTAGTTTTTAAAGGAGCATGCTTATCTACATCTTTCTCTTGCTGTAAACTACTACTGCCATCAACGCACGATACCTGGTAACCGATACGCTTTCTGAAAACATTGTCCAAATGGTCTTGCTGCGTAAGTGTTTGGATATATCGGCGGTGTGACAAATCTTGGCAAGAAAGCGCCTTGCTGAATAGGTGGGGTTGGAACGCACGTTGTTGGTATAAACTGTCCCTGCGACGCGAATCTTGGTACTTGTGTTTGCAATACCGGCGGCTGTGTTTGGGCAATCGCTTGAACACGATAATAAGGATTTCCTCCTAGCGATGAAAACGTAAAAACTGGCGGCGCACGTCTGTTTCTTTGTGGCCTTCCTTCTGGAACTTCTTCTGGGTCAAGGCTTGCCGATTCTTCTTCTAACGATAATCTTTCTTCGTGCTCTTGTAGAACTTCCTCTGCTACCTGAGTTGCTGGCTCCTCAACGGTTCTTTCAATTTCGTGTGGTTCTCCGACATCTGGTGTATCGTCAAGTAGTTCATCTTCGTTTTGCGGTTCCCTTGTTGTTTCTATGGTGATGGCCTCTATCTCTAATTCTTCATCGCTCTCTTCATTTGTTTGATCCACTTTTTCTTGCCGTTCTCTATGATTTCTTTGTTGTCTCCTGGTCTTTTCCGATTTCTCTCTGTCTGTAGTAACTGCTAAATATGGACATGGATATAGCATATTCCGGTGTAAAACACGTACTTCTCCATCGGATCCCTCCACACGAACCTTATAAACTGGGCAGTCGTCTCCTATTCTCTCTAGAACTACGTAAACTCGGTTTTCCCAATAGGATCGTAGCTTTCCTGGGCCTCCTCGTTCTAGAACATTTCTCACTAAAACACGATCTCCTTTCTCTAAAGCCGAACTTGTTGGTTTCGCATGGTCATATCTTTTCCTTGATTGTAACGCTGATTTCCCAGATCTTTCTTGTGCTATCTTATGTGCTTCGGCTGTAGCTTGCCTCCATTCTTCAACATATGCAGAATACTCTTTCTTCTCTTCGGGCGTTGCTGCACTGAACATCACATCAATTGGTAGGCGTGGTGGTCGACCAAACATCAGCTATGCATCGGGGGTTATCTGACTTAAAGCAGGTTGGACCCTTGATAAGCTACAATCTTTATAATCTTATCAAGGGTCCAACCTGCTTTAAGTCAGATAACCCCCGATGCATAGATCTAATACTAACTAATAGGAAACATAATTTCCAGAATACGACCACAGCTGAAACGGGGCTTTCTGACTTTCACGCTATGATTATTAGCATGCTGAAAGGTGGATTTAACAAGAGAGGCCCTAGGATAATTACCTATCGTGACTATAGCGCCTATTGCGCCGTGGCCTTCAGAACTGACCTGATGGATCATATCCGATCTGACTCGTCGGATGGTGGAGGCTATGATGCGTTTGGCACTATGGTCAAAGATGTGCTACTTCAACATGCTCCTATAAGGAAAAGTACCTTCGCGCAAATGATGGGCCTTTTATGACCAGAGAACTGCGAAAAGAAATGATGCATCGCACCAGGTTTTTGAACAAATATAACAAAGAGAAAACTAAAGAAAATCTCGAAGCTTACAAACGGCAAAGAAACAAGTGTGTGAAATGCTGCGCAAAGCCAAATTCGACTATTACAAAAACCTGGACCTAAAGAATCTTACAGATAATCGTAAGTTTTGGAAAACTGTTAAACCAGTTTTCACAGACAAGGTACAAGTATCCCAGTCTATCACACTTATTGAAAACGGTGAAATGGTTACCGATGATCTCAAAATTGCAGAAATCTTCAACGACTATTTTGCTAATATCACGCAAGATCTAGAAATTACTGACACTGGTGCCCATCTATCACCTACAATAGGTATAGAAGACCCTATAGATAAAGCTGTTGAAAAATATAAAAACCATCCTAGCATTAAGAAGATTAAAGAATGTTTTACATGCTCGGAATCGTTTCATTTTAGGCAAGTTACTGCTGAAGAGGTCTTTTGTCCAATTGGAAAATTAAACCCTAGGAAATCATCTCCAGTAGAAAGCGTACCTGCGAAGGTCATCAAAGAAAATTCTGATATTTTGACACCAATTCTTCAAGGCCATTTCAATGCAAATATCTCGCAAAATGACTTTCCAGAAACTTTGAAAGCAGGAGACATCTCATCACTTTACAAAAAGGATGATAATTTCATCAAGAAACATTATAGACCAATAACGGTTTTGCCTTCAACATCCAAAATCTATGAGAGACTAATGGAATCTCAAATGAAAGCCTTTGCTCGCAGCTTGCTCAATTCATTGCTGTGCGGTTTTCGTCAGAATTATAGCACACAGCAAGCTCTTCTTCGTTTCATAGAAGACTGCAGAAAGGCATTGGACAGTGGTAACACTGCTGGGGCCGTGTTAATGGACCTCTCCAAAGCCTTTGACTGCTTGAATCATGATCTGCTAATAGCAAAATTAGAAGCATATGGCTTTAGCAGAGGAGCATTACAGCTTATCCACAGCTATTTGAGTAGGCGAAAGCAGAGAGTAAAGGTAAATGGTTCTTATAGCACGTGGATAGAGACTAGTGTAGGCGTACCGCAGGGATCTGTGCTGGGGCCTCTCTTGTTTAATATCTACCTGAATGACCTGTTTATGTTTGTGACAGACTGCAAAATATGCAACTATGCTGATGATACAACTATCTATGTCTGCGATGGCAATCATGAAAGCGTAATCAATAAATTAGAAAGCGAAACCCTAATCCTTTCAGAATGGTTTCAGAATAACTACATGAAGCTAAAAGGCGATAAGTGCCACTTGATGATTTTCGGTGAAAAGACCAATGATTTATCAATAAAGAGTGGAGATACAACCATCATAGAAAGCACAGAGGAAAAACTGCTAGGCGTCACTTTGGACAAACAACTTTCTTTCAAGACACACGTGCAATCGTTATGCAAGAAAGCAAGCCAAAAGCTTCACGCTCTTTCGCGCATTTCCTATCTACTTGACACTGAAAAACTCAAGCATATCATGCGGGCTTTTATCCTATCCCAGTTTAGCTACTGCCCCTTAGTGTGGATGTTCTGTGACAGACATCTTGATAGCAAGATCAACCATATTCACAAAAAGGCACTGAGCATCGCATACAAAGATAGTGTTTCTGCATTTGATACTCTTTTGATTAGAGATAATTCTGTGTCTGTACATAAACGGAATCTGCAGTTGCTGATGACAGAGATTTATAAAACTAAATCAAATATCACCCCAAGCTTTATGACTGAAATTTTCATTGAGAAGAATCCCCCTTATCCTTTAAGAAGCAAAAATCTTCTACAAATGCCCAAGGCTCGGACAGTTCGGTTTGGAATAGAAAGCATTTCTTTCTTGGGATGTAAACCGTGGCATGGAATCTCAACTGACATTAAACAGTCACTTAATATTTCCATCTTTAAAAAACGTATAAAGGAATGGAAGGGTGATGAATGCAACTGCCGATTATGCAAGACTTACTTAGCACAGGTTGGATTCTTGAATTAGCCTTGTTTGTATCAAAATTCGAAACTCGCCTGTAAATATGTAACATATGTATATAAACATCGTTTTTATGTTAGATTTCTTAGATTTATTTTTTGTTTTGTTTTAGTAGGCCTCAATTAGCAGTAATTTTGCTATCATTTTAAAAGCCTACTATAAAGAAATTAATAATAATAATAATAATAATAATAATAATAATAATAATAATAATAATAATAATAATAATAATAATAATAATTCTCTCGGAGTGTAAAAAGCTGGCACAAAATGAGTACAAGAAATGGCGTCATGATAAGGTGGCTGCCGTGATACATTGGCATCTGTGTCACAAGTTTGGATTTTCTTGCGGATCAAAGAACTATGAACACTTTGTAGATAACACAATTGCTGTACTAGAAAATGAAGCAGTTAAACTTCTATGGGATTTCTCCATGCAGACTGAGTCTAAAATCGAACATAACAGGCCAGATATAGTTGTCATTGAGAAAAAGTCAAAAACATGTTATATAATAGACGTGGCATGTCCCTTCGATACCAGAATTGAGAAAAAAGAAATGGAAAAGAAAGATGCTTACGGTGATCTGAAGTACGAGATATTCAAAGTATATAAAGGTGAAGTCAACAAAGTTTTTATCATTCCAATTATCATCGGAGCGTTAGGCTCAGTGACCAAAAGATTCAAAAGTTACCTAGAGCAGCTGAAGTGCGATGTTCACTTGGAAGTAGTGCAAAGAACCTGCCTTCTGGGATCAGCAAGAATACTGAGGAAAGTTTTGGACACAAAGTAGAAGAACAGGAGATAACATCAAGAAAAGATTAGTTGAACAGTAGAAGCCTACCTGCTAAAGCTACGGGAAGTAGCCTGCTGGTAGGACGCAAACCAGTAAATTACAACAACACTGTGAATGAGTACAATAATAATAATAATAATAATGGAAACTTTCATTCACATAAATAAACTTACAACAAGATAAATATTTAAAATGTAAAACTTACAGTATAAAGAATCTATTCGTGACTACCACTCTCCATAAAAGGGCATGTTAGTCAAGCCTTACTGCCTTCAACAATTTTACTTCTTTACAATGTTAAAAGTTCTGGATTGGTCCATTCTTTGTCTTTCCTACAAAATATATAGTACGTTGTCCTTATACAGACGTTTATGATGTTTCTAATAATGTTTTTTGATAGAAGTTCCGAAAGTCCAATGCTCTTTAATGCTTGCAGTATGCCATTTCCATCATCTTCCTTGCATATCAATCCTAGGGCGCTCATACTGAGATTCACAAATGTTACTTTCTCGTACTTTTTCTTGAGATCAACGATGGTAGAGTTGTATTTTCCAACCTTCCTTGTACAATTTTCTTTCACGTTGGTAACAAAACCACAGGTTAACTCTAGAACGATAACTGTCTTCTCTTGATAGACCATGATGATATCTGGTCGCTTTAGTGTTCCGGTGACAACTGTGGGGCATGGGTAGCCTGGGATATCAGCAAATACTTTCAAGTCCCTCAGGCCCTCAATTTTGCTCAAAAGAGTCGCAAGGATGGAGTTGTGCCGCCACGTGTATCTGCCTTGTTGAAGGTGAACTTTACAACCCGCAACAACGTGCAATAGGGATTGACTATTATCCTTGCATGCAAGGTATGTGTCCATGGTTGCTTTTCCCCACATGACCATATTCTTTAATGTAGCTAAGGTATTATTCATGTATCTGTTCGTAAAGTTGTAGATATTCGATGGGAGAACGTCTCGTACATCTATCCATAGCTTTTTGAGTTGCTCATTACTGAGAGTCCACATCTGTTTCACGATGTACCCTTGATACTGTAGATCATTTGAAATCTTTTCGATTTGTTTGGTTCTCACAGATTTTGTCACGTCACTTGTATTTTTATATTGATCAACCTGGATGCTTTCTTGTGCGGTAGCTTGATGTAAATAATTTATATCGGGATTCGGAGATTTCTTTAGACAGTTACGCTTGGTTGTTTGACACTGCAGATACTTTGTTGAAATTTTGATGATGTTTAGACCAAATTTTTCCTTAGAGAGTGTCACTATGTCAAGTGTGCCATTTATTGGAATTTCTGGCCACTTTCTCACGAATGATGAGCTGACCGAATCCAGAGTTTGCTTTACCCAAGTGATGTTTATATCAGATATCGTAAGATCCCAGCTTATTTTTGACATCAGAAACTTCGAGTATAGTTCTATTTTATGTTTTGGGTGGAGGGGTAACCTGTCTATGTCTTCCAGTATCCTCTTGCACTTTTCGACTAGTGATGTTTTATGAGCCTCGTCATCCATATTGAAATCAAAGACTCTTCCTAGATACGTGAACCCCTCATTCATACCCACAGGTGGTATTACTGCATCATTGGTGACTAATTTAGGGGAGTATTGAACTGTTGCAGTGTTTACTTTTTGTATCCCAAAGGTCTTGCACTTATCTACTCGGATGATCATGTTAGCCCATTTCGTCCATCTTGTAAAGGCATTTAGTAAAATCTGGTTTTCGTACTGCTGTCCGGTTATGATGGCTGCATCGTCAGCAAATTGGTACCAATGTCTCGGGCTGAGATGCTGAGAATATCGATATCCCAGTTGCTCGAATTCTTTTGATTTGATGGAATTAATGAAGGTATTAAATATCATATTGAACAACAATGGGCTGAGGCAGTCTCCCTGTAATACACCTCTTTCTATTGGAATGAACGGCGTTGAATACGAAGATGTTGTCACGGAGGTTTGGAAACCAGTATAGAGATCTGAAATTAGGCTTTTCATCTCTGCTGGGATGTGATGGTATTCAAGGATACAATTTAACAAGTTGTGATGAACTTCTCCAAAAGCATTTTTCAGATCAATCAAGGTAATTACAAGTGCCCTTTGGTGTTTCTTAGCATGTCTTATGAGGTGTCCCATGTGAGCTGTATGCTCAATCGTACCCGCTATTTTGGGGGTAAAACCTTTTTGAATGTTGTTTTCCGCATATCCGGTTTGTGACAAGAATTCAAAGATCCTATTTCTTATGAATGACGTCATGACCTTCAAAGCCGTACATTGGAGCGTAATTGGGCGAAAATGAGACGGATTGTCCGTTGTATCTTTTTTATGGATCAAAATGGTAACAGCTTTTTTCCATGTGTCTGGAATTGTTTCCGCCTTCCACGCCTGTGATACTATCTCTGTCAGGTATGTCCTCAGGTAAGGTGAACGTTTAAGGGCAATAATCGAGATTTGATCCAGGGGGCATGGAGACCCGGATGTTTTCATTTTCCGTATAATGTTCGTAATTTCACGATATGTTGGAGGGCTTGTGTTGAATTGAATTGTTGGTGTAGCAAGCCTGGGTATCCAATCTGGAATTAGAAAGATTCTATTTGGGCATAGTGCTTTGAATGCTTGATAGAAATGCAAGAAGCATCTATGCACGTTAAAGGAGGGAAGTTTTTCTCTTGGTTTTTCAATGAATTCCTTGGCATATTTCCAGAAGGATTTCTTAATGAGCGAATTGTGGTCAACTGTATCGATTCTAGGGTTATCACTTGCAATACCGTGGTCAACTTTGGAACGCAGTAATTTGGAAACGTATTTAATTTCTCTTAATGTGTTCTCATGCATAGCAGTCGATGAATCGCTTTTTAATTTCTTTAGCGCCTTTTTCAATAGATTCTTGTTGAGGCCTTCGTATTTCTCTTTGAATTCAAGATCCCGAGTGCGATTATTTTCTACACAGCCAAATCTTTCAGCAAAATAATTGTACATTGTGTTTGACATCTTTTGACAACAATGGTTCAGCGTTGATTCCTTTAATAATAATAATAATAATAATAATAATAATAATAATAATAATAATAATAATAATAATAACAACAACAATAATAATAATAATAATAATAATAATAATAATAATCAGCTGAAATGGTGAGTATCCTGTGACATCATTTGGGCTGCAATTGTATGCATGAACCAACTTATTCACATGAAGATGCCATTTCGATTTGTATGTTTCTGGTAGAGTTTTCATCATTGCTAATACTGTCTGGTTGAACCTTTCCACTTGACCATTTCCGCTTGGGTGATGCGGTGTTGTGCGAGTTCTTTCAATCCCGCTTAACTTCTCTAGGTGATGAAACAATTGGTTCTCGAATTCCCTTCCCTGGTCATGATGTATCTTAGCTGGATAACCAAATCGTTGTATGAAATCATTGAAGATTCTTTCTGCAGCTGTCTTTGCCTTGTTATTTCTCGTGGGATAGACTTGCGATAATCGAGTGAAGTGATCAACTATTATTATTAATTCTTTCATTTAAAGTTGGCTAAATGCTATAGCTAAATTGCTAATTAAGGCCAACTATTTACAAAAACAAAGAAAACAAAAAATACATGTAGATTAAAGTGAAGATATAATTTACAATAAAAAGCCTAAATTTGGATAAAACACTTTGCATAATCTGCAATTGCAGGCATGGCATTTATGGGCTTTGATAACCCTTTTGAAAACTTGAAGGGAATCCGAGTTTTTCAGCTCTGCTGGTAGTGTCTCCCATACCTTTTTCCCCATAAATCTGACTGTATCGATTCCAAGGCAGGTTGTTTTCGCCTTTGGTAGTTGCAGCTTATCAGAACACCTTAAGTTGCAAGGCATTTCTTTTTCCTCAAAAATTTGCTTCATAAAGCTGGGATTTAGATTATATTTTGTTTTGTAGATCTCTACCATGAGCAACTGCAGGTTCCTCTAATGAACGGTTACCGAATTATCCTTACGGAAGCCCACAACTGCCAGACAAACTTTATTTTTCGAAGTACATTTAATGATTATTTTCTGCAGACAAGTTACCTAATTGAGGACAAATCATACTTTTCCAGGAAAAGTTTTATTCTGCTAGGACAAGTTTTATTTTATCAGCGCAACTTATTTTTAGGGCAAGTTGTTTCATCAGCGCAAAGTTATGTTTTTGAAGACAAGTTATTTTTCCAGGGCCAGTTGTTTTCAGACGACAAGTTATTTTTTGAGGACAAGTTATTTTGTGGGGACAAGTTATTTTGTGGGGACAAGTTATTTTTAAGGGACAAGTTATTTTCTTAGGACAAGTTATTCTTTGAGGACAAGTTATTCTTTGAGGACAAGTTATTCTTTTATGAGGACAAGTTATTCTTTGAGGACAAGTTATTCTTTGAGGACAAGTTATTTTTTGAGGACAAGTTATTTTTTGAGGACAAGTTTTGAGGTATCTCGGAGGAGCGCTGGGGCTCCGCAGCGATGTATTGTCAGTCTTGATTTTCCCGCCAGTGACTTTTCCTCTCGTCGTGACTTGTCTGTGACCGTCATCGCGACAACATGTACTGCAGCAGTTGTGGGTCAGCCTGTGCAGAGACCTGGCAGTTCTGCTCAAATTGTGGAAAAAGACTAACTGATGACACTGCTACTGCCAGTGGAAGTTCTCTGTCCACCACTTCATCGTCGTACGACGGAGAAAATACGCTGCCAACCCGCCCGAGCAGGCCCATCAATGTCGGTATGCCTAGGCCTAGGCCTTTGTCCGGCGCTGCTGCATCAACATCGATGAGCTTTGACAATTTTATGAAGGAAAGGAGAAGTCAGAGTAGTCAAAGCAAGGGCAGACCAGCAGGTCAGAAAATTCAAAGAAATGCTAAGAAAGTAGAGAAAGTAAAGGTGAGCCTCAGATTAAATGGTACCAGAAACTGCCATGATTTATATGTTGCAGATAGGCCCAGGCCAGGAGGGTCATGCCTCCAGTTTGCGGCACCTCTGCAAGCAAAAACCCTACTTGAATGAAATGACCATAAATGTAACATCAAATGCCTGATGGTAGCGGTAAGGCTAAGGGGGTGATAAGCGGGCACAGTATCTGTTTGACTTGTATGTATGGGGGGGGGTCAACAGTCAAGGTAAAGACACAAATACACACAAACTGTCTCTGGACCAGACTGCTAACTATGTCGTGCACGTTGAAGATCTTCCGCGCGCAGTTCCAGGAAAAAGAATAGTTTATTTTTTAAAAACAATGGCCAGGCGCGCATCTTCTGCGCCCAATTTGCAAAGTTATCAGTCTGGTCTCTGGATGATCTTCCATGCGCCACTTTGGCTATTGTGGAGTTATTATTTTCACCTGCGCACTTCCTCTCACGAGAAACAGCAAGTGGGCCGTCTGGACACAAAACTATATAATAAGATAATAGACCACATGTCCAAGGCCGCTGAGAGCTTTGGGAGGCCCTGGGGCAAAACTTGGAGCTGAGGCCCCTTGCGAGCAAAGCAAGCAGAAAATTTTCTCGATCACACCATTTAGATTGGCTTAAAATGCATTTCAGAGCATCTCTTTCAGTCAGAATGTTAAAAAAACTTCAGTTATGTGGCTCCTCAGACCTTGAAACCCTGGCGCAAATTGCCCCTCCTGTCCACCCTCTCGGCGGCCTTGCACATTCCATATTACTGGAGTTTCCTTTCAAAACACCATCTGTTTTTCCAGTTTTGGGAAGTAATGTAGATATGTTTGAAGAAATCTTTAAAGTCCAATGAGACTTGATCAATTTGTATCTTATTTATTTGAAGGTGAATGTGTCACTGGCATACAGGAATGCTGGTGGAAGTATTTGCAAGAGAAGAGGCACAGCACTGCCTGTTGAAGTGCATGAGAGTGCTGGAAAAGATTACTTGGCATTTCAAGCCAAAGCAAAGCATTCAGCCTTCAACAAAAGAATATTTAATTTAGACAGAGAACATGTCCTTCTTTATGATGATTTTGAACAAGTGGATTGCATCCCAGGATCCAATGTTCCTTTCAACTTAAAAACTTACAAGGAGATGGTTGGAAAAAAATATAACAGGATCAGCTTCTATCTTTGTGACAAAGAAGAATTCTGGTGAGATTCCGTGACACATTTTCAAATGCTAAACACCAAAATCTAAAAAGAATCAACTGTTTAAGTTTAGCCTATCTAAATAATGTCTTCAAATTCAATTCAGTTTGCACATTTACTGGACCAGTGGTGGCGTCGGCTCTGAAAGTTCTGGAAGAAGTGGAAGGGGAGGGGCATTTGATGTAATGTTTGTTTCATTCTAAGGACATACCCGACTAATTTTATGTCATTGTTCTGTGACAATCTTTGCTGACTTTTGGGATTTGGGCGGGAAGTCCCGCCCAATCCTCCTGTGGTGCCGCCACTGTACTTAACCTTATCAAATCAAATAATTTCATGGGTTGTTTACTGACAACAGAAATTTTAATTAGGATTGGGCATTTTGCATTTGTTTATTGTGACTCCTACTTTGATTTTGGTTCTCTTCAACAGTTCAGAAGACTTCAATTTGGTGCCATTAAATGAATCAAATGGAACTTTAGATATAGAATATGTAAACAAATTGTAGGGCAATCAACATTTATTCCATGTTTCACTGGATTTCGTTAGAAATTCATGTTCATCCTGAAAATGATATAGAAAGATACAGCACTTAGTTTTTGTTTTTATATTTTTCTTCAATGAAAATGTCATATCTATTGTATAAGAAACTACTGTATTTTCCATGCTGTTTTGCTGATCTGATGGGCCAAAAATGTATATCTCCCAAAGACGTTTTACTAATGATACTTTGGAATTCTTCAGTAATTTATCAAGTTTTTATTCCTGTATTTCATTTCCATACACTGTATCATCATTCTTTCTTGCAGATATACAGAATGTGTCAGATGATGAAATTTTGGAACACAACACCTTTGCAAAGAAAAACCATACAGAGGTATATGTTCATACTTTTGATTATGAAGTGGTACTTTCAAATGTGTAGACACTTGCTTTAAAGGAGGTGTGCATACAAGTAGCAGCTTTCCTGGTAGAAGGGGGGGAGGGTGGCATGCCAATTTCATGTGATGTTTCTTGTGATCACTTTGATGAATGAGTTCATGAGAAAGCCAGCTCTAACATAAGCCAGCTCTAACATAAGGGTGATGACTTACTTGTAGTTATGTATGCTTCCAGTGCTGAACCATTCAGAATTGAATTTTAGTTTGCCTGTAATCTGTTAATTATTCGACAGATTATTTATTATTTATTTAATTATTTGTTATTCGACCAATCACACTGCGCTGTTTGATGCTTTTTATCAGCATCTTGTCATTATATATATATTTTGATAGAGTGTATATGTGGCTGTACTTTCTTGGACACATTACCTTTAACGTTTTGCTTTGACTTAAGCTCTGATGAAGCAAGAGCAAAGCATTAAAGGAAGGGTCTATCTTTTTGACAATCTTTGTTACTGTGTAATAATGTAAATAATTAACTGTCAAACCTCTTTGGCTTTTAACTAGAATTTGAATCATTCAAATCCATGAAGTACTCTTGGTATGTACTTGATTTTTTGAAAATAGAAAGTTTTTCTGCTGACCCAGTATATACACTCATCATTATGTTTTAATTTGATTTTCTCTGCTAGGTCTTGGGTGACTCAAGCGGAGAGATAATCCTGTCTCTTCCTATCAGTGACGATAACCCAGATGTGACTGAAACAGAAAAATCAAACAGAGTTTCAGCGTACAGTAAATTTTGCGATGTGATTTGCATTGGGGATGATGATATGTCAGATGTAGAAGAGCCATTGCCAGAATGTGAGACTTCCCCACCAACAAGCAACATAAGCACAGCTGATAAAAGGTTAATATCATATGAAGCTAGTGTGGTTTTTCAATGCTTGCGTTTTTGGGCATGTCAGAATTTACGAAATGTATTGATTGACTTAGATTTAAAACAGGTAACTAAAGTAAGGTACAGTAAGCACTATGTAAGAGGAATTTTTCACTTCACTGCAAGTTCCCATTAACTCATATAAAACCACTTCATCAAGTTCTCATTAACTCACTTGTTTAAAAGATGGTGCTTTACTGGAAAACTGCACAATCTTCATATGTACAGTATATACTGTAATATAAACTTTATCACAAAGAAATATATGGAGACTTATTCAAGTCTTAGCTGGAATGCACTGGCAAGGATAAAACATGCTTGCACTACTCTCTGGTCTCTAATAGACGTCCCCCCCCCCCGCTTATTGATTTTTAGAAAATTTTCCACCCAGGACATTCTTATTCCAACCCCCCCCCCCCCGCTTATTAATTCTGGCAACGAGTTCCAAGCAAGACAAAAGCTACACAACAAAATTCTATGCACCCAACTAAGATTAAGACTTTCGAGCGAAATCTGTGATGTCATTGCGTTGTATTTTTAAAGTCTTACCGTCGCTATATAAAGAAAGTGTGAATCATTGACTGCTGATAATTCATTCACTTGGTTTTCCCGAGGAAGACCAATGAAATTTGTTCCAACCCCCCCCGGCTATTAATTTCTGAGATTTTTTCCAACCCCCCCCTATTATTCCAACCCCCTTGGCTATTAATTTTTGAGATTTTTTCCAACCCCCCCCCCCAACTATTCCAATCCCCCTGCCTATTGGAGACCAGAGAGTATATATATAGACTATATGTGCTTTCTTTGTTTTCGTTGTTTTCACTTATCATGAGAAAATAAAAAAGAAAAGATTAGCACACATACTGTAGTTGCCAGTTGGTAATGACACATAAACCTATCACTGATTTGCACTTCAGCATCAAAAAATCCTTTCACATTTAATCATACAATTTCATTTGTTGGATGCAGGAAGGAGCTGGAGACACTTCTTGCAAGCCTCCAAATTAAAAGTGATGAGCAGCAAGTTTTACGAGTAAGGAGAAAGTGCCTCTGGGAGGATTCTTTGCGGTTCTTTCGGCGAAACAAAACTGCCATTGACAAACAGCTCACAGTGAATTTCATTGGTGAATCTGCAGCTGATGCTGGAGGGCCAAGGCGGGAATATTTTATGCTGTTGATGGAATATATCGTCAGCAGTTCTGGCTTGTTACAAGGCATCAATGGGTACAAAGTGTTCACATTTAACCCAGTTCTGTTGAACGAGAAGACATACTTCGAAGCTGGTAGAATGGTGGCCACTGCACTGCAACAAGATGGTCCAGGTCTCAGGTGCCTGTCCCCATATACTTATTCAGTCATTGTTAATAAGCAAGACATTTCAAAGCTGACAGTAAATGACATTGCAGATTTTGAAAGCAGGGAAAAGGTCATGAAGGTACAGTAACTGTTCATGCTTCTGATAATAATTGATTGTTGTTACGATTTGCAGTGAAGTATTACTAACAACTTGCATAATGTCTTAGGAAATGCACACTACTTGTAAGATATGTTTTCATAGCTGTTTCCAAGTTCTCAGTTGAAGATCTCTGCTAAAGGTTCCACATACAGTGTCTGTCTGAAAGAGCCTCTTGATACTTCAGGACAAATGCATGAATATTTTATAATATGTTTATTCTGTTTGCGTTCAAACTGGGTACAAGAGGAATGGAACTTAAACAACTTTGATCATTTGCATATATGCCAGGGCAGGTCCAGAATGGATCCATATGATGTATTCAGGCAAAGAAGTGCATCCTCATTCATAGATAACTGTGGGTAGTAACTCAAATTGTCAATGGAGACACTGCATTGTAAATGCCTCTTGTAGATTAAGATTTTTTTCACATAGATTGAGTGATTTCAGTGAAATTTGCATCTATGAGAAAATCGAGTTTGTCTGAAATCATCATTGTTATGGATATTGGACAGTACAGTTAGTGGCTGTTTGCTACGAATTTTAGGAGCCTCTCAGAAAAGTTCTTACATTAGAAACCTGTGAATAAGACCGTATCGATTAATGACCTACTGTACAGGCTGAAAATTTTGAAATTAGACCCTCATTACAGAATGTAAGAACCCATTCAGCCTGAAATTTGAAATACATTTTTATTTGTAGAGATCATTGAATTACATTAAAGCTGCAATTGCTTAGTCATTGGACCTACACAAACAGATACTACCGTCCTAAAAATGCTGTGAAAGCTTTTCATTGGATTTTATGAAATACCAAATTCTTCCATGAACTTCTGCTGTGAATAACACCTCGTGAACTCAAGTGCTGTCAGTAAACTGACATTATAGTCTTGAATTTGAATCAGAACAAAAGAATACTGGAAAGCTTAGCTGTGAAGAAAATAATAAGAACCACTGAACAGCCTCATTTCCTACTAAATACCTAATATGTAAGGACCTAGTCCAGCTGACTTGCAAAATTGTAAGGTTCTTGTACACAGGTTTTTACTGTACCTTGCACATGATGTTTCAAACATTTGTATCTTTCTGTTAGATACAACATGCAAACACTGATGGTTTTCAAGATATATTGTCATCAGAAATTGACCTCCTTATCCAATGTGGGATTACAAAACTGAGATGGACTGTTGAAGAAAAGGGAAAGTTGATTCAGTTGTTAGCCAGTTCTATGGTCATGAGATCAATGGCATCTCTAGACCAGTTTATTGCTGGGCTGAAGACCGTCAACATAGTGTACGAATGTATCGTTGACCACCCAGAATTGTTCTCCTTGCTGTTCACCATGAACGAGGATATGAAATTTGATGCTGAGAGCCTGGGGAATATGTGCAGGTTTGCCTTCTCTCCTGAAGGTGGCAACAACAGGGTTGCTGAGGAAGCCACAGCTTATTGGTGGGAGGAGATGCTAGCAAATTTTGATGAAAAGGAGGCTGGTTTCACAGCAGAAGATCTTCTCCAGTTCATTACAGGTGCAAGGACCCCACCTCCATCTGGCTTTAGTTCAAAGATAACAATTGAGTTCTTTGCAAAAGAAGAGAAAGGGCAACGGCTCCCATTCACATCAACATGTGCTTTGGTTTTCCATCTGCCAAGAGCTATTGCAAGTCAAGAAGAGTTGCAGCAACTGATTGCACAATCAATAGTTTTTGGTGTTGGATATGGAAACATATAGGAACTAAGACACATTGGATGAAAGCATACTCTCAGGTGCCTAATACAAGGGGGGACGCTTATTAATTTTCAAAAATTTTATTCACCCCACTGGCCCTTATTACGACCCCCCCCCCCGTTTATTAATTTTGGCAAAACAATGTCCAAATCTCAATATGATTTTTATACGAAATTATTAAGACCCCATTTATTAAGACCCCCCCCCGTTTATTAGTTTCTTTGAGGGGCTCCCACCCCCCCCCCCCACCCCCGTTTATTAAGAGCCCCCTTGTATTAGGCACCCGAGAGTAAGATACAGCCATGGCAAGCAGTTTAAGACTTCCATTTTAGTTGGTTACATTTGGCATAGTGAGATGCAGTGCTATGAATTCACCTACAGTATTTCACTCTCTTTCAGGGCAACTTGATATGTACACTCTGCATTTTGATGTTGTTTTTTGAAGTTCTTGATACAATGGAAGTGAGGAGCTCTTGTTGAGATGCTTTTTGTTCTAACCATGAATCCCTGACAATCCTATATGGGAATTTAATTAAGCAAAGCTACAGTGTCCTGTGGTCCAAATATGTCGAGAAGTTCCCAGCAAGCAAAGAAGTTTCCTTCTGCCATCATTTGCATAATTGTCTATTAGTTGAAACTATTTGCAATCATCAGTAACTGCATGTACACTTCATATGCATCTTTAAAATTAGTAGGTTGTGTTAAGTTGTTAGATTGTATTAAATAATTCAAATACTGTCTTTCATCACTGTCCTCTTCTTCATAATTGCATTCATGTTCGACTTGTGCAATGTCAGCAAAAGTTGGGGGTAGACACTTGCAGTCAACAGCCCCAGACTCTTCTGGCATATAAAATAGAATGTTGGGAACACCAGAAACTGCAGAATTGGCAGATTTTCGGATGCGGTGTGTATTCCAAAACTGCTTCACCTCATCGAGAAAACATTGTAACACAGAACTGAAACAGAACCAAAGAAGTTCCAAATGAACCTTGTTTCTGCTGTCCAGGTAGCCTTGGTGACTCAAATCCTTGAAGAAGTCAATCCACCAACTAGAGCTTCCCCCCGGGGGGGGTACTTCACTTTGGGTAAGACGGGGATGTGCGCCAGTTTTGGGTAGTTTTTGGCCTGAAAATTCTGGGATTGGGGTATCCTTTTGCAGGAAAATTTCTGTGATTGGGGTATAGTTTCACTCGGAATTTTCTGGGATTGGGGGTTACTCAAAATTCTGTAATGGGTGTTGAATGAAAGTACAACTGGATAAATTTTCGAGCAACACGTGGTCAGTTTCAGGTGAACTGATTTCAAGTATTTTTGTGTTGAAAAACGTCCTCAGATCAGAACCTCGTTCCAATGGCCACTTGGAACCAAAATAACCGTTCCCAGCCCTCTATCCCTTATCCTTTTGACGTCGAATTGCTTTTGTTACTTCTTCGATTGGGTATCAATATCTGACAAATTTTCTGGGATTGGGTATCAATATCGGACCAAATTTCTGGGATTGGGTCGTAACAGAAATCCTTGCGGCGCACACCCCCGTATGAATTTATAGTGAAGTACCCCCCCCCGGGAGCTTCCCCTTCGGAACACTGACCACCAGCATTCAATCCTCTGGTTTGATGGTGATGTTCCCTTTCTATACGATTTGTTTCCTGCAAATGGATCAGAGCCATTCCTTCGAAAAAAACATTGTGCAGTTGTCATCAGGCCATTCTCTGTGCCACCATCACTTCTTAGCAATACTGGACAACCACCTACTTCTTTCACTGCATCAAGAAATAATTTTCCAGGGACAAACGGCAGGTTGTTGGAGCGAACAACCTTTAGCCACAATATCTTCCTACTGTAGCCATCTATGGCACCATGGATTGGTAAACCAAAAGGCTTGAGTTTATCATATCCTGAAAGGAGAATGAAGGTCAGCTACAGTGTCCTGTTGTCCAAATATGTAAATATCTTAAGGGCCATTCCAATCAGCATGCCTTGCATATGTCATCTCTTAGTTGGCCACCAGTGGTGGTGCCATGGGGGGGGGGGAATGGGAGGGATATTTTCCCAGTGTTTGAGATAAAATTTGTTCGGTATACCTTTAGACTGAAAAATTACGTCAAACCCATCCCCCACACTTCTGTTGGACTTTTCAAAGCTAACGTCACCATGAAAATTTGAGACTTGTAACTAACAGCAGCATGAAAGGCTGCACATTAAAGCAACCTATTTTCAATTCAGTTACTTGGGTTTTTCAAGTGGAATCCAGTTCTACATACACAAGTTTGAACTTTGTCATATTGCTACAGCACAGACCACATGCTTCCTTTGGGAAACATTCAAGGAACGAATCAACACAAATGAAAATAATCAGAGTAAAAACGCGTATTAAATCTGTTTCAAACAATAATGAAGTTTGTACCTACATTCGTTTGGGTGTTTTTCAACACATTTTTGGGAAAAATTGAAGTAGAACTGTCACTGGAACCCGTCCTGACTTTTGAGAAAAAGAGAGGAGTACAAACAATCCTTATAGGCCTACCGTCTACGTGCCAGCTGAAATTCGGTCCGTACGCAAAGTAAGATCTGCGAGCTAGTCGTCTTTCACGTCGAACATTGGACTGTTGAGGGTCTATTTCATGCAGCAAAAGTGCTACCACTCTTCTGGGAGCCTGAACTTGGTGCTTGTATCGCAGGGTGTGCCACATTGTTCCTACATCAGAATACATCAGAATACAAAGAACTTGAGAAAGAACCTGATGATGTTTCTTGGTTTTGTAAAAAGTGTACCATTGATATGTTTCCATTTGGCTCATTACCTAATGAAGAATCATTAGGCATCGGTGATTTTGACCTGCCCTCTTTCATTGACTCTGCCCCTATGTTTGAAATTACATCTAACCTTATGGACTTGCCTAATCTTAGTGATTTTGATATTGATGAACATATGCCTCAAACTATTGATTCTCGCTACTTCACTCTACCTGAGCTGTCCTCCTTACAGTCATCCTCTGGCGATTTCTCTATTCTTCACTCCAATATAAGAAGCTTGTCCCCTCATCATGATGAACTAGTTTCATTGTCTGCTCACACTAAGCTGAATCTTGATGTCATTGGGGTGTCTGAAATATGGGACTCTAATGACAATCCTATTTCATCTAATGTTGATATTCCTGGCTTTACCTTCTTTAAAACTTCATCACATACCCAGAACGGTGGTGTTGGTTTGTATATTAGAAATTCACTTACTTCTAAGCCTAGAATTGACTTAGATTCTTGTACAGATGATTTTGAAACAGTTTGGGTGGAGATTGAAAATAAAAAAGACAAAGATTTCCTTATTTGCTGTGTTTATAGACACCCAAGTTCAAAAGTTGATAACCTCACATCTCACTTTCATAATCTTCTATCAAAGATATCTTCAAACAAATTGGTATTTATAATGGGTGATTTCAATGTCAATCTACTTGATTATGCTTCCCATACACCAACAACAGACTTTGTCAATAACTTTTTTTCACACAACCTTCTTCCTTGTATTCATCATCCAACAAGAGTTTCAGAACATAGAGCCTCTGTTATTGATAACATTTACACCAATGCTACTAATGCCAACATTACAAGTGGCAACATTTTGATGCAAATTACTGATCATTTTCCCCAGTTCTTGATTTTGAAAAATGCTCAGGTCAGTCGTAACAAATCTGAATCATTCAAATATGATTATTCTAAATTTAAGGAAGACAAATTTCTTGAGGAGTTTAACCAGACTAACTTTACTTATTTTGAAACTAGTGACATGGATGTGAACAAAAAATTTGACAGATTTTTGAAAGACCTTAGCACTTTGACAAATAAGCATGCACCTATCATAAAAAGGAGCCGAAAGGAAATGAAATTGAAGGATAAACCATGGATAAATAATAAAATTCAAAAGATGATGAGAATCCGTGACAGAATTTTGCTGAAATTAAAGAAAAAGTCAACTAATGATAATCTTACACTGTATAAGAAATTTAGAAATCGTGTATCTAATGAAATAAAAAAAAGCAAAGAAAATTATTTTCATAATTTTTTTTCTACTAACACTCAAAATATGAAAAAATTATGGTCAGGTATAAAGACAATCATCTCTCATAAATCGTCTACCTCTTCTACAATTAACAAAATCAAAGACATGGAAGGAAATGTAACATCAGAACCAAGCAAAATTTCAAATATATTCAACGACTTCTTTGTAAATGTTGCTGATGAAATAACAAAGACAATCCCAAAGACTCCTAAATCTCCTCTTGACTATCTATCTAACAGAACTTCTAATTCTCTTTTCCTTACTCCAGTTACTTTCATAGAAGTTAATGACCTAATCAATACTCTAAATCCATCTAAATCTGTTGGTCCTAACAGTATACCCATAAAATTGCTAAAAATCCTTGGATCCTCAGTCTCCCCCCTTGTTGCTCTCCTTGTGAATCAGTCTTTCCAGTCCGGTGTTTTTCCTGATAAACTCAAGATAGCCAAAGTGATAACTCTATTCAAAAAAGGGAATCCTGAGCTACCATCTAATTATAGGCCTATTTCTCTTTTACCCATCTTCAGTAAGATATTTGAGAAATTAATGTACAGACGACTGTTTAGATTCCTTGAGGTACATAATGTTCTTTATTCTTTGCAATTTGGATTTCAAGAAAACCACTCGATTGATCATGCCCTAGTGAGTTTGACAGAAGCTATTAGAAATACACTTGATAATAAAAGATTTGGTTGTGGCATTTTTATTGATTTACAAAAGGCTTTTGATACTGTCAATCATGAAATTTTACTGTCAAAATTGGAACACTATGGTGTGCGTGGTTGTGCCCTTGAGTGGTTTAGATCTTATTTATCTGATAGAAAGCAATATGTTTCTGTCAATGGAAGTAATTCTAACTTGCTTTCAATTACCTGTGGTGTACCACAAGGTTCTGTACTAGGCCCATTACTTTTCCTTGTCTACATCAATGATCTACCAAATGCTTCTAAGAAACTTAATTTTTATCTCTTTGCTGATGATACAAATATCTACTGTGAATCCAAAGATTTATCTAATTTACTCAAAATTGTTAACAAAGAACTTAGATCAATAAAAAGATGGCTTGATGCTAACAAATTATCATTAAACATTGATAAGACAAACTATATTATCTTTCACTCCTCTTCTAGGAATGTTCCTTCTGATTCTACAATAAAAATTGGGAAAAAACAAATTAAAAGAGTTAAGTTTGTTAAATTCTTAGGGCTTCTCTTGGATGAGCATCTAAGCTGGAAATACCATCTCAGTGAACTTTCTAAAAAATTAGCTAGAACTTGTGGAATCTTTTTCAAAATAAGAAACCTACTTCCATTAGATGTTTTACTTTGTTTGTACAATGCTTTGTTTTTGTCCTTCCTACAATATGGTCTTATTGTTTGGGGCCAAACCTTTGCATCATACATAGATCCAATTTTCAAATTGCAGAAAAAAGCTGTTAGAGCTATCTCATTCCAGCCTCGTTTGTCACCCTCTTTTCCAATCTTTAAAGATCTTAAACTTCTTAAGCTTTCTGAGATTTTTGAACTCCGCCTGTCAACCTTTGTTTATGACTCTGTTAATAAAACTTCACCTTGTTGCTTTCATGACTTCTTCCTATTCAGCTCATCAGTTCATCAATATTCCACAAGACAGGCCAGTCAAGGTGATCTGTACTTATACCGTATGAACAGTCTTCAATATGGTCTAAAGTCAATTCGATGGTGCTAAACTTTGGAATACATTACCAGTGGACCTCCGAAATGCCCCATCGAAAGTATCCTTCAAAAAACAACTGAAGCTTCACTTATTGAACACTGTCAATGTATAATTCTAAGCTACCCTTGCTATTTGCACGATTTCTATTTAGAAAAATCAACTGCTTACATTGTTTGGAATCATTTAAATCCGACCAAAATTACTAATTTCAGATAATCACAGTTGAAGGGGGGGGGGGCTCTCTCCTCGATTAGTTTACCTATTGAGAGAGCTCCTCCTCTAAGTAATTCCCTCCATACAATTTATCTCTTTATTTGTATATTGTATTAATTTCCCGTATCAATGTATTAGTTTTCTGTAATGTTGTCTTATTTCCCTGTAGTTTAGTTATTTGTTAAGTATAGTTAATTATATATAAATTGTATGTAGTGGAATTTAAAGATATGAAACTGAAACTGAAACTGTTCCGTATCCTTTCAGGCTACCTCCTGGAGCTTCAACTTCTTCTCGTATGTGACTTCGCAGGACATCATGATTAATCGTGAAATTTCTTCTTCGAAGATTCAACTTATCTAGCCTCCTCAGAAGTGTCCTGTAACTCATTTTAATGGCATGATATGCCTCCAAAAAATGCAGTATGGTAGCATATTCGAATCCTGTGTAAAAATAGTAACGTAAAATCCTCTCTTCTTCTTTGTCGGCCATCTTAACTACCAAACTGCCATCTCAAATCTGCCTCGTATCCATCCAACCAGATGACATGACTTGATACTTGTCCCTCAAAAATAACTTGTCCTCAAAAAATAACTTGTCCTCAAAAAATAACTTGTCCTCAAAGAATAACTTGTCCGCAAAAAATAACTTGTCCTCAAAAAATAACTTGTCCTCAAAGAATAACTTGTCCTCAAAGAATAACTTGTCCTCATAAAAAAATAACTTGTCCTCAAAGAATAACTTGTCCTCAAAGAATAATTTGTCCTAAGAAAATAACTTGTCCCTTAAAAATAACTTGTCCCCACAAAATAACTTGTCCCCACAAAATAACTTGTCCTCAAAAAATAACTTGTCGTCTGAAAACAACTGGCCCTGGAAAAATAACTTGTCTTCAAAAACATAACTTTGCGCTGATGAAATAACTTGCCCTAAAAATAAGTTGCGCTGATAAAATAAAACTTGTCCTAGCAGAATAAAACTTTTCCTGGAAAGTATGATTTGTCCTCAAAAAAGGTAACTTGTCTGCAGAAAATAATCATTAAATATACTTCGAAAAATAAAGTTTGTCTGGCAGTTGTGGGCTTCCGTAATTTCTAACAGTTTTTCAAAAGTAGAAACAGTAGAAACAGTAGAAACTAGTACTAGTAAGTATTCATGTCCACCTGAGCTTTTCTCCAAATGTACAAAGTCCATTGACACTAAATCAAACGGTGCTGAACTTTGCAGATGTTGCATTGGAGCGCGTTCTACTTTGTGTGGTTTTCTCTGCATCAGGCAAGGGCACACGTTCCTCACGTAATGATTTATATCTGCTGCCATGTGTGGCCAATAGAATCGTTCTCTTGCCATAGAAATAACTCTCTCTGTCCCCATGTGTCCCATTTCAACGTGGAGATGCTGATACACAAAGTGCCTTAACTTTGCTGGTAGTACAATCTGATTTCGATCTCTTGTTTTCCGTCTCAGCAACCCATCTCCTCCCAGTTCTAACTTGTGCCACTCATACATCAAAAGTCGTAACTCTTTTGTTTCGTTGGCAAGTTCTTCTTTCCTTGGTCGCTGACCCATTTTCTTGAAATGAATTGCCTTATTGATAGCATTGTCATTCTTTTGGCTCTCCTTAATTTCGTTGAGTGGAAAAGCTTTCAATGGTTTGAGGATTTGTGGTTTACAATCTTTTATTAAATCTGGGCTGGCACCGATAGCGGAGATCCAAGTAAAATTCTTTCCACTATCTTCCTGAACTGCATGTAAGCTTGCATCAGTAACATCTGTTGAAATCTCTTCCGTACACTGTTCCAGTAAATGTTGAATGTCCCTGGGTGGGCGTGACAGAAAGTCAGCATCACCATTGGCTGCACCTCGTCTATACTTGATTGTAAAATGGAAATCTGACAGTTCTGCCACCCATCTATGACCTGTAGCGTTCAGTTTACCTGACGTCAACACATAGGTGAGAGGATTGTTATCTGTCAGCACTGTGAATCCAGGAGCATAATATAAGTAGTCTCTGAAACGTTCTGTAATAGAACACTTGAGCGCCAGAAATTCAAATTTTTCCTGAATGAAGGTGGTATTTCTGTTCCGTTGGTGACAGTGTTCGCGATGCATAAGCTATCACTCTCATCTTGCCATCTTGATTTTGATAGAGGACTGCTCCTAGTCCCTCCTTAGAAGCATCTGTGTGGACGATAAATGGACATTCATAGTTTGGATATGCCATGACTGGTGGTGACGTGAGACATTCAATGACATGACCAAGAATTTCCTCATGTTTTCTTTCCCATTCGATTGGATTAGATGAAGATAGTTGTGTTTTGCATAAGCCCTTCTTTCTATTTGTTTTTACCCTATGATTGTTACTTATGTCTGTGCTATCTTTGCTTTGAAGAAGGTCATATATTGGCTTTACAATCCTTGAGAAATCTTGCACACACCCCCGATGGTACCCTAACAATCCTACGATTTTTCGGACATCGCCAACGGTTCTAGGTCTTGTACTTTTCAATGCCACGAGTGCATCAAAGTTATTTGGATCCATCTTGTGACCCTCTTCACTCACAACTCTGCCAAGGTACCGAACTTCTTTAAGAAAACATGTGACACTTTGATGGTTTGAGTTTCACGCCATGTTCCCCTAGTCTCCTCAGTAGAGTACGAACATTGTCAATGTGTTCTTCAAACGTTTTGGAGTAGACAATCACATCATCTAAACATGGCATACAAATCTTGTCTCTGAGGTCTGATAAACAACCTTCCATGAATCTTTGGAAGCAGGCTGGAGCGTTGGTCAAGCCAAAGAGGACCCTATTCCATTCGTAAAGCCCCCATGGCGTAATAAAGGCTGCAAAGGCTCTACTGTCCGTGTGGACAAACCCCAGATGGTAGGCTTTTCCTTGATCTAAGACACTGTACCATTTCTTATCTGCTAAGTTTTCTAATGTTTCCTGTACTCTACGGATAGGATGTCGATCTGGTATCGTACGACGATTCAGTTCCCTGTTGTCTACACAGAGTCTTAGCTGACCACATTTTTTCTGCATGCAAAACACTGGGCTACTGTATGGTGATGTAGACTTCTTAATCCATCCACGGTTCAACAAATCTTTGATGTACGCCTTGACCTCTGGATAAAGAGGACGTGGCACCGACACATATGACTTTTGCACCGGTGTCTTATCTGTTAACTCTATCTTTAATTCAAGGTCTGGTATACAACCCCCATCCTGGTCATCTTTTGCAAATGAAGCTGATTCTTCTTTGAGCAATCTTGTTACTGCCTCTTTTTGAGCTTCTGTCAGAGTTTCACCCAAAACCACCTTTGACACACCACTTTCCCCCCTGGGATTACTTTCCTTCTTGTACTTTCTGCCCCGCTGGATCGTGTGAGCTTCCTCTACTCTTATCAATAATTTCAACTGGAGTGACAGATTGTACCAGTTATAAGCTACCTAGTTGTGTTCTTCCTCTTAGATTAATGTCATGTTTTGTTCCATTGTAGACAGCAAGGTTAACTGAATGAGATGAACCCCCTTTTAAATATAACAATGATGAGTTAATTTCCAGTCCTTCAGGCATATGTTCAACTTCTGGTTCAAAAAGTACAGGAGTTGTCTGTTCTGTTATCAGACATTTCACTCTACATTTGATAGTAACACTCTGATTTTGAGAGATAACTACAGTTTTTCTTTGGTTTTTGACTGTTCCCAGCATTTCCTCTTGTCTGGAAGTTAAACAACTCACAAAAGGATTCAATTTGCTCTCTGGCAGATCTGGAAAACTCTTTCCAATTGTGTTGGAAAAATTTGCTATACTCTCATATTCCTGTGTCAATTGCTCAATAACATTAAACCCAATGAGTGGTTGTTCTATTTCATCTCTGGTAACTAGCATGGGCACAATAACTGAACTGTCATTCTTGCTTTGGCCTAGTTGAAAGTTTAACTCTACAAAACCCAAAAAGGGATGTCTGTTCCATTTGCTGCTGTTATGGTTAGATCTTGACCCTCCCCTAAAATTTCACTAACATTTTTCACTTCTATTGATGGAAAGTTTCTTTTCAGCCATTTGTTTGACACAATGGACACTGGGCACCAGTATCCCACAATGCATTTACTTGCTTCCCATTTAAATAAACATTTAAATTACAGCGACGTCCTACCAAGTTTGCAATTTTAGCATGTTCTTTTGGTGTTAAATGGCTTTTGAAAAATAGTTTGTACTTGACTTTTCTTATCAATTTCTTTGAGTTTTAACTGTTTAATTGCAGAGCACAAAATTTTGTGATCTTTCCAGTGTGAAATTTGACATGATTTTGTACAATATATCACTTGCCTGCACTGAGAACATCTTTTCACAAGTTCCTTTTCAATTTCTTTGCAGCAAAACATGCATTTTTGTTGTGAAAGGGGCTCTTGGCCAAGTTCTGGGTCTATCGGGTGCCCCTCCTCGACAGACCACCCTCGTTTCCCTGTGTCTGATTTTTCCTTTCAGGACAATTTTGCTTAAAGTGCTCCTCTGAACCACAGCCAAAACAATGGTTACAAGAATCTTCCTTACCCTCCTGCTTACACTTTGCACATGCTGGTCTCTTCTTCTGGTAGAAATTAGAATTGCTGTATTGAGGCCTTACTCGATTGGCCAAAAGCCTGTCTAATTTCTCACTCAAACTATTTATCTGCACTTCCATTCCCTCAACTTTTGTTTGTAATTTTCTAGCTTTTGGTTCACTCTTTAATTTATTAGCAGAACTTTCATCACAATATCCTGTGGTTTCTATTTCATTTATTCTAGCTTTTGGCCTAACACTCCCTATAAGACTTTTATGCTCTTCCTCTCTTGCTATTATATCACTTAGGGTAGTGATAAGACTCTGATCAGATATTCCTGGATTACTTAGGCACGGTTCCATTTTTGCTCTTATAGTGGGATCTCTTATCCCCAGCTCTAAGCGACGCAAAAACAAAGACTGTACCTGCTCTGGGGTGTATAGAATCTCTGACCCTCTGCCCTGATCACAAGCAAAAATAACCTGTTGACGTAATGCAAGGGCACTTGTAAGAAAAGTGAGGGCATCTTCTTCTACTGTTTGACTCAATTTTGCTAGTTCTGTAAACAAATCAGTTGTGTTTTTCTTCCCATAATGTGCCTGCAAAATTTCTTTCAAATCTTTGAGTGTTAGATTTTGCATAGAATCTAAATATTTCTTAAGCTTAAGGGATGGAGCCATGGCTTTGATTACCCCTTCAACAATTTCAGAAGCAGTAAACCCTTTGTTTTGACCAGCGTCAATTTGCTTCAATAAACTCATGCATGTCATTGTATTTCTGTAATTAGGGTCTCCAATCTGTCCACTAATCTTAAAATCGCGCCTGAGAATGTTAGTCATGGGGACAGCTATGTTAGATGCACCTGCAAAGCTTCCCTGTACTCCCCCTACAGCCCCTTTGCTTGCACTTTTGTTGGCAGCACTTTTTAACCTATCTAATTGGGCTTGTAAGCTTTTAATCTCATTTTCATGGCTATTGCTGTCCTCACTAAGACCTAAATTATCTGCAACAACATCCTCTGGCTCTTCCTGAAGGCCTCCCCCCCCCCACCTGTGGGTTCTCTGGGGTCTCCCTCCTCTGACAAGTTGAGGACATCCAAAACACCTCTTAAAAACTCATTTTGTGCATTAATTTCACCCTTATTTGCCTCTAAACTTTGAGAAATATGTTCTCTTACCACTCTCCTCACTGCTAAATGGCTTTTATTTTCCAGATCATCCCCTGGTAATTGCAATACCTCGACCAGTGACAGTAAATCTCCAACGAAGTTTCCTTGGAACAAATCACCGATTCAACCTCCAATTCGAGCTCTTCCATGATGTCTGGTGTAATTTCCGCCATTCTGCATGTAATTCAATCGATAATCACTTCAAAACCCATTCAAAACTGCAACCAATACTCCGGAAATGTCCATAATCTCTGTTGAAAAACTTCAGTTCACCTTCGTAAACATTGTGAAAGGGAATTTGACTCCGTTTCCCCGCCAATGCACCAATTTTGTTAGCCTGCCACGTCTTAAATGTTGATACAGCTTGATACGAAGGATATTCGTAGAAAAAAACAAGTAATCCGCTTGTAAAACAACATAAAAACTCCGCGAATACATCGAACTATCCAGTCTGAAACCCTCTTGGCGGCCATGTTACCTCGATCACTCGGGCCAGTCACCATGGGTTGTTACCAGACTCCATAACTGGCTGCGCAGCGGCACCGTGTCAAGGAGCCTGATAACTGGGTGCGGACCGTGGTGTGGGTGGGGGGTAGAATTCCTACCAAATTAAATTTTAATCTATTTTCAGTAAAGTTTAGTGTCCTTCACACAAGGTCGATATTCTTCGACTGGAAAATGAACTCAGCTTCGGTCCCAAATAAGCTATGTGCCTAAACAGGTAAGCAACTCTGAACGGATATCTATGCAACCGATCCATAGAAAAATATTTAGAATAAACGCAATAATTCAGCACATATTTCACTTTTGGTAAGGGTACTAGAAATTCATCTCGAACGACTGACTTTGCTGCTAGGGATCCCTGAAAGCAAACCGATTGTTCCCTTGTTCCTTCTGCAGATTTTTGTTTGTTCCCTGTTCCCCCAGTCGTTCTTTGGTATGTTCCCCTGTTCCGCAGAGCCCCTACACGATCCCCTTCCATGTAGGTGGCTTTTGAAACCATACTATTATTTCCAAATGATAGCACAAGAGATAAAAACCCAATTTTTGTCGAAATAGTTTTGAATCACTAAAGTGCAAAAATTGGTTTGTGTGAAATTATATCTGCTTCTATAAAAGTTGCATTTCGTTTCACTTCGAAAATCATCATTCTATGCTATCATGTTGTTGCTTTCAGTAGCTTCTAACTGAAATCTAACTCCATTTATGACATCATGATTTTGTTCTTTCATCTTGAATAATTAGAACTTTTGCTGTAAAGAAAGCTATCCGCTAGAGTAGGCTGCGCATGCATGCGTGAAAATTTTCAACTTTGAGGCCCCTTAACTCCCGGCAACAGATCCGAAAATTCGGCAACACTTGATATTTTGTTCCTTTGGCCTTAAACTCTTGATTTATCATTTCAAAAGCTTATCTATTTTAGACTTATTTTATGCACTTCCTTATCTTAGATTACTCGATGACGTCATTTTACGCAGTTTCTGCTCTGTCAAGGTATCCAATTTTCGATTGCACCAAAGATAATTCATTACCCGCTGGATTTAAAGTGAAAGAATGTCATTTAAAACTTGTAACTAGCTTTCTAATGATTCCTTGAAATAGATGACCACGTATCTTTTCTCTTTTTGAAGGCATTGGTAATGTTTATTGCTTCATAGATTATACTGCATATGCCTTGTTTAAGGATAAAAATTGATTGTGGAAAAAATGCGAACGGAAAGCTCTTGTAAAGCCAAATGCTAGTCAAATAGAAAATGAAGATGAACAACCCGTGCTTTTTCCATTGCATTTTATTTGCATCTCTAGAATACTTCTGACGCGTTTTTATTCTATTCGGAACTAAATCCTTACGGGTTCTTCGCTCGTCTGGTTTAACAAAGCCGACATTGGCATCCCAAGAATTAAGGTTGCAAAAAATTACAAATCACCAAATAGCTACTTACCTTGGAAGGCTTCTTGAAACTTTATGACAGATTCTTAATTTGCAAGCAAACTTGATTTGAACAATGACAATATTTTTCAACTATGGAATAATTTTCGGGGGTAGTTCTTTGTTTGAGGCGTGCACACAAGATACCTTTTCATCAGCCACGCTAATTATCTATTTTGTGTTGATTTAGATTCACTAGTAAGAGACAACAATGATTGAGTTTCAGCTTTTTCAATGTCAAATAACTGATAATCGACAGATTTGTTATTCAAACCGCCACAGGTTCAGCACATTGAATAATACTGTTTTTCATTTGATTGCATTGATTTTAATGTCGGCACTGCATCAAATAGAATTGCTAATTTGAAACAGGAGTGCATCAGACATCCTCAACACGATCATTTACGACAGGTGACAATCTTACCTTAACTATCTTTTTTGATTGTAAATCAGAATAGTGGGTCGATTTTGTGCCACCAAATTGAAGCGCAAAACATTCAAAAGATGCAATATGATAAAAACTACGTTGCTTTAACCCTGCTGCTAAATACGCACAGAACGGCAGCCTTAATGTAACTGCATTTCATCACATCTTACAAAAGGCAAGCATGAAGAAAGCTTCGCATAACACTCAGAGCTAGAGAATTATTTTTTGAGATCAACCAATGATACTACTGCATATATACATTACGATAATGACATAATGATACAAGATTCAATTGCGCCCTTAAAGCGCCCTCGAAGTAGAGGAGTAGATAGATATCAGACAGCAAACTTTGTCAAACCAAACCAATTGCCAGGAGCATTCGAGAGCAAGGAAACATGCCTTTTTCATTTCATTTTCATTTCATTTCATTTCATTTCATTTCTGATCATCCCTTCACGGTAACCCCGTCGGCAAAGGCCGCTTTTCAGGGAGCCGTGAAAAAATTTAAAATCTACAGTTTACAAGTAAAATAATCTCAAAACGAAAATGGATAATTAAATTACAAAGCTAAAGTAAAGTTAAAATCAGAATATAATTATCAAACCATGAGTGGCAGGGCACAGTCGCAAATCGGACCCCACGCCCACCCTGAAACACGACACTTCATTACATCACCTCATGGCAGGCAAAGGATCTGACTGACCCCAGTTCAATCAAACTGCATCCCGCCAACCACGTTCAAGCACTAAAGTCGTTTCATCTTTCATTTTATCATTATTTATACGCGATGTACTTTTCAGCAATAAATATCCTTCTGACATGCAATACTAATGAGAAAGAAGAAAACCATGATGATGCGAATTGCTGCTCTACCAAGGGGTCGAGTTCGGGTCCTGTGAAAAGTTCAAACGATACTCTCTAAAACCTGCCTTAAAACGACGAGCGATTGATTCTTTTTCTCGAACGTTGTCAGGGATATCATTCCAGTTTTTGACACCAGAGAAGTAGAAACTTCGCTTTTTTTTTCAAGTTCTAACCTAACTTTAGCAATTTGCAGATCTCCACGGTTTCTGGTTCTATACTCTGAAATCTTGGACCTTTCAGTGAACTTATGGCGAAAATTTTCGAGACATAGGATATGCAAGATTTTATATGTCATGACTCCTTGGTCAAAGGAGATCAATGACTTTGCAGTGAGCCATTTGCCAGTCCTTCCGTCCTTAAACTTGGCATTCGCTATTAGCTTCTTTGCCCTTGTCTGTAATCGTTGCAGTTGAGAAAGTCGATGCTTAAAAGCACATAATAGGGTGCTTGCTTAACCCCAGGTTCAAGGCCGTTCAACAGATGTACACCACGATATGAGAATGATTTTTGTCCATTACTTGTTTTAAAAAGAGGGACGCGCAAGTCGGTCTCAGAGTTTCTCAACTTGACAGTGCCCCGTGACGAGTTCTTTGAATAGCTATTTGAGAGATATGTTGGCGCGAGACCATTTAAGATCTGTAAACGCAAGGGCGCCGGAGGCACGGGGCAGCGGGGGCAGCTGCCCCCGTTGCCCTGGTGGTACGGGGGCAGCACGGGGGCAGCTAGTGCCCTTTTCAAAAAAGCCCTTTCTTCGTACATCCTTTACATGTGAAGCTTTTGTCTTTTTTTTTTTTTTTTTTTTTCTATATTCCAATAAAAAGTTACAATATATGTTACAAGCTACACTACACTACTTACAGAGATACTCTACAATATAAGCTACACGACACTACTTACAAAAATGACTCTACAATACTACTACAACGATGCCCCGAGGAGCAAAAGACAATGTCTACCCCGAGGCCATTAAACATATATATATATAAAGGATTAAAAACACAAGACAAGAGAATTACGTGAACAAAAAGAACAATTAGAACTACATACAAATCTACCTATGAATTTTTTTGAAAAACGGGGGAAGGTGGTGGAATGTAACAAGGTTTGCAATTATCTCAATCAAATCGACCAGTTTTATGGATGTACTGCAAGGTTAATTGTAATATATCTCTATTAACGTCATTAGAAAGACCCTTGTCGCCATACAATAAAAGTTTGGTAAGAAAGTTGTTTGAAGAATTGATATATCCATATGGTCGCAATAGCGAAAAAACTCCAGCGAGAAGATCTCGTCGTTCTTCGTCAAAAGAAGGGCAATGCAACAAAAAGTGTTCAGTATCCTCGACACCATCATTTGTGGGGCACATTGGATTTATTGTATCCCTAAAATTGTGCTTGAATTTATGAAAGTTCAGTGCGCTAAGACCAACCCTTAGTTGAGTAATATAGGATAGTCCTTTTGGGTCATGAATACCAAAAACGGATTGTGCAGGAGAGCGTATTTTGGATAGCAATTTTGACTTAAAAACAGCAACAGATGGTGCAGTTCTAATTTCTGGATCAAGTTTATTCCATTCGGATAAGCAGTGAGGATAGAAGGCAGACTGAAATTGTTCTGTCCTTGCCCCAATTCGCCCAACGACATCCTGATTGCGAAGAGAGTACTGCGACTGTTGAAACGGCGGAATTGGATTCATTGTATATGCAGGTGTTAAATCATTCATAAACTTGTAGAACAAGGTGAGACGTCTACTCCACCTTCGAAGATTTAGTGGTTTCCAGCCCAACTCCGTGTATAGTTTCTCTCGTGATTTCCCTCTCCATGTTCTTGTCACAGCTAGTGCAGCAGAATACTGGACAGATTCTAATTTTTCCATCATATTTGACAAGGTGATATTCTGAGTGAAGGCACATATCTTTGCAGGAACGTGGTATATCACATCCCCATAGTCTAGATGGGGTGGCACATAGAGTTTGTACAGTTCATTTAGGGTATGCCTGGGCAGATAACTGGAGAGATATTTCAGCATACCTATACCCTTTCTTGTTTTGGAAATAGATTCTTTAATATGAGCAGAGAAAGACAACTTTGTGTCAAGGACAATTCCTAAATGCTTATGTTCATCTACTTTCTTCACCGGTATGTTATTGAAGAAAATGTTCGGATGATCAATTTCGATTTTTTTCCTTGAAAACGTCAATTCAACAGCTTGCTTTTGAGGATCAGGATTAAATGACATTTTCCAGTCGCGAGCCCACTGCCTTATCAACTCAAGATCATGGTTCATGTCATTGGCAGCTGTATTGGGATCTTCAACTACTGTGAACAACGAGGTATCGTCAGCAAATAGCTTTACACTGCACTTTAGATCTCTAGTTAGATCATTTATGTACACAAGAAAAAACAAAGGACCCAAGATAGAGCCCTGGGGAACGCCAGCAGAAATATCTCCCCAGGTAGAGCACAGCCCATTCAGAACGGTACGCTGTTTTCGATCTCTTAGAAAACTTTGAACAAGAGAGAGAAGCCGTCCTGATACACCACAGCGTTTTAATTTGTAGACTAAACCATCATGCCACACCCTGTCGAATGCTTTGGAGATATCAAGATATACAGAACGAACATCAAGTGGAGGATTGCAGTCGAAGGCCTTAAAAATCGTATGTGTTATTGAGATTAGCTGATTGATTGTTGAGTCACCGGGACGAAAACCTGATTGATTCGGGTTTAGTAGTTCACATGACACAAGATGCGAGTATAGCGAGTCATATATAATTTTTTCAAATATTTTCCCAAAGACTGGAAGAAGAGAAATTGGACGGTAGTTACCCTTCAGATTCTTCTCATTTTTCTTATGAACTGGAACTACGTTAGCATATTTCCATATTTGGGGAAATAAACCATTTCTCAGACAGTTTGTGAATATTATCTTCAATGGAATGACTAATGCAGCATCGCTTAATTTTATCATTCTTACAGATATATCATCCCAGCCATGTGCTTTGTTGGGATTAAGTGATCTTATGATATTTAGTATCCTGTCCTCAGAGATGATAAAATCATTTATCAGAGGTGCAGTTACTGGGCTATCTTTTTTTTTTTTTTTTTTTTTTTTTTTATATCAATATAAAATATTACAATATATGCTACCTTCTACTGTACTTTAACTACTATGCAACACTACAAGGACGATGCCAAGAGGAGCAAAAGACTATGTCTACCCCATGGCCAACACATGAAAATACACAACTAAATCAACAACTAAATAAACACCTACAAAATGGTACACATACTATACGATACTGATGGATACTGGAATCTGTTTCGCATTGGCATGCAAGGTCATCGACGGAGGCGCCAGATGCCGAACAATACTGTTCAAGACATTGCGCCTTTAAGTTGTCGGGGTTTATGGAGCACAATATCGTAGATGTTAATAAAAAGGTTTGAACTTATGTGTAGATGAATTTCAAACCTTAAATCCAATGCGAAACAGACTTAAACAACGGGAAAGAAACAAATAAAAGGAGGAAAAGAGACTTTGTGATCGGGGGGGGGGGTATAGCAGCTGCTTCAAGCCACTTCAATTGAACCGGTCTGTTTTATGAATGAAATTTAGGGTTAATTTGAGTACGTTTTTATTAACATCAATAGAAAAGTCTTTATCACCATACAATAAAATTTGGATCAGCGCGTTATTTGGAAGGCTGTTTATTCGAACATATGGTCGCAATAATTCCGAAACTCCAGCGAGAAGATCTCGTCGTTCAATGTCAAATGAAGGGCAGAGCAACAAGAAGTGCTCCGTATCCTCAATGCCATCGTTCGTTGGGCACATTGGGTCAATGGTATCTCGGAAATTATGCCTGAATTTGTGAAATTTTAATTTACTGAGACCGACCCTTATTTGGGTAAGATACGATAAGCCTATCGGGTCATGAATACCAAATACAGATTTTGCAGGGGGGCGAATTATTGACAAAAGCTTTTTCTTAAAAACAGCAACAGACGGTGCAAGCCTGATTTCTGGATCGAGCTTGTTCCATTCAGATATGCAGTTAGGATAAAAGCCAGATTGAAATTGTTCGGTTCTTGCCCTCATCCGCCCAACGACACCCTGGTTGCGAAGACAGTAATTTGACTGATGAGGTTGTGGGATTGGCTCCTTTGTGTACAGGGGTGTGAGATTATTCATAATCTTGTAGAACAAAGTAAGGCGTCTACTCCATCTTCGGGAGCTCAGCGACTCCCAGCCAAGCTCAATGTACAGCTTTTCGCGTGATGTTCCCTTCCAAGTACCTGTTACGGCACGGGCAGCAGAATACTGAACAGATTCTAATTTTTCCATTAAATTTGATAAACTGATGGTTTGACTGAATTCACATACTTTATCTGGTGTGTGATAGATAACATCCCCATAGTCCAGATGTGGTCGCACGTAAAGCTTATATAGTTCGCTTAGGGTATGTCTGGGTAGATATTTGGAGAGATATTTCAGCAAGCCAATGCCCTTTCTCGTTTTAGAGATAGCACATTTTATATGAGCCGAGAAGGAAAGCTTTGAATCTAAGATAATACCTAAATGTTTATGTTCATTTACTTTTTTTACGGGTATGTTGTTAAAGAGAATCACTGGATGATCTATTTCATTTCTTTTCCTTGAAAATAATAATTCAACAGCCTGTTTTTGCGGATCAGGATTAAATGACATTCTCCAATCATGGGCCCACTGACTTATCAATTGAAGGTCATGGTTCATATCACTTGCTGCTTCGTTAGCTTCTCGAACAACCGTAAACAAAGACGTGTCGTCGGCGAAAAGTTTGACATTACATTTCAAATCAGCAGTCAGATCATTTATGTATACGAGAAAAAATAAGGGCCCTAGAATAGAACCCTGGGGCACTCCCGCCGAAATATCTCCCCAATTAGAACACTTTCCATTCAGAACAGTTCGCTGTTTCCGATCCTTAAGAAAACTTTGGATGAGAGAAAGAAGTTTCCCTGAGACACCACATCGTTTTAATTTATAAATGAGACCATCATGCCACACCCTGTCAAAGGCTTTAGAAATATCAAGATACACAGAGCGAACATCAAGAGAAGGATTACAGTCAAATGCCTTGAATATTGTATGCTTTATGGAAATTAGTTGGTTTACTGTTGAGTCGCCAGGACGAAAACCTGATTGATTGGGGTTGAGCAAATTACAAAAAACAAGATGCGAGTATAAGGAGTCGTAAACGAGTTTTTCAAACATCTTCCCGAAAATTGGTAGAAGAGAAATAGGACGGTAGTTACTCTTTACATTCTTTTCGTTTTTCTTGTGAACCGGGACTACATTTGCACACTTCCATATTTCGGGAAATACACCCTGTCTCAAACAGTTCGTGAATATTATTCTAAGAGGGGTAAGTAATGAAGCATCACTTATTTTAATCATTCTTATAGAAATTTCATCCCAGCCATGTGCCTTGTTAGGATTAAGAGATCTTATTATATTTAGAATTTTTTCCTCAGAGATGTTTAAGTCACTTATCAAAGAAGTAGGTACCGGAATATTTCGAGGGAGATCACTACCTGTGTCAATTGTTGTACACTGGAGATTGAAATAATCATTAAATAACTGAGCCTTTTCTGTAAAATCAGTTATAAATAACCCGTTCTCTAAAAGGCTATCTCCTGGAATTTCACTGTCTGTGTCAATTGTGGTGCACTGAAGTATGAAATAATCATTGAATAATTGTGCCTTTTCAGTAAAATCTGTTATAAATATTCCATTCTCAAGAATAGGTGGTATTAAGGGAACTTTTACCTTATTCAAAACAGTGTTGATCAACGACCAATATGTTTTGCTGCAGGTCTCAGGATTAGCCAGAGCTTTCCCTACTTTTAGAAAGTAGTTTCGTTTAGCATCCTCGACCATTTTCGAACCTTCAGATACCATCTTTTGTATACTCTCAAGTTTGTCATCTGGCTGACCTTTACTGACAAAATTTTTATAAGCGCGATTTTTGTTCCTCAAAAAATTTTTAATAGTGTTTGTCATCCACGGCGCTTTGCGGGGCCTAATCGTTTTTGTTTCGTTTGGTATGAAATTAGAGTAAATATTCAAAAGAACCTCGTTCAGTAAATTAACCTGTTCGTTAGGACATGTCATTTTGTCAAGCTGTTCGTGCCAACGAAACATTTCAATGCTTTTCCTAATGGCCACAAAATCTGCCTTATCATAATACCAAATCCGTCGTTTGTGAGGGGGCAGTGCTATGCTCGAAACAGATAATTTTCCATAAACAATTTGATGATGACATTGCTCATGCAGTGAAGCATGGACCCCGGAGTCAACGACGAGGTTAGGCTGATCAGTAAAGAGTAAATCAATACAAGATTTAGAATCACCCATCAAATGGGTTGGCTCTGAAATCAATTGATGAAGCCCAAGGTCTGCTGTTAATGGCTCAAAAAACTTTCCCTCATTGTTCTCGACATCATTTGCCCACCACTGAGTTGAGCGACAGTTGAAATCGCCAGTGATGACAATGCAAAAAGGATTTTCAGAATGCAATTTAGACAGCAACAACTCAAAATTTCTTGTGAAATTATCAAATTCACGTTGGTCTTGACTTGGACTCCTATAAATTACTACAAAAAAGTATTTTTTCCTGTTTAATTGGATTTCACACACAAGACATTCGGGGAGAGTTACAAGGTCAGAACGATTTGTTGAAGGAAGGGTTTCTTTTACGTATAGCCCAACACCACCCCTTTTGATATTTTGTGGATGGTTACTGTTCAAAAAGGTATAACCATCTAGTGCTAGCCTATCTTTGTCAACAGTGCTATCAAGATGAGTTTCAACAACACCAATCAGGTCGTAGTTGTAAACCGAATTGTATGCTTCTATAAGGGACACACGTAGAAAGTCATGTGCAGAAATGCTATTTAAATTCCAAGTACAAAAATCAAGTGTTTCAGGGCCGGGGTTCGTTTCAACGTCACCACTGAGCAGTATTGTCCTAAAAACTGTCCACTGAGTGTGAAGCGTATAGAATGTCATGCAACCAATATAAAAGTAGGCATAGGCAAAAAGAAATTTCTGTATAGTGTAATGCTTGTATCGAAAGAGATTAACAATACCGAACCGAATTCGCTTGAGGAGTTCAACTGCTGTATAAAAAACCGTCTTCACAATATGATGAGTACGGGCGAACAGAGGCAAGAAGCACGACTGTGTTTTCACAGAGTTCACTGCAAGAAACTGTATCGTTAATGTTAAAGGTAGAACCGGGATTGAGATCGCAATGAAACAGCAACAAAACCAATATAATTTTATGACTTGGAGGAAAACAGAGAGTGACCTGATAGTTTTTCTCTGGGGAGACTTTTCTATCAATACACAGAAACACCCTATTGTTGCACGCCACTGATTGATTTCAACCGGCATCATCGAAAAGAGCTCTTCTCGCTGGTCCTAAGAGGCAAGAGGTCACAATCCAACCACCTTTACAAAGTCCTACGTAGATTACGAAATTTATCACAAAATTTAAACACTCATGAAAAAACAAAGTGGAATTACAAAAGACTGACATTAACACAAAAACACAAAAGTTAAGCATTTTAAAGAGCTTTTGATCACGCATGATCCAAGGAATCGTCTTGGGACTGCTGTGAAGCTGCACAACCGTTTTTTGCATGAGCGAAACATTTCTATTTGCCATTTCGAAGTATTTTACACCGTAGAACCAGTGTGCAGCAGTGTTATTTCTCTATTGCTTATCATAGAACAAAAGTTGTTTACTAAATTCAAAAACTGAGTGTTCAGAACAGTGTTCAAAACAAAATTTTAATGCGTCTTCGTTTAGCAACTTAGAATTAGCCGCTGCGGATACAGTCAAACAAAGGACCGACCGCCCACCACGACCGCCCCCAGAGCCCGCGCGGCAAAGAAATTTACCGCCCAGAATCTGAGAACAACAGCAACGACCAACCGATCCCCCGTCCAACCGCATCCGCGGTGAAGCGACCGTTGAAAAATGAACATATTGGGTTATCTATGCTGTAAAAACGATACGAAATTCAAGAAAACGAACGTAGTTTTAGAGAATTTTTGGATTTTCGCAAGGCATAAAAAAAAAATTTGTTTCAAGAAAGCTCGTAAAATCCAACATAACACTAAGCAAGTCACTCGCTATCGAGTGTCTTCACCACACGAGGCAGCCGTTTTTGACCGAGGGGCCTACCACTCTCGCAGAAGACCAGGCAAAACCTTCTTTTAAGATAGCAAAAGGAAATAAAATAAGAATAGTTTTGCAACAAAATGGTATTGCAACAAAATGAGCAACAATATGGAGAATTTCTCGGTTTTCTGGGTAAAAACAGAGAACTCCTGTAACAAACAGATAAAGCAATGCACAAGATTTTGTCTCATAGACCTCTTCGCAATTTGGAGTAAGAGACGCAGTACTGCTCATTCTGACAGCCTTGACAACAGTAGGAAACTTAGGGGAATCTCTTTCGCTTCGGTGACATGCGTACAGCTTGCGTCTCGGTTGCATCTCCTTACAAACCAACCTCGTCCCCAGGGCCTTTTGTCATTTTTGGACGGAGATTTTCGTCCCCGTCCAAAACTATGACAAAAGGCCCTGGGGACGAGGTTGCCTGCAAACTAGAGTTATTTTCGATTTATTTTCACCTTTCAAGAGGTGCATGATACTTGTTTGGTATGGTAAGTGTTTTCCTTCGATTTGCTTGGCGTCTTGCTATCCTTCCGCCCATTTGTGAGTGTATTTTGAGCTACATTATTGCATGTATTCACTCAAGTTTGAACTTAGGCTTGTTGATTGGTGGGGCCTAAACTGAGCCACTTCAAAGCCGAGTTCCAATATCTGCAATAAAGGGGCTCAAAATACACTAAGTTGGTGAAAGGATGGCCAGATTGCTAAATAATCCAGAACAAACACTTACCAGACTAAACAGGTATCGTTTGAATCTTGAAGGGTGCAAATAAAGCGAGACTAAGTCAAGGTTGCAGGGAGATACAATTGAGCTGCAAGAAGGGGATTCCTTTGATTTCCTACTGTTACTAACGCCCTGGCAAAACGACTGAACATTGCTCACCGTGTCCAGTGTGTGAAAATATGAAAAATTTTTAGGGGTGGCAAAACGACTAAGGGTTGTCCAGTGATAATTTTCTCTGCGATAACGTGCGAGCGATTTTGGGGTCTGGAATTTAGTTTTAGGAGCCTTAGACAAACTGAACACAGGGCGCCAAGTGGGTGGAAACATAAAATCTGCCGCCAAAATTTTGACATCAATAATCATGGATTGTAAGAGAAAAGTTGAAGATCGATTAGGCCTGCCGCTAGTCCCATCAAAATCATCGTATTCTTGTCCTCTGCAATCGCTTTGGTCATCAGAACTGCAATTGATCTCATCAGAGGAATCCTCGTTACAGCCTGAATACCTTTCCCTGCTGCTAAAGACCCCTTCCCTGTAACCACGAAACTCTCCTTTCAGAATCTATGCCTGCGAAAATAAAATGGCGTCGGCGCCAAAAACACGGCCCACTATTGTATTTCCAACACGCTTGCGCTAAATGGACAATGTTCAGTGGGATGGCAAAAGGACTGAACATTTTCTTCAAACAATGAATATCACCTTTTCCACTGAAATTTTGTCTTCAAAATCGACTAACAATCCTCGACATCGCTGGACACGACTAAACAAGATTGAACAAGGTGGTAAAACGACGCAACATGTTGCACTGGACGTTTGCCCAGTCCATGTTCAGTGCAAATGCCCAGTCTTTTTGCCAGGGCTTAAGGCTGTCAGAATGGGCCGCGCTCTCCTCAGTCCCTTGAGATCCAAACTATGAAAAAGTCTATTGCTTTTCCAAATACCCTACATTTTTGTCAAAAGATAGTTTTCGAGATTCTTTTAAAGGCAGACGGAAAGTAGTTGAGTAATGGTATAGTAGGGTAAGAATTTTTACGACAAATGCCAGAAAGTGACTGACAGAGTCATTTTGAGACAAAGTAGAGGCTGTAATTCTCAAAATTTTTTGTGGACATTTCGTTGTTAAGGCATTCCATGTTGGAAGGAAACAACACTGGGCTCTGAGGAGCAGTCTAAAAGACAGTGTAAAGTCGTCTGCGCAAATAGAAAGCTGTGATTGATTAATAACTATTGCAAAAGTATCACAGTATCTAACTTTGGTTTCGATGAAAATAGGATGGAGATAGGCATTCTAAGCCAAAGAAAACGGTATTCACGAGTAAATTTTCCTGGTATGCTAATTCATAAGGATGACGGTACCGATGGTCAAGAGTTCTATACGAGCGCAGGTAAGCTTTGGATCGGGAGCAGAGTTTCAAGACAAAGTAGAGGGCGTGTCCTTAAAAGTTTTCCTAGGGGCTCCCTTCAAGACCCTGTCCTCTTAATACTCCAACAGTTCAATGCCATGGCCACTACTTTCTTTGTCAATTTATATTCTTGTACACCAACACCCTAAGTTCAACAAGGTACTCACTAATCTCCACTCTTTCTCTGCTACTTGTAACCTGTGACAAGTAGCATTTCAAAGAAGATTCTTCTCAGTGCCCTTTTTGGTGGGCTGCCCACGCCGCTCCGTCTTCCTTCCGGCGCCCCTGTGTAAACGTTCACCGCTTCTTCTCGTTACATGATTTCTGCGATATTTGGCCACTTTGACCTTTGTATAAGGGCATCAGCAGTAGCTACTGCTTGTTACAATTCTCGCAGCGCGGTTCTGTAACTTCTGCAGTGTAAGTCTTGATTCCCTACAGCTCCCCTACACAGAGCAACAGTGGCGGAAATGCAGTTCTACGATACCATTATGTATTTAGCAAAGAATTTCTTGGGGTAGTATTTTCTTAGCGTACTTTAAAAACCTTATGGCGCGAGAGACCTTAGCACTCAAGAATCTGATGTGCTCATCCAAAACAAGATAATGCCGTAGCTGAATTCCCAAGTATTTTGTTTTCTCAACAATCTCAATCTGGAGTCACCTATAGCAAAGGAGGGGGACTCAACTTTTCCGTCAGAGATCTTTTTTAGATTAGGTCGAAATGATACAACCATGGCTTGTGTCCCCACAACACCCAAAGACAGTTTATTTCCTCGAAGCCACTGCTTCAGGCAGTTCAAGTCTCTGTTTAGGTTATCGTTGAGATCATCGGTGTCATTGGAAGAATATGATATAGTGGCATCGTCCGCATACATGGTGACCTGACTATTCTAAAGAGAAAATGGCAGATCATTAATATATATCAAAAGCAGAAGAGGACCAAGACAAGAGCCTTGTGGCACCCCACAATCTATATTGTCAAGCTCTGAGGACACCCCATTAACTCTGCAGAACTGCATTCTGCTATCCACATAGATGCAAACCAGGTATTCTCAAGGCCTATGATACCATACTCCTTCAGCTTTTTAAGAAGAATTTCATGATCAACTAAAGCTTTTTTGAGGTCTATGAACACCATCGCTGTATACTGATCCTTATCCATGTTAATATACCGGTTGTTCACACAGTTAAGCAGACAGGTGACAACGGAGTGAAGCGATCTAAACCCAGGCTGTTTCGAGAAAAGAAGCCTATTTTTGTCAAGGTAGTCGTAAAGTTGGTTGTAAATCAGCTCTTCGAGAACCCTGGACAGAAACGGCGCCACTGAACTCGGTCTGTAATTAGAACGATCATTTGATTGACCACTCTTAAAAATAGGAGCCACTCTTGCAATTTTCCAGCTATCTGGGAATACACCAGTTGCGATTGAAAGATTAAAAATGTCACAAAGTGCTTCAGCAATACGGGTAGGCCTATCTTCAGAAAATAATTAGCAATACCATCAGCACCAGATCCTTTAGATGTTTTGAATTTGATGAAACCCCTCTCTGAAACATATTGATAGCCTCGAATTCAAAGCATGGATTTTGTGGGTTTACGAGAGTACTCATTCGCTAGAAGTGGATTTGATGTTTTAGGTATCTTGTCACTAAGTGCATTGCCAATACTACAAAAAAATCATTCATAGATTCAGCAATACTTTCACTATCACAAGTATGTCTCCCATCAACTTGAAATGCTGCGATCTGGATGGTTTTCGATCCCTTATTAAGGACAATATTGATAGTCTTCCAAGTGTTTTTAAATCACCCTTGTGCGAAGCAATTTTATTAGTGAAAAACTCTCGCTGCAATCTGTATTCAGGTTATTAACTTTATTCCGCGTCTGCCTGTAAGCTTCCATCAGGATTTTGGATTTGGAGCTAACGGCTTGTTTTTTCAACCTGTCTCTAGTAGCAGACAAATGCTTCAAGTCTTTTGTCACCCAGGGACTAAACTTTTCGGAAAAACGCTTATTACGTACTGGTGCATGCTTTTCACGTATCAATGAAAACATCTTGGTCCACTGTTCAGCGATGAGCTTAAAGTCATCGCCATTCGAGACAATACCCTTCCAGTCAACAAGAGGTAAATTATTTATAAGTCGGAAATTTCGATGACCTAGTGTCAATAACCAAAGTCTCAAAGAAGGCTATTGAGAATATGCAAGGCAATGAATAAGACGTTTATCTTAGTAAGGCTCATATGTCAGGTAACGAGAGCTTCATAGAAACAGTAACGTTAAGGAAAAGCTTCAAATTCAAATCAGCCTCACTGAAAACCAAATTGTACTTCAAAATATTCTTTTCATATCCATTTAAAATGTTACATGGTTAAAGGTTACATACTACTATACTTTCTAATTACTATACGACTATACCACACTACAGGGATGATACCACAAGGAGCAACAGACAATGACTACCCTGTGGTCTTAACATGAAGAGATATTCAACGTAATTACAACTAAATATTCAGTTACAGATAAAGAAGCATAAACAATCACTACAAACAACAGATAGATACTGACGCCTGTTTCATTTTAAATGCCAGGACTTTCAGGTGCATTATGCTCATAATGTAGGATTAGGTGCCTTCATCAAAATATGTATATTTGAACATCTATATAAAGCATCCTACACAGGTATTCAAAATATTGACAACATCACTATTTTCCCGAAGTGCTCATTGACAATAAATCTGAACTTACTTTTCTCAGCTGTCCAAAACAAAAGGAAATATCTATAAAAGTCACTCAAGATTGAAAAAAACTTTATTGCTAGTGGTCCGTAAAGCGCAACTGTTTGGGAGAAAATCAAGGGCTCAGTAGTTACCGAAATCATCGATAGCAATTGTGGAAGATTATTTTGTAGCATAAGATTACTATAAAAATGGGGCAAAAGGTTTCCACCAACATGCATTGCGTTCTTCAACTGAATTTCGATGTAATCGTAGGCAGTTCTTGAATAGAATTCAATGCATCTTCGTAAGAGGCTCTTCATCTCCATCACTAATGTATTCGAATGCTGCAAAATTATAGAGAAATCAGTTTTTGCTACAGACTTTGTTCATAGCTCCCCAAGAGGAAAATTTAAACATCTCTTCTAATTCCATAAATTTGGCTTTAGGAAACACCCCTTTCCAAAATTGAAGAAAAAGCAGTTTTTGCGACAGAAGTCATTGATAGCTCTATAAGAAGAAAAGTTATCTACCTGTTCTAATGTCATAAACTTGGCTTTAGTGATAATGATTTCAACGCAAAAGAATTGCTGAAAGATGTTGGGAGATCGACTCATTTGTTATTTGTAGTAAATGAAACACAAGCAATTGTTGGTACTTATATTAATCATATCAAATTATTGCAAGATTATCATTGCGGACATAAATTGATCTTCTTAGCTACATGTCTTATTATGGCAACTCTTGAATGTTTTTACTTATTGATGATAGAATCAGCATGTATTTGTATATACTCTTTATTGTATACTGTAGAAGCAAAGAAGACCGCAACACTTGTTTCCTATGTGACGTTTTATACTGCATGCCAAGTTGTGATGAATGATTGACACAACTTTGCATTCTGCTTTAATGAATACCAGACTTGCCCATGTCGTCTCGTAAGAAATAAAGAGACGTTAGGGATAGTGCGGGGTGTCTGAAAGAAATTGTTTGGCGTTTGATTGAATATTTATGAATAATGATATGATGAATAGGCTCATGGGAAGACAACCCTGTCCCTAAGATTTTGAAATGATTTTAGAGACCTGAATCTTGCAAATCGCTTGAAAATTCATTGAGAAGCGAGCTTTCAAAGATAAGAAATATGCAACAGCTGAAACCAGAGCCCCCAGATTACTTGTAATGCAAAAAAACTCAAAGATGGAGGTAAGAGAAGGCTGACCAATGTCATACCTCTCGTTGATATCAAAGCAAACTAAATAGCACTTCTAGGGGTAATTTATCCTTACAATCATTGTCAAAATTTGGCTACCATTGCATGTATCCAAAAACAGTAGCTCCAAACGTAATCGATGAGAGACTGAATCTGTTTGCTCAAAGCATCCATACCCTTGAAAGTAAGGTCATCGAAAACTTGTTCAAATCCCACTCGGTTTGCCCTGAAAAATTGAGACATAACAGAAACGATGGATCATGGGACTTTTACCAAAAAAGCAATTTCGAGGCCTCTGGTTTCAGCTTACGCTCAAACTTGAACTTCAAAGTCCTTTAACTCCATGAATTTTTAGCAGATTTGCAAGATTCTGGTGTCAAAAATCAACTTAAAATCTTAGGAAAAGGCTCATGTGATCAAGTGCCCATTCAGCGTATCGTTATTTCGTAGTATGTAATCGAACGTCCAACAATTTTTTTGAGACATCCTGCAGTTAAAGTTGAAAAAGACAAAGCTTTGGATGAGTCTTCTCAGCACAACAAGGAAAGATTTTAGTCATTTTAGTAAATTTAGCTGGGTTAGATCAGATCGGTGGAGGTCCAAGTTTAGTTTATGGCCGAGGTTTACACCAAGCAACTTCCCTGAAGCTTCAGATTTAATCTTTTTACCTTGGATAGAAATGCTATTCCAAGTGGTGTCTGTTTGATCTTTTTTTACGAGCAGTGCGTAGAGTTTTTCTGAGTTGGTCGCACTCATTTCTGATAGCTGTGAATGTTGCTCGTTTGTCTGCTTGCTATGCCCTTAATTTCTGCTATGCTTGCTTGCTATGCTTGCACAGGGGGATACCCTGGTATATCTAAAAAAGGCATGCTCAGGTCACTCCTATGGGTCTAAAATTTGGAAAGCTTATCACTTTGGGTCAATGATTTGTCCAGTCATTTTTTGGGTTCCTGAAATTCTGGATTACTTTTTTGGGTCTCGAATATGGAAAACAGTAAAGAATTGAGGAAAAACGAAATACTTGCAAACAAAGTTAAAATAAAGGTAACATCGCTAAATCAAAATACTGAAATATCCATACAGATTATAAAAAATCTTATCAGTTAGGGCACTTTTCCACAGATTTAAGATACTGACTTGATAAGCTTTGTAACTGTTTGGTCTCTTTTTAGGCCCATTCTAATGCTAAACAATATTTTTTGTTCATGATTTGTACCCTAGCCTGATCACCCTATACTAAATATGCCAGAGTACCTCTTCTCTGGGTATGCTTAGCTTTCATGCCATGCTTGCTTGCTATGCTTGGATTTCTTGGTATACTTGGTATGGTTGCTTGCTTGTTGCTTGCTTTTTTCCTTGCTATGTTTGGCTTGCCGCTTGCTTGCTATGTATATTTTGATTGTTTGCTATGCTTACTATGCTTGACTTGCTAACCAGCTAACTGTGCCCGCTATCCTTGCTTCTGCTTGCTCTGATCTCAGGCTTCAGCTGTCCCAACCTGGTTCCAAGGGCCAGCTTCCTACGTCAGTACTGACCCTGGCACCGGTCAGGTCCAATTCGCTATTTGATTGGCTACTCGATAACAAAAGGCTCACTAATTATTCCAAAGAGTTGTTGCTTGGCTTTGGCGAGAAATTGGTCAACTTTGGATCGCTGTCACGGGAAAACAGGACAAAGGATTGAAAAAAGGATTGTTGTTATACATTTGTCTCCATTATTGAAAACTCTACTTTGGACATAGCTTTCCAAGTTTCAGACTTGTGAGTAATCTATCGTTTGTTTCGAAGTTGGTTGAGCGTAGTTCGTCTGAACAGATCTTGTCACACATGAGCCTAAACTGTCCTATACCGGTTTGCCAGTCGGCTTACATGAAGAACCACAGCACAGAGACTCCATTGTTGGAGGTTTTCAATAATGGAGACAAAAGTGCTTCTTTCCAAGCATCTGCAAAGTGACCAGTCTGTAATGATAAATTAACAATATGAGCAAGGAACGGCAGTATTATATCAAGACATTCTTTGAGCATCCAAGTAGGGATGGGATCCGAAGCGCATTGCTTATTAGGTGATTTCATATTGAGCTTTTTGACTTGGTCTTCTGATAACCTTTCAAAGTTTCCTGTGGCAGTGCCCCTCTCTCGTCCTCTCCCAATGAGAACAGCATTAATGCAATTAACCTTGGACTCCATGAAGCCACTGATAATAACTTTGTTGAAAACGAGGCTACTTCACTCAGTTCAATCAGGGCAAAGAATCACAGAGGTCTGATTATAGCTTACCTAAATATTAACTCCATAAGGAACAAATTTGAATTTCTAAAACCAGTCGTAGCTGATAATGTCGATATACTAGCTATTGCAGAGACAAAAATCGATGGCACCTTCACAACCAGTCAGTTCTTACTGGATGGTTTTTCAAAGCCCTTTCGGTTAGATCGAAATCAACATGGAGGCGGCTTAATGATTTATGTTAGAGAGGGTGTTCCCTTCAAAGAGTTATCAGTCTACAAGCCACCAAATGACATCGAATGTGGGATGATTGAAATAAGTCCTAAGAAGCAAAAATGGTTACTTGTCAGCATTTACCGTCCTCCCTCTCAATCTGAAGAATAGTTCTTTGATGAGATAGGAAGGGGGCTGGATTTTTACAGTAGCAAATATGAAAGTTTCTGTCTGATAGGTGATTTCAATTGTGAGCCCAATGATACCATTATCAGTGACTTCATGGATAACTATGGTCTAAAAAATCTGGTCAGGAGCCCAACCTGCTTTAGGTCTGATAGTCCCAGATGTATTGACTTGATTCTGACGAACATAAAAAGAAGTTTTCAGAACACAGTAACGGTGCATACGGGACTGTCAGACTTTCATGCCATGATAGTTACAGCACTTAAAGGTGGATATAAGAAAAAAAGGACCTAAGATCATTAGATATAGAAATTACGCCAAATTTTGTGCCGAGGAATTTAGGAAGGACCGTTGTGATCAGATTTCGTCGGAACTGCAGGATAATGAGGACTACGGTGCTTTCGACACTGTGGTTACTGATACGCTTAATAGACATGCTCCTCTTAAGACAAAATATTTGCGTGCAAACGACAGCCCCTTTATGACTAAGGCCCTGAGGAAGCGATGATGCATCGCAAAAAGCTTCGCAATAGATACATTAAGAGGGGAACTGAAGAGAACCTTAAAGCCTTCAAAGAGCAAAGAAATTTTTGCGTGAAACTCCTGCGCAGGACGAAATCTGATTACTATAGGAACCTTGACCTTGGAGACCTTACAGATAATCGTAAATTTTGGAAGACTGTCAAACCTGTATTTTCAAATGAGATGCAAACAAGTTCTTCTGTGATTCTGATTGAAGATGGAGAAGTGATAACTGACGATGCAAAAATTGCGGAGATCTTTAACCATTATTTTGCAAATATAACAGAGAGTCTAGGAATCTCCGAAGACCAGTCACTCCTATCACAAACAACCGGGATCAATGACCCAGTAGAGAAAGCTATTAAGAAATATGAAAATCATCCCAGCATTAGAAAGATCAAAGAATGCTGCGAACTGAACCAATTTGAATTTAAGCCAGTGACTGTCAATGAGATACATTTACAGATACAAAAACTGAATACAAACAAATCATCTCCCTTAAACAGCATTCCGGCTAAGATTCTTAAACACAATGCAGACATTCTTGCTATCCTCCTACAGAAAATCTTCAATTCTAATTTGGCAGAGTGCTATTTTCCAAAGGAATTGAAAGCTGGTGAGATCTCATCTCTTTTCAAAAGTCTTGATGCTTTTATCAAAAAGAACTATAGACCTATAACGGTTTTATCGTCTGTGTCCAAAATTTACGAAAGGGTCTTAGAGAATCAAATAAAATCGCATGCCTTAGCTTTCTTTCTCCCCTTCTGTGTGGATTTCGAGAGGGCTATGGAACCCAACATGCACTGTTGCGACTCATAAAAACCTTAGATAAAGGGGGTTTTGCTGGAGCACTACTCATGGATCTTTCAAAGGCTTTTGATTGTTTAAATCACGAGCTTTTGATTGCAAAATTAAGTGCTTATGGCTTCAGTCCAAATGCATTGCAGTTGGTTCATAGCTATCTCAGTGAGAGAAAGCAGAGGGTAAAGGTAAATGGGTCTTTCAGTACTTGGAGAGAAACAATGATCGGTGTACCACGAGGTTCAATCTTGGGGCCCCTTTTGTTTTAATATATACCTCAATGATCTCTTCATGTTTGTGAAAGATGCTCAAATATGTAACTATGCAGATGACACAACGATCTACGCTTGTGATAGCAATATTGAAGGTGTTATCGCAACATTAGAGAGCGATGGCCTCAAAATTGCAGAATGGTTTCCAAACAATTGTATGAAGTTGAATGAGGACAAATGCCACCCAATGGTATTTGGAGACAAAAGTAATGATGTGTCAGTAAATATCGGAAGGATAACGATAAAAGAGAGTACAGAAGAAAAGTTGCTTGGAGTGGTTCTTGACAAAAAATTATGCTTTAAACAGCAAATAAAGTCCATGTGCAAAAAGGCTGGTCAAAACCTACATGCACTCTCAAGAATTTCTTATTTTCTTGATACCGATCAACTAAAAGGAATAATGAAGACATTTATCTTGTCCCAATTCAACTACTGTCCTCTTGTTTGGATGTTCTGTGATACCGGGTGAGTCAATAAAAACGCCCGGCGTTTGAAAAAATCCTGCTCTATGAATATCAAAGCAATGATGTTGAAACCTGTCTTGTTTTATCGTCGATATGTCAAATTAGGTTCAGTAATTTACCCGGCTTTAATCGGTCATTACTTCGAAAAAGGAGATTTTCTGCAGAAAGCCCCTTCCGAAAACCTGCAAAAACGAGTGAAAACAGCAAGCAAAATTTCCCTTTGCTCTCCTTCCTAGCAATTATGACTCCTGGATGAGCTCAAGTATTTTGTCCTCATGGGAGAATGGAATCCCCCTCAATATGTTATTCACACTAGAGGGGAGACTTTTCAACCATCCAAAACGAAGGCACGTGCTAAAGCATGCTGAAAGTCATCGCTGTGAGGTAAACACATCAGGGACTTTTGCTTGCAATTTTAGCACGTTTTTTAACGTTTCTCAAAGGGACTCATTTTGGAAAATTGCCTACAGAATTTGAACAGAGTGACCGATTTTAGTCAGGAAAATTTCTAAAATAATTGAACATGTTAGCTATTTAATCAAATATTGCAAAATATCATTGCTTATATAGTCAGGGAGCAGTAGCCTTTCAAACGCCGAGCGTTTTTTCTGATTCACCCGGTAGAACACTGAACAATAAAATTAACCGTATTCACGAGCGGGCATTACGGATAGCCTACAAAGATATGACATCAGATTATGATACAATGCTACTCAGAGACAATGCGGTCCCAATCCACATAAGGAATTTACAGTTGCTGATGACTGAGGTCTACAAAACAAAATGGGAGCTTAATCCTAGTTTCATGAAGGAGATCTTCGTTGAAAAACGCAGTCCTTATGGGTTAAGAGGCTGCCATGATCTACTATTGCCTCAAGTGCGCACTACGTGCAATGGCTTGGAGACGATATCGTTTCGCGGGTGTAGATTATGGCAGGCACTTCCCAATGACATAAAGCAGTCAGAAACCCTCTCTAGTTTTAAACGGAGAATCAAAGTCTGGAGAGGAGTAGAATGAAATTGTAGACTTTGTAGACCTTTCGTGGCTCAGGTTGGGTTCCTGAACTGATCTATTTTACTGCTATGTAAATACCGTAAAAAAGAACATTGTAAATATGGAAAACGTTGTAAAAATGTATTTGTAGATAACTATTCTCTATTTGATTTCTTTTTTTTTCTTTTTACAAATTTTACTTTTTTAGATAGTAGGCCTGAGTTAGCTCTTGTTTTATATCTATTTTGTATGTTGCCTACTTTAAATAAATCAATAATAATGATAATATAATAATAATAATAATAATAATAATAATAATAATAATATTAATAATAATAATAATAATAATAATAATAATAATAATTGTTGAAAGTAACTTCGGACATTCTGTCTGACATGGATGACAACAAGGTTACCTTGTTAGTAATGCTTGATCTAAGTGCCGCAATTGACACCATCGACCATAGCATATGCTAAAGACTCCAAAGAAAAAAGTAGGAATTTCAGGATAGGCTCTTGAGTGGTTTCTATCATATCTTAGCAACAGATTTCAACGTGTAAAGATCTCCAACGTAGTATCAGATAGAGAAAAACTCAAGTATGGAATGCCCCAAGGTTCCTGCTTGGGTCCTATCTTGTTTCTTATTAACTCCAGTACTTTATTTAATGTAATTGAGCAGCATCTTCCAAACGCTCATGGTTACTCCGATGACCACCAGATATATCTGTCTTTCAAACCAGTCAATCTAACGTCACAAGAAGAAGCACTGCATATAATACAGAATTGTGTCAATGATGTTAGAAAATGGATGCTAGTGAACAAGATAATGATCAATGATTCAAAAACAGAGTTTCTTATTATCGGTTCTAAACATCAATTAAATAAAATTGAAACTTGAAGATATTGAAATCACAGAAGAGATTGTCTTAGATGCGCTAACTTCGTTAAATGGTTCAAAATATCCTGGACCTGATGCTATTCACCCGAGAATACTTAAAGAAAGAATGTGCTACAATTATTGCTCACCCTTTATCATTAATTTTGAAATCAAGCCTCGCATCTAGCGAACTTTCAACGTAGTGGAAATTAGCCAACGTGACACCAGTTTTCAAAAAGGGGAACAAACATAGCAGAGAAAACTACATGCCCATTAGCCTCACCTCTATCGTTTGCAGATTAATGGAGAGGCTTCTCAAAAACGCCATTGTGGATCATTTAGAGAAAAAATCTTATTCTCAAACAGTCAGTGGGGGTTCCAAGGAAAAAGATCTTGCGCAAAGCGTTCGAAGAAGTAACTGCGTACATGCATAGAAGAAGACCACTGCGTAGATATCATATATTTCGATTTTGCTAAAGCCTTTGACTCCGTGCCTCATGAACGACTGTTACACAAAATAGAATCACATGGTATTGGTGGCAACTTCTTGAATTGGATTAAATCATTTCTCCTTAGAGCAGCCTTGAGACAAAATGTTATCGTGCGTTCCATCTCGGGGGCAAAAACGAGTGATATGGTTCACTACACAGAACCAGTCATGGAAGAAAATGCGAATCTTCACATCCTGCACTGCGGAACAAACGACCTCCGTTCTAAAATGACTGCAGAGACAATCGCACAAAATATTACGAAAGTGGCCCTTTCAATGAAGAAGGACAACAGTTCCATCATCGTCTCTGGAATCTGCCCAAGGGGTGATAACGACGACCTCAATGAAAAGGCATGCTTAGTGAATGAAAAACTGAGGGAGATTTGCAACTCCAGAAACATTGGTTTCATAAATAATGATAATATTGATAAAGCCCAACATCTTAATAAAAGTAGACTGCACCTGAATCGATATGGCGATGCGATTTTGGCAGGAAATCTCCGTGAAGCCATAGAAAAATGCTGACTTGAGCAGGCTCCTAGCAAGAATAAACCTACTGCTTCTAAAGTTGTAGAAAATAATGAAAAAATTACGATTGAAATTGATGGAAACTTAGTAATCGATGAAATTGCTAATGGTAGCGAGACAAGGGAACCAAGTACCATTTTAAAAGATCTAAGAATAAAAAACCACAACGGTATAATCATTGCCTATTTGAACATAAATTCTATAAGAAATAAATTTGACTTTTTAGAAGTCATCATATCAAACAACATAGACATACTGGGCATTGCGGAAACGAAACTTGACGATACTTTTCCCACCAGTCAATTCTTATTGGATGGCTTTCATCCTCCCTTTCGTTATGATAGAGATAGACTATATATGTAAGAAATGGAATTCCAGCTAGAGAGCTGAAGGAGTATCAGCTTCCTGACGATATAGAATGTGGTTTTGTTGAAATAAATATGAAAAATAAAAAATGGCTTCTTGCGAATATATACCGTCCTCCTAATACGGAAGACAACAACATATGGAATAGAAAACATTCAATACAGAGGTTGCCTTTTGTGGTCCACTCTGCCAAAAGAAATCAAAGACTCAAACACACTCTCTGAATTCAAACAAAAAATAAAACTATGGGATGGGAGTTCTTGCGTCTGCAGATTGTGCAAAACTTTTGTCAAAGACTTAGGGTTTTTATGAATATCTTTAATTTTTTCGAACATTGTAAATAGGGTTAGGGTTGTTGGCGTTAATTAGCTTTAGCTATTTTTTTTATGTTGCCAACTGTAAACAAATTGTTAATAATAATAATAATTAATAAATAATAATAATCAAGGAGAAAGATATTTTTTCCAGGAATTAGGAAACTCGTTAGATCACTTCAGTACAAAATTCGAAAGTTTCATCTTGATCGGAGACTTTAATACGGAAGAGAACGACGAGAATATTAGCAATTTCATGGAATCCTATAACCTCAAAAACATCGTTAAGACACCAACATGCTTTAAGTCCGATAGACCTAGGACAATTGATTTGATTCTCACCAACAGAATCTCTAATTTTCAAAATACAGTATCGATTGAAACAGGGCTATCGGACTTTCATTGCATGATTGCAACTGTTGTAAAGGGTGGTTTCATAAAAAGGGGCCCTAAAATAATCAATTATCGGGACTACCGTAAGTTTGATATTGACAGCTTTAGGAAAGATCTCAAAGATAGACTAATTAGACAAAGCCAACAGGCTTTGATTAGCTATGATATCTTTGATGCAATAGTCTTAAGTGTATTGAATAAGCATGCTCCGGTGAAACAGAAATCTGTTAGAGCCAATGAAGGACCTTTTATGACGAAAGCACTTAGAAAAGCCATTATGGATCGAACTCATCTCCGCAATAGATATAACAAAGACAGAACGGACGAAAATAAGACAGCTTTCAAAAAACAAAGAAATTTATGCGTGAAATTTCTCCGTGAGGCCAAGCGAGAATATTATAAAAATATTGATCTTAAAAGTCTTAACGACAATCGAAAATTCTGGAAGACAGTAAAGCCTCTCTTTTCTGGTAAAGTAAAAACTACTTCAAGTGTGACTCTGCTTGAAAATGACGAGATAGTCTCCAACGATAAAGCTGTTGCAGAGATATTCAATGATTATTTCGCAAATATAACGAGTTCACTGGGTATATAGGAAACAGGATCAAACGTGGTATCAGCCGATGGTATCGAAGATCCTGTTGAGATCGCTATTATTAAGTACAGTTTACACCCAAGTATTAAGAGGATAACAGAGAGCTTTCATCCTTCCGAAACATTTGAATTTCGGCCTTGCTCGCCAGAGGAGATAATGACTCAGATAGAAAGATTAGATCATAAGAAAGCATCTCCAATTGAAAGTATTCCAGCTAGAGTTCTGAAAGAAAATTCTGATTTGCTGTTGCCACACTTGGTTAGCACTTACAACTCATGTATTTCTGAAGGCGATTTTCCTAACGAACTGAAAGCTGGGGATATTTCCTCACTTTTCAAAGAAGATGATGCTTTTAGCAAGAAAAATTTTAGACCGATTACTTTTCTGTCATCAGTCTCTAAGGTCTTTGAGCGGTTCATGTATGAGCAAGTAATGCTTTTCGTCGAGTGCTTTCTGTCTCCTCTACTGTGTGGTTTTCGGAAGGGCTATGATACGCAACATGCACTTCTAAAATTCCTAGAAACCTGCAAGATAACCATGGATAACGGAGGCTTTGCTGGTGCACTATTAATGGATCTCTCCAAAGCATTCGACTGTCTAAATCACGAACTACTAATAGCGAAATTGCATGCATATGGTTTTAGTAGAAGTGCCCTCGCGCTTATTCACAGCTATCTTTCGAATAGAAGGCAAAGGGTCAAAATTAATGGTTCCTTTAGCACGTGGAAAAATACTAACTTAGGTGTGCCACAAGGTTCGGTGTTAGGGCCCCTTTTATTTAATATATATATCAACGATATATTTCTTCTGATGAACGGAACCGAGATATGTAACTATGCAGACGATACTACCTTGTACTCATGCAATTATGAGGTTAGAAATGTGATAACAAGACTAGAGCAAGATGCAAACCGACTAACAGCATGGTTTCCAGAAAACTATATGAAATTAAATGAAGATAAATGTCACTTCATTCTTTTTGGGGCTAGTAACGAAAGAGCTAATATTCACGTTGGAGAAGCCCAGATTGAAGAAAGCGGCGAAGAGAAGTTATTGGGCATTACTCTTGATAAGAAATTAAGTTTTAAAAACCATGTCAAAACGCTATGTAAAAAAGCTAGTCAAAAGCTTCATGCTCTTGCGCGCATTTCAATCTACATGGAGCCCGAGAAACTAAAACTGCTGATGAAAACATTCGTCATGTCCCAGTTTAGCTATTGCTCGCTGATATGGATGTTTCACGATAGAAATTTGAATAATAAGATAAATAGGATACATGAAAGGGCCTTAATAATCGCATACAAGGACAATGTTTCTACTTTTGAAAAACTGTTAGAAGTGGATAATTCGGTAACCGTTCATCAGAGGAGTCTGCAGTTGCTCATGGTAGAGATCTACAAAACAAAATATAATCTAAATCCCAGCTGTATGAAGAAAATTTTTGAGGAAAAAGAAATGCCTTACAACTGAAGGTGTTCTGATAAACTGCGACTACCAAAGGCGAAAACAACCTGCCTTGGAATCGATACAGTCAGATTTATGGGGAAAAAGGTATGGGAGACACTACCAGCAGAGCTGAAAAACTCGGATTCCCTTCAAGTTTTCAAAAGGGTTATCAAAGCCAATAAATGCCATGCCTGCAACTGCAGATTATGCAAAGTATTTTATCCAAATTTAGACTTTTTATTGTAAATTGTATCTTCACTTTAATCTTACATGTATTTTTTGTTTTCTTTGTTTTTGTAAATAGTTGGCCTTAATTAGCAATTTAGCTATAGCATTTAGCCAACTTTAAATGAAAGAATTAATAATAATAATAATAATAATAATAATAATAATAATAATAATAATAATAATAATAATAATAATAATAATAATAATAATAATAATAATAATAATAATAATAATAATAATCCTCGATCGCAAGCAAAGAGTCGTATTAAATGGATTCAAATCGAGCTGGAGTAACGTTGTAAGTGGTGTTCCACAAGGGAGTGTATTAGGCCCGCTGTTATTTCTGTTGTATGTTAACGACTTACCAGAATGTATCGAAAATTGCAAGGTTGCAATGTTCGCAGATGATCTCAAACTTTATTCAACTCACGTATCAAATGATGATAAAACTCAATGTGATATTTCAAACGTAGAAAAATGGTCATCAGCTTTGCAACTCCGATTAAACAACGAAAAATGTCATTTTATGCAATTAGTTCGAAAGAAGTCGGATCAGACAAATCATTATCTGACTGATGCCGCAATCAATTCATTTGTACCTATTTCGAAAGTGTCACACGTCAAAGACTTGGGAGTATATATCGATGAAAATATAAATTTTGAAAAACAAGTAGCAGAGTGTACAAAAAAGGCAAATGGTATTCTGGCGTCAACAAAAAGACCTTCCGTATGAGGATCGTTTACCCTCCCTCGACCTACCAACACTTGTATACAAACGCTCTCGAGGAGATATGATCGCAACGTTCAAAATTTTCAAAGGATATATCGACGTTGATCCGAACAGAGAGCGCGCGGCCGAGTAAGAGAGCGCGTGGCCGAGTGGTTAAAGCGTCTGACTCGTAAGCCAAAGGTCAGAACGGCCGTAGGTTCAAATCTCGTGCTGGACAGTTTGGTCGCTGTCCGTAACTCTAGCCCGGGTCGACCAGTGCCATGTGAGGGAAATCTGGTAGCTACGGCGGGTAGCTGCGGGCGGACTGATGGTAAAACGGCAAAACATCGGTGGCCCCTGTTGGGAATAAGTCTCTCAGACTTTCACAGGCTAGCCACGTTAAATATAAATATCTATCTATCTAACATATTCTTCAAGCTGAACGACAATATGACAAGAGGACATATCCTAAAAATAGACAAGAAAAGATCAAACACTACAATTCGTAAAACTTTCTTTTCGCAAAGAGTTATTAATCAGTGGAATGACCTTCCAGCGTCCATTGTTAATTTGATATCAGTTCCTGAGTTCGAGAAAGCATACGACAGACACATGAGTGATAACAAATTCATAGTTAGTTGAATAGTATGAGAGGCTATTTAGCCTTTCATACCCTTAACCCCATATATTATTATTTTATTGTTATTATTATAAGATCACAACAGATTCCAGTGTTAAAAATCAGTGAGTACTGTACTTATTGATAACAATCTGTCCATGGAAAATCACATTACAAAGACGTGCAGCATTGCATTTTATCATATCTATAATATCAAGCACATAAGGAAATATCTGAATCGAAACATAACTGAAAAGATTGTGCATGCTCTTATCACGAGTAAACTCGACTACTGTAACAGCCTTCTGTTTGGTTTGTCGAACTGTAAGCTGCAAAAATTGCGACGTGTTCACAATGCTGCCGCTAGGATTCTTGCTGGGACTCGTAAGTACGATCATATCACTCCTATACTGCGAGAATTGCATTGGCTGCCGGTGAAAGAAAGGATTGACTTCAAGATTTTGTTATTGACATTCAAGGCACTTAACAACATGGCTCCAGCCTACCTGAAAGATATGTTGAGGTTTGAAACCAGTGATAGATACAAATTGAGATCAGAAAAATCTGTGACCTTGATGGTTCCAAGGACAAAATTTACATCTCGTCGGGACAGAGCATTTTGTACTGCAGACCCTAGACTCTGGAACAAACAGCCTGTAGAAATTAGAAGATCTCAGTACATCCCTGTCAGTGGCGTAACGGAGCAGTGTGGGGCCCTTAGTGAAAATAGTGGTTAGGGACCCTTATGCTTAACTATATTTGATGCAAGCTTTACGACCAAAGTACTCATTGTTTAATGTTTTCGTGAAAGACCAAACGAAAAAACATGATATACTGAAGCCTGCTGCCTAAAATATTTTTAAAAATCAACGGCACATGAAAAAAAATATTCTCCTCCTTCCCTAATACTTCCAATCTGAAACTTTTCTAAAGGATTTTTGCTTCATCTCTTTCCGCTTTCTTTTCTGAGATTAGAATCAAGTGAGTTAAAGCTATCACTTCACATCATTATTATGTGCTTATTCGCAAATCATTTTATTGCCAGTCTTACACTCATTTTGATAATGTTGTGAATGCTGAAACATGTGCTTTCATCCAAAAACCCGTTTCTTCGCCAAATTACTCGGGGGCTCCTTCGGGGCCTAAATGTTTGGGGGCCCTTAGTTTTGCGCTTAAAGGTGCACACCGTGCGTTACGCCACTGGTCCCTGCTTTCAAAACAAGACTAAAAACGCACTTATTTGATAATTATTTTAACATATGAATGACATTTTCATTTTTAACTTTTCTTGCTACAATCTAAAGGTTTTTAACACAAATTTTTCAGCACTTTAAGATATATGTAGAAAGATTTTAGCGCTCTATAAGTGCATTTTATTATTGCAGCTCAGCAGCGCGAAGTGCCTGCGTAGCGGCAGTATAGATCGCACACACCACGAGTCATGGATCGAGCAATCTGGCGATCTTTGTATATCGAGCCTTTGCGCTCTGCAGTGACCTTCACGGATGAGCTGCTAGGATAAGTAAATCAACAACAGCGGCTGTGTTATGGCTGCCACACTGCATGTCTGGAGTGCTGGACTTTGGAAAGAAGTGATGGCTGAACTCTCAGGTCAGCAAGAAGACGGGGACTCTACACATGCTGGTATGTATTGCATCTTCTTGAATTAAAAATTATATTACGAATATATGAGAGGATTTGTATCTACAGAACTGGTGGGAAAGCTGATAGGTCTTTGCACTGCCTATGCTTTAAAAAAGACAGGATAATGTGGATGCTGGCCTGAGCAGGGTAAGAGACTTCGATGTTTCAGATGTTTCCGCTTGCCTGCACAAATATTGCCTTTGTTATTTGCTTCCTTTTTATTCAATTGATTATAATGATATTGAATGAAGGATTTGGTCATGCAAAAGAAACAAAGTCCCATCAAAATACAGATCCACTTTGAATGACAAACTACGTTCTACTACGTTCTACGTACGAACTACGTTCACACTGCTCCGTTTTCATTTCTATCCGTTTTCGTTGATGAAAACGCTACCCGTTCACATTGCTCCGTTTTCAAATAGATACGCATGGGCGATTCTGACACGTGAAGAATGTTTCAGAATTATCCATAATACTTCTCAAATTGATTAAAATCCTTACCTGCCTGTTTTTGTGGGTATTCCCTTTGATTTCCTTGATTTTATTTGAGCCTTATTGCTCGCTGCAAGTCTCATCCCGTCTGCCATTTTGAAATTTGAAATTCGGCCGTTGGCTGACTTTGCAAAAAGTCATATTTCTCAAGCAGGTCTTCTTATAAGCAAACCCCTACTACTGGTAAAAAACTTATGGGTACGCAAATAGCCAATTTTTCTTAGGAGACCCATGGCAAGCACCGCGTAACTTTCTTTTGCCCATATTTGGAATACTGCCCGGGCATTTTTAGCTAGCGACTGAGCAAGGTTTTAAACACATGGGGGTAAACGCGAGAGAAGGTTTCGTGGTAGCAACAACAACAGTATTGTCAATTAAAGGCCGGGAAACAACATCAACCGCAGTAAATGATCGTTGTAGTTACATAAAAAGCAAAATAATTCGTACTAATGAATTTTGGACAAAACGTTTTTGGACAACTATTTTTCGGATGTTTTTTTTCAGGGAATTTCGGACATCTTTAACAGAACACTTTCAGACACGAAAAATGTCTGACCCATGAAATGTTTGAAAATGGTAAAATCTAAACATTCGAGTATTCATATATTTGCCTTGACAAAGATGATGGACCAATCCCAAATTGTTTGTCCAGGTAAGCTGGGATTTTAACCCATACTTTTTGACAACGTGTGTTAGGAAGGGCTATACTTTTTGGCAATATTTTTGTCCAAGGGGATGGCCCAAATTTGGTAGAAGGGTGAATCTAAAGAAAATAATTTGACAAAAAAACTTCGAATTTTGTTGGTAAAATACGCGTTGTTGTCGGGCTAATTATTGAAAATGATCGGTGGCCTCGACCCCTTAACCTCTTAAAAATCTGTCGCATGGCTGTAAGGCTTTTTGGAGCGACTGAAATTCTCTGACGGGATGTGCATTCCTGCCCGGGTATCGTCTTTTCTAAAGCCGGGCATCAAAAGAAGACAATTGATCTACAGCCGGTTGTAAGAAGGGGTATTTTGTTAGAGCGAGTTGTAATTTCGTCATTTCCCGTGTAACTTTTGCGTTTTGGAGTACACGTATTTGTTATGTAAGAAACTGCTTATAAGAAACTAAACTCTCAGATCGCCAAAAAATTCAGAAACACCAGTACTGGGAAAATATAGCTTAAAAAACTATTTGTTTTCATAAAGGAAACCCTTTTTAATTCTTTTTTCACTCGTTTCCTGTATCATGTTACTCAACAGGCACTTGAGTGATGTAAAGGCTTTGGAAAGGCTTCAAGCCCGCTTCGAGCTTCAATAAACATTGTTTTGAAATGTTCAGGAGGGTACAGGTAGTGAACATGAAGATTGTTCTGAAACCTTTTAGAGACTCGTAAGAAACTCTGAGTTCTCAAAATCAGGTAACTTTAAGAAATTTTCAGTACTAGTCCAAATTCTTAATTTCTTATAAAAAAGACGTGTATAATTTCTGCAGATATTTTCGGCCTATTACTTGGACGCAAAATTTCTAAAGCCGGGTGAAAAGATCATTTCTTGGACTGGAGTGCATATCCCCGTTCAAATCAAAACAAGTAGACACCCGGGACCTCATGAAACCTTCCTTTTCTGCATTGAGACACGGAGGTTATTACGCTATAACCATCCATTGCAATTCATTCTTTTATTGTCTCAAACAACCGTAGCATTTCAAACATTTCATACTATTGCTGTATTTGAGATTCCTTGACGCAAGCAGCGAAATATCTCCTCGATGTAGCAATGCCATGTAGTTACCCCCTTGATTCGATCGAAACTCCCTTCTGTTCTTGCATGCTTTGGGCAAAAGAAAGTTACACGGTGCTTGCCATGGGTCTCCCAATGATATAGAAGGGGTCTCCTAAGAAAAATTGGCTATTTGCGTACCCATAAGTTTTTTTTTACCAGTAGTAGGGGTTTGCTTGTAAGAAGACCTGCTTGAGAAATATGACTTTTTGCAAAGTCAGCCAACGGCCGAATTTCAAATTTCAAAATGGCAGACGGGATGAGACTTGCAGCGAGCAATAAGGCTCAAACAAAATCAAGGAAATCAAAGGGAATACCCACAAAAACAGGCAGGTAAGGATTTTAATCTATTTGAGAAGTATTATGGACAATTCTGAAACATTCTTCACGTGTCAGAATTGCCCATGAGATACGCTATGAAAACGATATGCGTTCACATTGCTCCAGCAAAACGGTGTTGTTAATCCCCTTTTCAAAACAACGCCTTTGTTAATAGCTGTCAACAAGGCGCCAATCGCGACTTTGAATGTCATTGTAATCGAAGGTTTATTAAGAAAAGAATGTGCAGCGTTTTCAAATGTCTCCGTTTTTGGCGTTCACACTGAAAAGGGATCGTTTTCAAAACGCATCGTTTTCAACTTATGCGTTTTCATTAGCGTTTTCGAAAAGCCCCGTTTTCACAGCGGAGCAATGTGAACGAAAGGCAAAAACGGAGAAGTTTTACTCCGTTTTCATATGAAAACGTAGCAGTCTACTGCTATGATTGGAATGCTAAATCACTCATTTCAAATTTTTAAAACAGAAGCTCCTATTAGAGTGGGTCCATTATAGGGGGTCCGATATCCGCATAACCGCCCTTTTTTGCTCCAATATTCGTTGACCGCGCCGTTTTCTCGACAATAACCGGTAACCGCAGCATTTCCGTTTAGAATAAGAGTCCTATGACAAACAGTAGTCTTCAAAGAAAGAAGGTCGTAGATGCTGTGATTTCATCATGAATTCACGCAGCGGCGTGACCAGGGCAAAGAAAGTAGGAGGGTACTAGAATGGGGCTATTCAAATCACATGTACGTAATAACCAAAGTAGGTACATCAATAATGTATAGATAGAAGGGATCTGGAGACGGAACCCTCCAGAGAAATTTTTGAGGACATGCCCTTTACTTTGGCTTAGAGCACTTCTGCCGAATACCGCATTTTCCAGTGCTAAACAGAATTGTTGATCAAATTGTAACAGTCGTTTTTATAAATTAGCATCCAAAATTTTAATGTGGCCTTAATTTTCTTTGATCTAGTTAGAATGCCTGTCCTCATCCTATCTCTCCTGGTTCTAAATTGGAAAAGTTCCACAATTTGTAACAGTTTTCATGAATTATCACCTTCAAGAAAGAAAAACCGTACTTTACCTTGTTCACGATTGTCACACCTGAATTTGCCTGCCCCCAAAATGGAAGTCTTGACAGTTCTATGATTTTTAGTCAAGGAAAATATTTCAAAAATCCTTATTTAGAACGACTCTCCAATTCACTTTCATGATTTTCTTTTAAGATCCTACCCTGCGGCGTGCCTTGAAAGAATCTGGACTCTCTAAGATAGGAATCAAATGTTTTGGCCGATTTTTGCTCGTGGCCCATGGCCGGAAACCTTCAAAGCCTCATTTTCACGGACCAATCAGATGGTGAATAAGCGAGGAAGACAGAAGAAATGTGTGAAAATTTTTCTCAACTTTACCAACCTTCATAAAACGCAACCAGGACAAAAAACTGCTGGAACTTTCCCAAATTTCTTTGAAGATATCTACGCACCAGATGTTTGGGTATCCAGATTTGGATGCCGGTTTAAATACCTCACAGTTTGGTGGAGATATAGCGTTTTCCATTAGGCAACATCAGCCGAGGCTTGCCAAGCCTTGTTTACGCCACTTCAAGTCAGGTGATAAAGCCTCTTGATAAAACCTCCTTTCAATTTCATTACTAATTTCGAACCATGCCATGAATGCACAGAGTAGTATAATACAGAAATTTCTCAAGAGTATTGCCATATGACTTGAAACGTGTGAACTAACCGAAGCAAATTTCTTCAGTTCACAAAGAAATCGAAGGGGCATTGAATTTTGAACCAAAGAAACTGTGGTGGAAGGACAATAGCAAGAACAATTGGAAACGTAAATATTTGCCACTCTGGGATCGTTGTTTAAACAATCACTATTGTTATTGCCATTGTTTCTAACCCAGAGTCTCTATTGTTTAAGGTTGAGTGCCTCATCGGTTTTGGAAAGGCTATAACTTTGAGAAACCGCGAGGCATTTAAACCGGCATCCAAATCTGGATACCCAAACATCTGGCGAATAGATTACTTCAAAAAAATCCGGGAAGTTTCCAGCAGTTTTTTGTCCTGGTTGTGTTTTATGAAGGTAGGTAAAGTTGAGAAAAATTTTCACACATTTCTTCTGTCTTCCTCGCTTATTCACCATCTGACTGGTCCGTGAAAATGAGGTTTTGAAGGTTTCCGGCTATGGGCCACGAGCAAAAATCGGCTAAAACATTTGATTCCTATCTTGGACTCTCTAGGACCTTCTGTTGACAAAAGTGGGGACTTTTGACTTTTTGACAAAAGTGTGATAAAACCGGATGAATTATGCAGTATGGATTTGCGTTAACAAAACCTTCTTGAATGATTCAGGCAGATGTAATCGTTTGCTGAGAAAACGTCTCGCCAATTTGTTAAAGAGGAGTATTTTCTTAAACTGTCGTAATAATTAATTTAGAAGAGTCCGTCTAGGCAAGTCATTGTAAAACTTGTGATCGATTCACAGGTAATGGGGAAAAAATTGATATGAAAGTAACAAGTACCTCTCTTTTTACTTTAGTGCTTGCCAAATTTGCCAGTTTTGTTTGGATTAGGCAAACAAATATCGTCGTGGTTGGCCTTACTCTGGGTGCCAGACTTTCTCAAAATAAATTATCTTTAGAGAGCCTGGTACCCAGGGTAGGTTGGCCTTATCTAAAAAAATTGGCAAATTTGACAAACACTACAGTAAAATGATAGGTACTTGTTACTTTTAAATCAATTTTCCTCATTACCTATGACCGATTCTCCCGATCTGAAAGTCACATAAAAACAGTGATGTTCCTTAATGGAAGGATTTGTTACACAAAGAAATGGAGAAATGGATATGCTGTAAGTGCGATTTCTACCAAACCAGTCCGATATCCGCTCTCAAGAAAAGAGTTTTTCCGTAACCGCAAGGATTTTCGTTAACCGTTAACCGCAATTAAAATTGCAAAATATCCGCTAGCCGCACTCATATTTATGTCAAATTCGCATAACCGCGAAATTATAATGTACCCACATTAGAGAGGGTCACAAAAACTTTCTCTCCCTTTATACCATGATTTTTGGGATCTGACAGGATTTTAATTTGTATGTATCTTAAAATGTAAGGATACGAGTGCTGTCTCAGAGACAATGTTTGACACTCTGAGTCCTTATTCAGTTTTTGATTTTCCTTACAGGACACAAAGCCCGTTGTATGTTCTGCGAAGATAGCATTGAATCAGCATTGCTTCATTGACATGTCAAATGCTTGTAATATCTGTCAGAATGATAAAATTGAGTGACGCTGCACTTGTTGTTCATCTGACGATAATATTCGAAAACTGCTTGAGGTGTGGTATATAATGAGAAAAATTTGAAGGGGAACTATCGACCGATTTCTCTTCTACCAGTTTTTGGGAAGATACTTGAAAAACTTTTGTATGATTCTTTATGTTCACATCTCGTTTCATGGAAGTTACTCAATCCAAATCAATCAGGTTTTCGTCCCGGTGACTCAACAGTTAGGGCCTGTTCATATGGAGAAACTTTCCCCGGCATTTTCCCGTTTCACCGGGAAAATCACTAAGCCGAGGTAATATTCTTTGACCTTTCTTATGAGAAAAGTTTCCCCGGCAAGCCGGGATAAAGAACGATAGCGCTTTGTCTCTGGCGCAAAAGGATCACGCCCGACAACCCCTACTGACGTGTGACGTCACATTGAATCCTCGAAGCTGTGGAGGCAGGTGGAGGTCATGTGATTTTTGCGCGCCCTTTTCCTGATTTCATCACGCGTACACATCAAAAAACATTTCATTTTTGTAAGATCTGATATTGAGCGTGTTTAGTAATAAAAACTGTGCAAAAATTGAAGATTTTGATGATTTGGAATGAGAGAAACAAACGCTATGGATGCTAGCAGGTATGCAGATCCTCTTCGATTTCACGAAAATCTCGTAGGCCCGGGATTGCAACTCAACATTAATCTTTGAATTTCTTATCCATCTGCTGTGATATTTCAAAGATGTTTGATTTTATTTGGAAGAATAGTCTTCACAAACTTAGTTTTCTTTTGTTTGGGATAATTTGGAAATGAAATTACCCATTTTCAAGAAGTGTTTAATCGTAAGACTCCCTTTAGATTTTTCTTTCGTTTCGTAAGACGAAAATTCATGATTTTTATTCAGGGTTGTTTTCTCGAGAAGTGACGAGTTTATTTGAAAAGCGAACTATCCTATGCCATGCAAAATTCATTTTTCTTTCATTTGATATGGCACTTTGCATCTTTTTGGCTTCCGTTTCAGATCCTTTGAATTAGGCGCGGATCAACTTCGCTTTGCAATTCCATTATTTTTGTTAGGCCAACAAGTCTCCACCTAGACTTTTTGTTTCTTTCTCAATCATAAGTCCTCTATTTGATCGATAAGTTGGCATTTTCAGGGAACAAAATTCATACATTCTTCCAAAAACCAATTAAATTGTGGTTCTGTAGCTTTTTCTGAACTTAGAGTTGCATTCCACCTGCATGTTGAATTGCTGCAATTCCGCTCGTCGAATTTTACCAAAATTTCACTTTTTCATTAAAGGCCAATTTTCTTCCAAATGCTACGTCCTATGAGAAAGAAACCCTTCCTATGCCATGCAAGATTCATTTCTCTTTCTTTTGAGCTAAAGTTTGGTATATTTGTTGTTGTTGTTATGAAACCTATAAAAAAAGGCGTGGACCAACTATGAATTTTGTACCCATTATTTTGGTTAGGCCAGTCTGTCTCCATCTCCATTTTTCAACGTTTTTGCGGCTTTCTGCCGCCTTGGTATCCAATTTTTTTCGATTTTATCTCATTATATCCATATTTCCATGCGAAAATCACTTCTCCCAAGAAATTTTGGCTTTATCTTGTTTCTAGGGTTTCTTTCAACTTGCACGCCATTCATTTGCTTATCGCTTCGTCAAATTTTACAGAAATTGATCTGATTCATTAGGAGTGTATTTTCTTGCAGAAATGACAAGTTATAGAATAAAGAAACGTCCTAAGCCACGTAAAAACTATCTGCCTTTTTCGTGATGTAAAATATAACTTGCTTATTATTGGAGTTTGTGAGCCTATCAACTAGGCGCTGGCCAGGTTCAACTCTTGTTCCCTTCATTTTGGTTAGGCCAGTCAGTCTCCGCTCCAACATTTTATGCTCTCTCACGGCTCAGAAGTGTTCTCTTAGTCTACCATTCATGTATATATCATCCATCATCTTACAGCTGAATATACAATATCAAACTCCTAGATTGTGTAAGTAGTAGTGTCATATTTTGTAAAATTCAGTCCCGTGACAAGAAATTTTTCTTCCCGAAGCGGCTCGTCGACCTGTTTGATGTTGGAAAAGTTGTGCCAAATAAGGGTGAACCAATACCATATATGGGGTTTACCAGAAGAATTTATGACCTGTCTTCAAAAACAATTGATACCCGGTCATTTAAACTATTGGAATGAAAACAAATTTGGGGTGAACAAAATCTCTGATAAATTTGCTACAAGTTTTGCTCAGGTTGGTTGATACAGGTCATATATTTCTTTTGCAAAAATCAGGCCAAAGTTCGAGAAAAATTATGCTCCTATAGAAATACTATTATCATCAGAACGAGGCTACGGAAGTCGAATGATGGGTTGTCGGCCGTGAAGGACTAACCATAAACAAAAGAGATTCCCCCGCCTAGCCGGGAAAATGTGTTCATATGGGAAAATATTTCCTCAGCTAGGCGGGATCTCGGTAGAGCTCCACCGAGATCTCGGCTGGCCGGGAAAATGTTTTCTCATGTGAACGCTTCTGATATCTTATGTGGTAAAGCTATATGAGGCGAGATCTCGGCTGAGGAATTTTCCCGGTGAAGCGGGAAAATGCCGGGGAAACTTTCTCCATATGAACAGGCCCTTAATCAGCTGATTTCCATAACGCAAACGATCTTAAAAGCCTTCGACTGTAATCCACCACTTGATGTTCGTTCTGTGTATCTTGACATTTCTAAAGCGTTCGACAGGGTTTGGCATGACGGACTGATTTATAAACTAAAATGTTGTGGCGTCTCTGGAGAGTTTCTTTCGCTTATTCAAAGTTTTCTCAAGGATAGAAAGCAGCGAAAAGTTCTAAATGGACAGAATTCTCATTGGGGAAATATTTCAGCAGGGGTACCCCAGGGCTCTATTCTAGGATATTTGTTTTTCCTCGTGTATATTAATGATCTAGCTGCTGACGTAAGGTGTAATTTTAAGCTTTTTGCTGATGATGCGTCGTCATTCACTGTAGTAGAAGACTCAAACACAAGTTAGTGATATGAACCATGACCTAGAGTAGATAAGACAGTGGGCCTATGATTGGAGAATGTCCTTTAATCCTGATCCGCAAAAGCAAGCAGTTGAATTGATATTTTCTACGAAAAGAAGTGAAATGAATCATCCATAAATTCGTTTTAATAACATACCAGTGATGAAAGTAGATGAACATAAACACTTAGGAATCATTCTGGACTCTAAGCTTTCTTTTTCGACTCATATCAAAGCAGCTATTTCTAAGGCAAGAAAAGGTGTCGGTTTGCTGAAATATCTCTCCAAGTACCTTCCCAGAAATTCCTTAAACAAACTATTCAAACTCTATGTGCGACCCCACCTGGAATACGGAGATGTTATCTTTCATTTTCCGGCCAAAGTATGTGAATTCAGCGAGAACACTATTTTGCCAAGTTTGATGGAAAAATTGGACTCTGTTCAATATTCTGTTGCTCTAGCCGTTTCTGGAACATGGAGGGGCACATCACGTGAGAAGCTGTACGCAGAACTTGGTTGGTGGGAATCATTGAGTTCCCGAAGGTGGAGTAGACGTCTTACGTTGTTTTACAAAATGATAAATAATCTTTTGCCTGAATATACAAGGGATCCAGTCCCTCAACTTCAGCAGTCGCATTACTCTCTTCGCAATCAGGATGTATCGGAGAACAAGAACGACGACAAAAAATAGAACATCTTCAGTTGCACTTCTTCTTTCAGCATCTTCTGAGTTGTTGCTGAGTCCTCAGAAGTGAGGCGAAAGCTTCGAAAATTAAAATAAAGTAAGTGCGAGTGTTTAAAAATATATGGCAAGCAAACAAAGACAAAAAAATCATTTTATTCATTTTCAGCTTTCCATAATTTTCGACAAATCCATGTTATAATTAAGCTTTTATGAGACAAATTCAAGAGACAAATCCATGATGAGACAAATAAGTGTCTAAGCCATAATTTAATTACGAACGTTTCGGACCAATTCCAAGGTCCATAGTCAGCGTGCAAATAGGGCGTAAACAGCCATTGGGCAAATCAGGATATCATTGGGCAAATAAGGGCAAGAACAGAAAAATTCAAATCTAGTTTCTATCCCAATTGCCTGTGTGAATGGAATGAACTAGACCCAGAGCTTAGACTCGCGCCGTCGGTTGCTATCTTTAAGAAAAGGCTGATCTCTATGCTGCGTCCCCCTACTAAATCTGTCTTTGGGATTCATGACCCAATAGGATTACCTTATCTGACTCAACTAAGAGTGGGCCTCAGCAAATTATGCTTTCATAAATTCAAGCACAATTTTAGAGGTTCCATAAATCCAATGTGCCCTACTAATGATGGTATTGAGACTACGGAACACTTCCTGTTGCTCTGCCCCTCCTTCGAGGTTGAACGTCGAAATCTTCTCGCCAGAGTGTTTCAACTGCTACGACCATATGGATACATCAATCTTTCAAATGAGGTTTTGGCGCAACTTTTATTGTGTGGTGATAGATATCTTCCAAATGACCTCAGCAGGAATATACTTGAGTTGACTCTGCAATACATCCATGCAACTGGTCGCTTTGATCATAGTTACTATGATTTGATTAAGATCACCTTGGAACTAGTAAACCGTCACCTAACCACCAAGTCCATCTTCGTAAAGTTTCTTGTCGCAGAGTCTCGTCCCTTTTTTTTAGTGCACCCATTTCACATTAGTTTTTTCGGCTCACATAGCGTGAATGATTTATCCATCTTGACTATGAAATTTTATCTGAAATATCAAGTCCAAATTTTCCAACTACCATCACCTATGTTGGTCTGACGTCTAATGTGAAACCGGCTGAAGTATTTGTTTGTAAAAATGTTGTCTTCTTATACTTAGCATTTTGTATTTAGTGGTATATTTAGATGTATTTTTTTCTTTTTAGATTTATGTTAAATGCCAAGGGGTTCATTTCAATGTATTAAGGAGGGAGGCCCTTCACCCTAGTGGCTGATTTTCAAGGAGCCCTCCGCATAAAAACTTACAATAAAAATCAGATAAAAGCACCTAAAAACTATTTACAATATATATACAAAACTAAAAAGTAAACCTAATTTTCAAAAGTAAAAGAAATTTAAATAAAACCAATAGACTGGGAAACTCCCCCAACGACCAAGCAACCAGGGCAGCCCCCGGTCCCGCGCTCGACCCCGCCAAACCGACAACGGAGACCCCGAAAACAGGTCTCCATCGCCGATCCAGCAGCAATCAAGCACAGAGACCGAGGGCCGCAGCCAGCCACCCGACCGCAAGAAAAGTCCCCCAGCCTATCAAATATTCTGTTTGAACACAGCAATGGAGGGTGCCTGTTTAGTCTCAGCTGGGAGGCTGTTCCAAGGTAGTCATTATATATTGCTCCTCCTGGTAGTGTCTTTGTAGTGTCGTATAGTAGTTTCTTAGGTAGTGTTACAGGTAATTTGTTATTGTAAATTTTTTGCATTGACTATAAAGAAAAGAAAAATGCTTGTAAAGTAAAACACATATTTGGATCATCATTGCTATTTGATTTGTGCTCATCTATGGTGGACTTCATGAAAAGAAAATGTTGCAGGATGAACTGCTGAGCAGTTGTTGAGATCAAACATGATGCAAACCTTCTTCTCTATGATATTAGAATAACATTGAACAATTTTGTCACGATGGTACAGCTGTTTAATGATGTTAATCAAAATGGCTGATGTGTTACACTATTGATTAGAACATTTAGATATAATTGCACAATTGTTTCAGTATCTTGCTGATACTGATCCATGCAAATGGGAGCAAACAATTGGTGCAAATATGAACCATTTTCCTGTAAAACTTCTATTTCACCAAAGAAAGACAGATGCAGGGTGCCATCCAAGGTGGTGGAAAAAGTGAAGTTCAAAGGAACTTTTTATCCATGAAAGTTGATAACAGTAACTGTACTTGAAAGGTGCTTTTGTACTTGAATTGAAAGCAATATTATAGCCAGTTGAACTAAATGTTGCAGTCATTCTCAGCTGGCTTTTAATTTGGAGTTGCCCTTTTGTGTTTTTTTTAACATAGAGCATTCATCATCATCATCATCATCATCATCATCATCATCATCATCATCATCATCATCATCATCATCATCATCATCATCATCATCATCATCATCATCATCATCATCATCATCATCATCATCATCATAATTTCTTTATTCATGTAGTAAGCGAAACAAGACAATAGCTAGAATTACAACTTATTAAGGCCTACTGCTCATTAAGACTACCCTCACATGAGAAAACTCAAACCGATCTGAGTTTCAGATCGGTTTGAGTATTGGCCTTGTTTGCTAATTTGCTTCCCCCTCACATGAACAGTTTCAGATCAGTTTGAGAATATCAAACAATGCGTGCTTTCCTTCCACTAATAGAACAATTGTGATTGTTTTGTAGAAGATATTGGCATTGATTCATAGCATTTAGATCCAGCTGGGTGACTTTGAATGAAATCTTCATTGTTTTGATTGCCAAAGGAACGCCTGGAATGTCAATCACACGTGCTTTGAAAAGTCATTTCGCCCCGAAATGAAAAAATCTTCTGCTCACATGAAAATTTCAGGTCGACCTGAAAACTCAGACCGACCTGAGAAAGCGAAATGAGTTTCAGGTCGACCAATTTCAATTTCAATTTCAAAATTTTCATCTCCTATTACAGGACTAGTAGATTATAATTTGCATATAAATCTACGAAAACTAGGAAAAGAAGTAACAATAACATAACAATAGTAAGTAGTAATTATGACAACATGAAAATCGTTTTCTATATAACGTACAAGTTGACGAGATCTTCTTCCATTTTGTTTTATGAACTTGTTTTTTGACACAACATCCTTCTATTAGATTCGGACAGATAAATGAATTTTGCAAGAATCTGTACTGTTTTCCCTTCGTCAGATATGCTTAATAAATCCTTGAAGATTTTTATTTTTTCTGAAGTGGTGACAGATTGATAAGTATTGCCTACTACACCCAGTTTTTCAAAATATTCTTCTCAAATTTTCTTGTTATCTGTGCAATCAAAAGTGAAGTGCATTTCATCATCAATAACTTCTTGATTTGGACAAAATTCGCAAAATCTTTCGTTAGGTTTAAGTTTTTGATATCTACCCGTTTCAATGCGAAGTTTATGGGAACTAGTTAGCAGTTTGATCAGTACTGTCATGTGCATTCTGTTGTTAATTGAGGTAAGGTACGAGTTCAGAGAAGGTTTTCCTTTAAAATTTTTGTAAAAATTTAGTTTATTTGCTGTTGTTACCTTTTGTAGCCACTCGTTATCATACAGATGTTGTAAATAACTTTTAATATGCTTTTTAAAGCAATTATTGTTGTGCTTACGGATGAGTTTTCGCTCATTAGAATCAGCATCAAAGCTGGGCATTTTTAGCTTATTGTTGTTAAATTTGCAATTTAGTTCTACATTTACAATGTCAGAAAACCATGAATTTTTATTTAAATTTCTTTCCTGGATTTTAAGAGCTGTAGTTAATAATTCATTTTGTGACTGACTAAGATAATCATGGAATTTAATTGCATCCGTTTGCATTTCTATCTTCAGCAGATACAGCCCTAATTCGCTTGTGGCTGCTATATGTTAGTTGACTTTCGGTGTTGACCCAAGATATGTTTTGCAAAAGAAACTTGAACTTTTTCAATTTTGCTGTCTATTTTTGCTTGGTATCCCCACATTCCTGCTACATATAATAATATCGGTTTTATTGTGGCGTTGAATACTTCGATTATTGTTTTTATGGGAATATAATCATGGGTTGATAATTTATAAATACTGTAGAGGGCTCTCTTACCCTTTTTTGCAAGATCTTCCATTGTATTGCCAGAGTTTCCATTACAATCAAGGAGAAATCCAAGGTACTTAAAATCCTTGCAAACTTCTATAGATTCGTCACAGAGTTTGAATGATTAGATTTTTCTACTTTTCCAGGTTTATCAAAAATCAAAATTTTCATTTTATCTGTATTGATTTTCATTTTCCATTTGGAAGCATAATCTTCTATTACTTTTAAGCTTTGTTTTAATCCATTTTCGCTTTTTGAGATAAGCACAATATCATCTGCCCAGAATAGGCTTGGCACTGTTTTATTATCAAGAGTTGGGGCATCCAATTTTTCATTCTCATTTAAACTTGAGCACAAAGGGATCATATCAACGTTGAAGAGGAATGAGCTGAGGGGGTCACCTTGTTTTACTCCTATGTTAATTGGAAAGCTTGGTCCTACGTTGTTGTCAACGATTATTTTGCTGTGTGTATTTGTATACTAATTACGAATGGTTTCATATATTTTTCCATCTACACCATAATATTTCAGTTTGAAAAGCATGCCCTCTCTCCATACCCTATCAAAGGCTTTTAAGAAGTCAACGAAGCAACAATACATTTTGCCTGTTCGCTCAAAGGACTTATCAACCAGGGCTTTTAGAACAAACAAATTATTTACTGTTCTCATTTCCTGTCTGAAGCTCATCAAATTATCGGAAAATATCTTCTTTGTTTCAAAATTAGTGGCAAGACGTGTTGCAAGTATTTGATTAAACAATTTACTTAGACTAGAAGTAACAAATCGTTAGTAAGTGCACGTGCCCCGGTCTTAACTGTTGGCAGAGACGTGCTTCACTGGTTCGGAAAATTGACCAAAAATGAGATATGCAGAAACTGACTTTGTTTTTCTTCTTGAAGAGGAATCCTATTTTGGGGAGAAACAAGAATCATGTTTCAATAGTGGACTGAGATTACACATTTTTGGGACTTTTTTATGAAAAACCGCTCATAAGAAACTCAGACCATATCGCCAAAAAATTAACAAAGTTGTTACTTAAGTCTCACATGCTCCTGTATCATACCACTCGGCAAAATGTCAAATCCTTAGTTTCTAATAAAAAGCATCCGTGTATCGGCTTCTTGCCCCCCCCCCCCCTTCTTGTGACTTTACAGTAATTTCTGTCATACTCCGTGAAATCTTGAACTTTGCCTAATCGACTCCATATGATTTCGAGGAACCTGTTTAATGTAAGCGATGTGCCCCTCGAAGCCCTTGAGTTTTCACAACCAAATGGTGTCTTGCCTGAGAAAATTTCGTACGTTGTTGACGAAGATGCCTTTCTCTTCAAGAAAAATCCGCAAAAAGTACGTAAAAATCCTCACAAGCGTACGAGGCGGGGGGCCGAGCATGCGGAAACCCGCCAACTTTGGAAAAATTATCGTAAATGAGCCCCACTCGGGCAAAATTTTCCCCTTAGTCGGGCAAAAAAGTTAGTAAACAATAGGCTTTGTGTTGGGCAGCCCCCAAAGATTTTTTCTTCCCGTCCGCTTATGATTAAATCCTTCTGGTTTCAAAAAGCTTGTACGCTATTTTGAACGAGTGTTGCTGACCATTGCAATAGGCCTAACTCAAGAGCCCACGTAAACAACCTTTATTTCTGTTCGTTTCCAGACGCTGATTGAAATCAATGATTAAATCATAAGATGACGACCTATTTGAAGTTGAAAGCAATTGTATGTCAACGAAATACCTCAAATACCGCTGATGGCTGTATTTCATTTCCTTTCAAACAAGGAACAACCAAAAATAATAAGAGTACTTACAGCCAGGAGTATTGACGCAATAAACAATTCATTGAAATGATGTGATTCTTTTGTTAGATTATGCAAATTATTGATGCAGACCTATTGACCAGCGGAAAATAACAATGAATAACAATAAAATATGCGTGGACCAGGAACGAAACTCGGTTGCTTCCTAATAGTAAGCCCTCGCTTCGCTCGTGCAACAAGATGTTAGAGTGATGCCTCTATAATTTTGTGGATTAAGTTTGTTGCCATTTTTGTGAATTGGTTTGATGAGACCAGTTTTCCAAGTTTCAGGGTATTCACCGAAGATTTTGTTGAAAAGTAATCGTAATATCTGGGTGCCTAATCTTAAATTTCCGAACAGTTTTATCATTTCATTACAAATGTTGTCATATCCCACAGCTTTATTTCTTTTGAGTTTGTTGCAACTAGTTAGGATTTCTTGGGTAGAGATATCCATATTAAGTTTTTCTTTGATTTCTAGCAAGACACTGTGTGATGGCTGTTTGTTTACTTTAAGAGACTCTATTGGAATGTGCTGTAGGGCTTCTTGGTTTTCACAAAACCCTAGAGATTTAAAGTGTGAGATCCATTGTTCTTGTTGAATTTCGGTGGTTGGGTCAAAGCCCTGTTCAACATTTTGCGTACATGACTTAATTACATTCCAACGTTCTTTTATGCCATTTTCTTTGATATTTTCTAATTTTCTTAAAAGTTTTTCGTTCCTATTTCGTTGTTTCTTCTTGCACATATGTTTATATTCCTCTTTGTTATGATGGTAGGTCTTTCTGATGCATGGATTGTTAGGAAATTTAACCATTAGTTTTCCTAATCTGTTGATATCAGTGCGTTTTCTGTAACACTCACTGTCAAATAGAAATGTTTTGCAATTTTTACGCTGCTTTTTATTGTTGGCATTTGATTTGCAATTCGTCATGCAATTATTACTTGCAGTGTCAAAAAATTGTGTTATGGCTTCAACATTTGAATCAACATTTGGGTTGTTGATGATGTCTAATTCGAGTTTTCTCAACCTTTCCTCATTCATGTATTCCTTGACTTTATCTCCAGTATCATTCTTCCATTTGTAACTAGTTTTTCTGCAGATTTCACCCAGATTTTTATCACCAAGTGTTTTACTCTTAGGTTTATGATAAGATAGTTTTAATTTTAGTTTTCGTTGAGCATGGTCTGAAAATAAGCAATAAGGATAATGGTAAGACTTGAAAATTTGATGCTTTGTTTATTAAATTTTCAGGGCAAAGCATATAGTCCACCACACTATTTCCGTGTTTCTTAAAACATGTAAATTTCCCAGTTAAGTCTCCTAAGGTCCTGCAATTTAAAATTTTAAGTCTATTTGTTGTACATAGATCTATCAATTTGCTACCTGATGCATTATTTTTCTTATCTTGTGATGATCTACAATTAAATATGTCTAGGTTATCAGATTGATCTGTGTTACCATACTTGTTTGTGTCTAACTCTATGAAATCTTTTAATGCTCCTGTTCTGCTGTTGAAGTCACCGCCTAAAAGTACTTGTCCCTTAGCAGAAAATTCACTTATCTCCTGAGATAAGATATCAAAGGGGTCTGCTGCTGTGGAGACTGAGTTCTCAGGAATTGCATACACTACACATAAATATATATCTTGTTGCAAATTGAAGTTCTCTTTCCTTAGTTTTAGCCACAACAGATCATCATGTTGGCTCTTAATAGCTTGAATAGCAGTTTTGAGTTTGTTCTTTGCATACACTAAAATTCCTCCTGATTTACGTTTTGCATTTGGGTTAATATGCTTTCGTTGATGATGAGAAATGTATATAGCCTGGTAGATCAATGCATGATTGATCATCTGTAAAAGTTTCTATGAAGCAGCTTATATCGAAAGTTTTATATGTTTTGAAATAAATTCAGTGTCATTCAGTTTTTGTCTTGTAAGGCCATTAATGTCCCAAAAAGAGATAAAAAGTTTTTAAAGTTATTAATTGTTCTTCTTTTACTTACCATTGGTGGTAAATGGATGGCCGGTAGGGCTTCTCATTAAAGTAATTGTTCACAGAGTACTTTTTTCTTTGGTTTCTTCTCCTAACTACAGTTTTCCATTGACCCTCAGCTGGGTATCTGTAATCTTGACTTTCCACATGTGGGTTCCATTGATCCTCTGCTGTGTATCCATGAAAAGTTGGATTCATTTGATGCTGGTTAATTCCCAAGTGCTGAACCTGGTGCGGCTCCATGTTGCCAAATCTTTGCATTGGTGGAGGGTATATTTCATCATCATCAGATCTTCTGGATTCTTGGAACGTGATAGGTTTTCTGCGCTTAAGAATTACATCTTTGATTTCTCTTACAAAAATAGCTGTCTCTGTGCTTGTTAGATGCATACCATCCGTGTGAAATGCATCATAAGATGACTCTGTGTTGAAATGATTTATGTAGGTTATGTTCATTTCACGTGCACTTGCTTGTTGTAATTTATGAAGGCTTCCTAAAAGCCTGGTTGTTGATTCTTGGCAAAACCAGTGATATGCTGATGTCTGCATTCTTTAAAGAGTTTTGGCTGATGCCAAAAGATCCCTTGTTTGTTTGACGACGTCAGTTAAATCACTTTTTTCTCTTATGGCACTGCTTATGTCATTGGTACCAACGTGAAAGATGACATGTTTTCTTATTTTCCATCTTTCACTTTCCATTTCTTCTCTATGTATGTATGTATGTATGTATGTTTGTATGTATTTATCTATGTATGTATGTATGTATGCATGTATGTATGTATGTATGTATGTATGTATGTATGTATGTATGTGTGTATGTATGTATGTATGTATATATGTATAATTTGGCCAAAAAAACAAAAACTATCAAATATTAAGTACAATAAATCTATTTAAAAAGAAAAGAAAAATCTAATAACAGGCGTGTGATATTAAAATATATACTGCTATCTAAATTAAAAGCACCCTTAGGTAAAATGGCAGGGATAGCATTAAAAGGTCAGTGCGACCTTGATTCCATAATAGTCCCTCCAAAGGTGTCAATGAAAGAAAAGTTTTAATGGATGAAAAGAAAATTCTAGTAGATGTTGAAATATTTTTATTTGAACCAAATCAGTAGTAAAAGAGTGTGTGAGGTGTTAATAATACACATATACATCATCTTCCTTCCTTTGTATATCTTTGAAAAAATTTTCTTTGATCTTATGTTTAAATGTGTTGACATTGTTGGTAGATTTCAATTCTGATGCGAGACTGTTCCATATTTTTGGCCCCTGGTAAGAAAGACATTTTTGGCCTGTGCTACTCTTACAAAAAGGAACGTTTAGTCTAAACTTAGACCTTCGCGTTATTCAACTTTGGTCGGCTGGATGGAATATTTCGTCAGCATAAGCTGGGGCAGCTCCGTTGAAAAATTTTATTATATTAACACAGATATTTTGTTCTACTCTGTGCTTAGTGGGGAGCCAGTTTATAGATTTGAATTCTGCGGCCCCAACGTGTGCTTTGTTTTTTAAATTAAGATAAAATCGGATGCATTTGTTTTGAGCCGCCTGGATTTTTTGGACAGCCTCTTATTTAACATTGGGTACCATGAGCTACAAGCATAATCAAAATGAGGTTGAATTAGAGCATTTAGGAGCAACCTACGAAGGGAGGAATCCAGAAAATTTTGTTTTCTGTACAGGAATTTAAGCTTGCCATTTATTTCTTCAAGCATTTTGGTCGCCATCGACTCCCCAGAGAGATTCTCATCCAAAACAGATCCGAGATATGTGACCACTGAGTGTTGTTTGATTTCTATCTTTAATTTCACCACCTCTAATTGATACCACTTTTGTTGTATCCTTTCCATGAAACTTGTTTTCTCTGATCATTTGTGTAATAGAATCCCCAAAACTTATGTGCGTCACCATCACTGTCCAGAGAGTGGGATTGGTTTGCCAATTTTCTTGGAAGGGATGTTTCATCTTCATATGCCGTTTCGCTTTGTTGTGAATCCTGTTTTGATGTTTTACTAGTTGACTTTATTGTTGATGCATAGGTTTTTCTTTCATTTGCATTACCATTGATTTCAGCATGTAATTGCTCTGGAAGATTGATCATTTTAATTTCATTATTAAGTTCTCCAAGCTCTTTTTCTAGCTTGTTTATCTTTGTCTCAGCTTGTTTCTTTCCCGGGGGGGGGGGGTACTATACATATTTTGGGTACGTAGACGTGCCATCGGGAAGGGTATCGATTTTCACGATTTTGGTATAAGGAACGGTATCAATTTTCGCAATTCCTGCAATTGGCACAGGGTCGGGTATGCATTTTCGGAAAATTGGTATGAAGTCGGGTATATATTTTTGAAAAATTGGTACAAAGTCGGGTATGAATTTTGGAAAAATTGGTATAAGGAACGGGTATGTTTTTGAAACCTCGATGGCACGTCCCCGTCCAAAATCTGGTCAAGTACCCCCCCGGGGTTTCTTTGTAGGATTTTTTGTTTGTTTTTCCATGTCATCTTCCAGCATCAGGACTCTGACTTTGAGGTCATCAAAAGCTCCCATAATCTCCAATGTTGCTTCATCAGCTTTCTCTGCCCCCTGTTGGGATTTAGTCAACTGATTTTTGCACTCTTGTTTTAGTTGGTCAATCTTGTCACTGTTCCAGATTTTTCCCATCTTGTTTATTCTTCTTTCTATGTCGCATAACCGTTTGTTAGTTTTGACAAGGGTATCTTTTAAATTTTCATTCTCTTCTTTTAATTCTATAATTTGGTGCTCTAATAATTCGACTGACTTCAGTAGATTTTCATTTTCAGTAGATTGTAGATCGATTCTTCTCGTTATGGACTCTCCTGCTTTCTTTAGGAACATATTTCTCTTTTCACGAGAGACCTTTGGTGTGTCACTGTTCATCACAGTTCCAATTTCCTTCTTTTGGTTAACAGAAGGCTCTTTTTTATTCAGTATGCTCGTTTCAGAAGATTTTTCTGTGAGCCATGTCTCTTCCCATTGTAGATCGTCATAGCCAACCCCATTTGCAAGCCTTTGTAGGAGAGGAAATTCTGCATTTATCCATGTTTTGACATTGCTGCACTGTATCATAAAGCGTTTTGAACTTTCTCCTTTATACAGTGTAATCGTAATTTGATTGTCCTTACTTTTTTCATTTGCTGTTGATTTGAACTTAACTTTTAATTCTTTTTCGTTTTCAGTGTGTATGTCAACACTGCATTTCTTCCAGTCTTTCAGCTTATCACCACGCTGTTTGATTGCGGCGATGAATAGGCCTAACTCTTCCCTAGATTTGAATTCAAAAACTCCGCAAGTTCCGTGCGATTTGATGGCAAACTTATTCTCTTCTGTCATCTTCAATAGATCCGCAGTCTTTTCTAGGGTAAGGACCTACCGACCAACCAGTTAAAGTATTTATTTCTCCATCAATATCGAGCAAGTAAAAAGACGACTTCACCTGACAACGATTTTTGTGAACTTGAGGTCGACTTGAGTTAGCAATTGAGTTAGCAATTAATGTCATTCATTTCATTTCATTTCATTTTATAATATTTATACAGGGTAAGTATTCAATACAAAAAGTGAAGTTGATTTACAAACTGCCCTGTTACAAAAGAAAATAAGCTATAAAAATTACAATTTCAAGATAAAAATTTGTATACAAAAGTAAAGTAAAAGGAGATGTGAGACAGTGCTCAGGATTTGTCATTTTTCAGTGACGATTTGAATTGGGTGAAAGTATTTGCCATCTTACGTTCTCTAGTTAGATCATTCCAAAGTTTAGCTCCTCTATAAGAGAAGCATTTTTGGCCACACGCAGTTCTTAGAAAAGGTACATCGAGGTCAGTGCTGGTATTACGAAGCTGTCTAGCGCTGGTATCAGATAACCTTTGGAACAGTCCTGTAAGATACTCAGGTGCTTCATGGTTAATAGACCTATAGACCATTTTCAATGTTTCAGTTTCTATGAGATCGTTCACCGTTAGCCATCCCAACTGCTTGATGATGGGTGGTGCAGACATTCTGTAGGGGCTATTTGTCACGATTCTGGCTGCACGATTTTGGAGCTTCTGAAGCTTGTTGAGTGCTGTGGTGCCACAAACACCCCAGACAGGGCAACAGAAACGGAAATAAGGCTCAACCATACTTCTGTACATGGTCTGCAGTACGCTTAAAGGGAGGTACTGTTTTGCATGGCGTATCATACCTAACGCCCTTGAAATCTTTTTCATCATTTCGGCTATGTGAACATCCCAACTAAGGTATTGGTCCACATGTACCCCTAAGTATTTTGTGTCCTCCATCATCGAAATTTCCTCGTCGCGAATGACAAGTGACGGTTTTATAGCTGATGTTCTTTGAATATCCTTAACCTTTTTCCGACTTCCAATCACAATGCTGTTTGTTTTAGCAACGTTAAGTGACAATTTATTTCCTGCAAGCCATATGTTTAGACATTCTAGGTCCTCATTAACCTTTTCATTTATTGTGGAAATGCTATTTGAGGAGAAAGATAAACTGGTGTCATCGGCATACATATTAACTTGTGAGTGCTTAATAGATAGGGTTTAATTAATTAATAATTAATCTGAGTTTCATTTCGCCTGTGTCATGTGAGCGCGCTAAGGGCTTTGACCGTAGAGCGAAATGAGTTTCAAACCGATCTGAAACTCAGACCGGTCTGAGTTTGCTCATGTGAGGGCTCTCTAAGGCATTGCACGCAGTTGCTTCATAAAGATGCACTGAGCTGCACTCTCTTAACTGTGCTAACAGCTAGTTATTGTTTTTGTGATATTGATTTGCTGGTTGGCTGCCTGCTCGAATTTGGAGACTGGGAACTACCTTGCAAAAAACAAACATTTCCATAGCAACTAGTAGCATATTAGTGGGCCTAAAAAGTGGTGGACGCTGTGTGTTCTTGTAAAAAAAACCTTGATACAATGGGAACATCACAAAGAACAAGAGAATTGCGCGAAAAATTAGTAAGTACATTGACAATAATTTGATTGATGTTTATGGACGATAATGTTTGGGGCTTATAACTCCCCGGGCCTCTGAGATTCCTGGCTTCCCTTGAGCCAGTCTGCAAATAAGCATGGCAGTTCTCGACAAGATCTTGTGTGTGCAAAGGCAAAAAATATGTGTGCATGTGTGCAAGTGCATAGAAATGGTATGCAATGTGTGCACACTTCTCGGTTTCAGACAAGTGTGTGCACACCTTTCAGTTTTGAAGCTTCAATAAGAAGAATTCAAAAACTTTGATGATGATCAGATCATTAGAATGGGGACTTTTCTTTTGAAAGATTATTATTTTTAAAAATTTTACGGGAGATGCTACAAATTTAAATAACTGCTGCAAAGCATTCAACAATTCCAATGCAGCACAGGCTAAAATGTGATCGGTAGACATGTTCTAAGCCAAAGTAAAGAGCTTATCCACAAAAATTCGCCCCCAGACCCCCTCAGTGTATGCTGGACTTTGAAGTTTCTACTGAAACCGATGTGCTCTTACACAAACTGCACATACCCCATATTTCTGAATCTTAGGGTACACGGTATTACAATTCCATTACTGAGTGGCGCATGTTAAGTTGGTCGAAGAAATTTTTGGGGATCCAAAGGTTGGACGCTCGGTCCACGGTTGGGCGTTATTTTCTAATTGAGGTACCCTACTCGTGTTATTTAACAGACTCATTCATGTTAATGTCAATCCATAAACGGGGCGTTGGTCGCATTTACAGCCAAAGTAGAGGGGGTGGTCCAAGAAAAAATTTTCTGGGGCTCTGCCCCAGACCCCAACCTTTTCCTGTTTCGCCCCTCCAATAAAAAATCCTGGCGGCGCCACTGCCAACCTCCTTGTCCGAACAGGCCATTTTGCAGATTAAAATTGGCTGTTGCGAAAATAAAGATAAGACTGTGTACGTTTTTAGGTGGAGACTTGTTGGAAGTTAGAAGAAATGGCCATGGGCTGTTTCTCATTTTAAGAATAAATCTTTCTGTCTTCTCTAGATAACCATTTATGTTCTGAAGGTTTTTATACTGATTTGAGTGGGGACTTGGACTTCTGTGTCAAGATTCTTTAAAATATCTCCTTCGATGGAAAAGTTCAATGTTTTCCTTGAACTACTGTCGTTGTTATTGCGCATGAATAGCACCATGCCTCCCAGAACGTCCCCTCCTTGGAAACAAAATTTTATGACATCAAGAATGTGTGTGTGCATTTGCATATTTTGGTGTGCATTGGACAAGCCCTAAAAAAAATCTTGTGTGTGCACATGCCACACTCTGCAGACTGGCAAGGCTCGCTCATCAGTTCAGTTCAGTTCAGTTTCATATATTTTGAATTGACTTTTTTTGCGCCTACTATTCTAAGATCAATTTTGATAATTATTTTCAAAGAGGAAAGCTTTGAGTTTATGACGAAAGCTGGTTGTAGAGGGTGATTTTTTTTATATCCAAGGGTAGCACTTAGCTCCAAAGTAACAAACTGATTGAAGACCATGCATATTGAGCAGTAGTTTTCTGAGTTAGAAAAATATCATTGTTTGTGGCTTGTCGTGTACCAAGTTGATGAACAGATTGAACTAAATTTAAAAAAGAATGAAAACAAGAAGGAGAGATCTTATTTACACAATCATATACAAAAGAAAGCAGTTTCAATTGAAATAGTTCATGCAGCTTTAGAATCTTTAAATCAGAAAAAAAGAAGTGTACAGTTGTGGAAGAAGTAAAGGTTTCAAAAGCAATAGCCCTTATGACCCTTTTCTGCAAAAAAATACTGGATTCATATATCAGTAAGGCCCCAAACTAAAATTCCATATCGTAGAAATGGTGAGAATAAAGAGGTGTAAAGACAGACTAAAATGTTGATGGGCAAGAAGTGTCCTACTATTAAACATAATCATGTGATACTTCCATGAAAGATTTTCATCCTGAAGAACTCCAAGAAATTTTACATAGCAAGTTTGCTTAATAGGAAAGTTTCCAATTTGATACGGACAGTTTCAAGTGAGTTTTTGTGGTGTTGCAACATTGACAAGGGACAGGGGGGCAGAGGCAAACAACTGGAAAATCTTGGAGTGGCTCAATGATCTTGAAACTGCAGGCCTTTTCGTTTTACGCGAGCGATCGCTCGCGATCGCGTCAGCACTCGCGCAAACATGATCACGCGAGCTCTTTATCGCTCTCGCAAAATTGCCAATTTTAGGGGAAATCGCTCTCAACAATTGCTTGTGAATTGCAATAGGATAAGATTCTCCTTGATCAATGAACAAATCTTCTGTTAAGTTGTGAAAAACGGCATTAATGGATTTGACCTCAGGTGGAAATGATCATACTTCAAGAAAACATCTTTTTCGGGAAAACGAAATACAGTAGTATAACCATGCGATAGAAACCTGATATTAGAATAACTACATTATAAGCTCAGAGTTAAAGCTGGAAAGTATCTTACTGGGATCGGTAGGGGAGATGATTTAATCAAACATTGGTTCTAAGAGCAACGGAAATATAACTTAGAGAACTTCAACATCGTGAACGGGGCCTAAAATACTAAAAGAAGGGAACCAATTTTCGGAGGAAATTTTAAGTCTTTCAAGAAGACAAGGAATCATCCTCATTCTCATCTTTTCCAAGGAATAAACAGTGCTTGTGAATCTTTACCTGAGCGATCGCTCGCGCAAACGAAATTACGCGAGCGTTCTGGCACTCTCGTGCAACTTTCCTCAAGAAAAGGCCTGAAACTGATTGTAGGCCAATGAATTGTTGATTGTAGGCCAATGAATTGTGATACAAAATTGATGACTAAATTTGCTCTTTTCATGTGCCTTCAAGGATCGAGAATATGAGGAAACAAAGCCTGGCCAAGGAGCCAAAACATCAGACTACTATGATGTAAAGAACATACCACCAAGATTTGACAATCCTGGTAAGCCATGATAATGACCTTAATATGTTTTTGTAGTGAATGTGCAAAAAGTTAGATGATTTGAATAGGAGCTTGTGATGTCAATCTTCTGCGGATCTTTTGAGATTCACCAGCCTTGGTTGTTACAAAGCCTTCTCAATTTGTTTCTTGTTTTTTTTTTGTTGAATTTCAATTCATGTTGTCACAAAATCGCCTCATGAGTGATTGAAAGTGCTGAGTTTTTCTTGAGATGGAGAGAGGCAGGCATAAATCTTGTAATGGAATCAAGTCTTTGTCCAAGAACCACAGGTTGCAAGACAGGCCATGATCTTCGGATGTTGTAGTCCCAACAGAGCAAGAAAGGCCTGTGCATCAATATTTATCCATCCATATTATATACAATCCATAATGATATGATGGTGCTATTGCAGAGTTGCACACATGATGGGGTTTTGGTAAGGTTCCTGTCAGGATCGGTATAAGAATATGTATGATTCTGACCTAACGAAAATACAGGGCCTTGCATCAACCTAAACAGGTCCTTGCAACCAAACATTAGCCTTATTTCATATGCCAATAGCCTAAAATTTGAATTGAAAAGGCAGCCTTGCAGCAAACTATACATTTGCCATTAAGAACGTGGTCAAAAATTAATCCCTGTGTTATGTCGTTTAGACATATCTTTGTTTAAAGTATCAATGAACAAGCATTTTGAGTGGTTACCTGAAACAAATTTGTTTCCGCAAGCAATTTGTCTCAGTTAATAGTCATTCTTCTTCAACATATGATGTAACATGTGGTGTTCCTCAGGGATCAGTTCTTGGTCCCCAGTTATTCCTTTTGTACATAAATGACTTAACTATTCTAAGCTCTTGAATTTTTTTTTAGTTGCTGATGACACCAATATTTATTTTGAATCTGATGATCCCATAAGACTATCCAAAACGGTTAACAAAGAATTCAAAAAATCCTGGTTGGATTGTAACAAACTTGCATTAAATATAGAGAAAACTAATTTTGTACTCTTTCATTCACCCAGGAAGAAACTTCCAAACTTAATCAATCTCAAGTTAGGCAAAAGTAATCAAAAAACTTATGTAAACTTCTTAGGTGTTCTTGTTGATGAACATCTTTCCTGGGAATACCATATCTCGATGAACTTTATAAGGGGTTATCTAGAACAACTGGGATCTTTTTCAAAATCAGACATTACATCCCCATTGAAACTCTCATCTGTCCATACAATTCACTCTTCTCTTCTTTTCTCAGCTATGGTATTATTGTCTGGGGTCTTACTGTGCCTATACCTCATACTTAAACCCATTCTTCGTATTACTGAAGAAAATCCTCAGATGTATAGAATTCCAGCCATATACTGCTCCATCTACACCTTTATTTCATTCATCAAAGATCATTTAACTTGAGGACATCCTTCACCTGAATATCTTAACATTTGTTTTTAAAGCCATCACTAAACTCTCTCCTACAGTATCTACTTTCATAACTATTTACTCCTAGCTCTTCAGTTCATAGGTTTGGAACTGGTCAAGCCACTAGAGGTGATCTATTCAGTATCTTGAAAAATACCACCCTCTACGGACTAAAAACAGTCCAATACTTTGGCTCAAAATTGTGGAATAATCTTCCAATATATATTCATGTTACACGCCCGTACGAAAATACCGGGCCTTGCAGAGCCAAAACCAGGCCATAATCGGGCCTTGTTGCTCATTCTTAGCCATAATTCACCATTGCAAGAACGTTGCAATTTTTTGCAAGGGTCTTGCAAAAACGTTAGGTTGGTGCAAGGCTTGATTTTGGCCCTTATCAGGCCTTGCATTAGAGTCACAGCAGCGATATTCTTTGGCTATCAATGTTAGGTTAATGCAACGCTCATGTTAGGTTCGTTGTCGACATCCTTTGGCAAAACCGTTATTTTGTTCGTACTCAAATATCATTCATGCCATGCTCTTGTTGGGGCTTTATTAAGGCTATCCTCCTGTGGGAATACTTCGATCAAAGTGTTTATTGTGCAAATACGACGGATTTGAGTTTGAAAATAGGATGAAGCACCACGTGTAAGACAACATGAGTCCAGCTAAGTGTAAGCTTCAGCGAAGAGTTTTTCAAAGGTTTGCTACAAGAAACTTAAACGCACCAAGATAAATAATGGTTGATGCATCTGTTAGGTGAGTATAAATTTCGTTTCAACGTCCAATCGCAAGTTTTGTAACTTTCTTCTCTCTGCAATCGTTAGGATGGAAACAATTATCAGCGTATCCAAAATTGCGACAGCCATCTTACTATCGCGATCGGTTAGAAATTATTTAGGACACCTAAATACAATGCTGTACTTACTTGCGAACTGTGGTTGTAAAGAAATGACAAGATATATTTTCCTTTGAATGTAGACATGCTCCTATCTCCTGCAACAAACTGTTTGTTTGTCGTAGGGGTTAATATGCACAGCATTTGTAGTTTTTAAACGATTCGCCATCCACACTTTTCCGCGTCGTTCTTTATAAGCATCATCCGAGATGGAAATAGAAATCGAAACAAGGGTAATGCTGTTGACAACAAGGTTTCTAAGGCCACGCTAGCGCGCAAGCTCGACAGCATGAAAAACTTGGGAAGCTTGAAATTGTTTCCGAACTCAACTTGAAAAGGTTTGTTATATTTCTTACTTCGAAAATTTTGTCCATGCTATCAAATTTGGTCCACGAAAAGTGCAATAAGTAAAGATTAGAAAAATCTTTTCGAAGTTTTCGAGTTTTCCGAGCTTTCGTCTGGGACAAATTCTCAAACTGGAAATGATCAAACTGTTTCCAGGCTGCTGCAAGCTTGCTTTGCCTTTATTTTGACCATGTACGCACCTAAAATAAGCCAGGCCCCAATTGGCCCATACAAGGGCCTTGCAAATGCCAGGCTAAATGTATGGCCCGTTTTAGGTCCATGTATAGTGTGCTGCAAGGCTGCCTTTTCAATTCAAATGTTTGGCTCATGCCAGTGTGAAATATGGCTATGGTTGCAAGGCCCTGTTTAGGCTGATGCAAGGCCCTGTGTTTTCGTAAGGGAGTCACTGCTGCACTTTTTCGGTCTAAATTAAAAGCTTATTTCATTGATTCCAAACTTAATCTGTTACATTCCCCTTATATTGCCTAGAAACATCCTTCTGAGGTTTGTCTGGTTTATGTTTTTATCTAATATTTTTTACTTTCTTTGTTTTTATGGGGTGGGGCTCTCCCTCGATTAGATAACTTATTTGGAGAGCTCCTCCTAAATTGATCTATCCTAAATGCAATCATATAATGTGCTCTTCTCTTTTTTAGTTTTAGTTTGTAGTACTGTAGTTTTTTTTAGTTAATTTATCGTATTGCAATGCATTTAATAGTACCGTAATTTTTTGAGGAGTAAAATAGTTAGGAGCTAGGAGTTGAGGAGTAAAATAGTAAATTAGCTAATAGAGCTAGGAGTAAAATAGTTATGAAAGTAGATATCAAACAAATTGCAAATTGCATATCAAACAGTAACTCACCTACTTCAAGAAATTTATAAAGACGCTTAACACATTACTTTTTCAAATATTTTGCTAAAGATAGAAAGCAAGGAAATTGGTCCATAATTTGATGTTTTGGTACTGAGGCCTTTTTTGAATGCTGGAAGCAGCTTAGCTATTTTAAGCCTATCAGGAAAAGTGCTTGTTTCAAAAGATTCATTGATCAAAGATGACAGAGGTTCAGAAATATGGGGCTCAAGTACCTTGATATCTTGACTGGAATACTGTTAGGACCACTAGATTTCCCATTCTTTAGGGACTGAATAACAGTGGATTCTTCATTGGGAGCACAAGGGTAAATAAAAAAAGGACTCCAAGTTGGGGTTAGACAAGTAAGCCAAGGGAGATTTTGGTGTTCTTGGAATCTTCTTAGTGATATCACTCGAAACACCGGTGAAAAATGGTTGAATTCATTAGCCATTTGGCCTGGATTAGTGATTTTGGAGCCATCAATGCCTGTAAGATGTGAGATTGTATCTACATTGCTGAATCTTAGACTAACAATACTCTTTCCAGAGCATCTTCATGTTGCTCTTATTGTCATGAAAATAATAATGGTAGTAGGTTTCTTACTTTCTTTCAACTCATTTACAAGACGATTTTGGAACTGTTTGTAGGCTCTAAAGTCAACTGCAGAGTTAGTGTATTTAAATCGTTGGAATAACTTATTCTCGTCATTTTTTTGAATATGTGAACTAATCCAGGGGGGTTTGTTTCTTAATTTTAGCCTATTTTTATTCAACTTTTTTTGTGGGCAATGTTTATCAATAAGGCAATGAAGAGTTGGCAGGAACTCATTGAATTTCGTGTTTCGATTAGCATTTTGATCAGTGAGGAATGACTTATCCATTTCTGCATAGTCAGCAAGGAACTTATTTGCATCAAAATGGCTATAATCATAAGAAAGATGAGAGGAGGCTTTGTAATCAAATTCACAGTCATTTGTAATGCAAAACTGGGGTAGATGGTCTGAGATCGGAGACAAAATGTTTCCACTCTGGTTGTTGGAGTCAGAGGCATTACTTACACAAATATTATCAATAAGAGTGGCTGACGTGTCAGTAATACGAGTTGGATAAAGAACTGAAGGCTGAAGATTACGAGAAAACATCATATTGATGAATTCATTAGTGGATGTATCCTTTTCATAACTTAACAAATCAATATTAAAATCACCTATAATGAAAACAAGCCTGCCATTTGAAAGGCCTTTGTATGGGCCATTTGGGGCCTGGCTTATTTTAGGGGCTTGCAAGGCCAAAAAGGCCACTAGCAAGCTTGCAGCTGCCTGGAAACAATTCGATCATTTCCAATTTGAGAATCTGTCCCAGACGAAAACTCGGACAGCTTGGATTACAGGGGCAGCGTCACGGGGTGTCCACCCCACTTTTTAGGATCGATTTTCTAATTCATCTAAACTCAGTGATGAAGGTGGGGCGGGGTCATTTTTTGCTTCTCAGAGATCGGTACTCGTTTCCCTCGTTTGAAATTCAACGATAAGTCCAGCCTACGGGATTTTAACTTGTTGAATCGAATTTTATCCAGCCTTGCAAAAAAGCGGTTTCCGACATTCGAGATGGCGTGATCCTAAAAAGTTTTCTGGGAGCAAGGTTTGAGACCCCCATCTTTCCCTCGCCCCGCTCGCCTGTCCACCTAACTTTTTGGCGGGTGGCGCCGCCTCTGGCTTGAAAGACTCGAAAACTTCGATAAGATTGTTCCAATCTCTACTAGTTGTACTATTTGTAGACCAAATTGGATGGATAACATGGACAAAATTTTCAAAGTACAAAATATACAAACCTTTTCAAATAGAGTTTGGAGACAATTTCAGGCTTCCTAAGTTTTCCATGCTGTCTGAGCTTGCACCCTTGCCTGACCTTGAGAAAACTTTTCGTTAATAGCATTATTACCCTTATTTCGATCCCTGTTTCCATCTTGAATGATGCTCATAACGAACGACGCAGAAACCTGTGGATGACGAATCGTTTATAAACTAAAAATGTTGAGCATATTAACCCCTACGACAAACGAACTGTTTGTTGCAAGCATGGTTCTCGTGAATGCTATGGTATGCTATGCCAGCAAGTTGTATAATATGAGAATCTCTCTTGTTAATGAACCACAATTCGCAAGTAAGTAGACCATTGTATTTGGATGACCTAAATTATTTCTAACGGAAAGCGATAATGAGATGGTTGTTGCAATTTCGGATACGCTGATCGACATAAATTGGACATTGATACGGCATTTATACTCACCTAATAGATTCATCAACCATTATTTATCTTGGTACGTTTAAATTTCTTGTAGCAAATCTTTTGAAAAATCTTCGACGAAACTTTGCACCCAGTCGGACTCTTGTTGTCTTACACCGCCGGTTCGTCCTTTTTTCAAACCTTAAATCTAAAGTATTTGCACAATAAACACTTTTATCTAAGTATTCCCATTGGAGGACAGCCTTAATACAACCTCAACAAGAGCATGGCATGAACGATTTTGATTACGAACAAAAGAACGGTTTTCCTAGAGGTGTCGTCAGCAAACCCAACATGAGCGTTACCATCTGTATTTGATTGAAATACTTTCTCTTTTCTTTGGCGTTTCTAATCCAGAGTCATATACAAGATTCACTTGTTAAAGAACATCTTTGGATACCTTAGTGGTGTTCGTGAGTTGTCAGAAAACCTTTCTTTCAATTCCTTCTATGAAGCTCCGTTCTGAGGCAAATCATTTCTGCAACGATTTAGAAAGGGAAAACTTTTTCATCTTTTCAAGATGCTTCGTAAATAGGTAATTCAGGAATTTAGGGGAATGTTTAACGTGGGTATTTGATGCTCTTGGAAGACTATAGGGGGGGGGGCTGATTCAGCACCCTAATTTATTTCTGTTCTGGACAACTTAGAGCCTTAAAACCTTGCATGTGTAGAGAACATTATATGGGAAACCCAAACATGAAATCTGTTTTTAGATATGTCACGTGACCTATCCGTGACGTCACATTGTTCAATTTTCAAAGTCAATAGGGTTCAGTACTAAAAATTTCCAATTGTTGATTGTTAGACAACGAAAAGCAGAAAGGACGTCGGTCCAATTGAAGAAAAATTAATAAAAAGTGATGACGTCATCACACAGGAATGTGCGCATGCGTAGTGCCAAAATCCGCAAAACCACACGTTCAAATTCAAAAGTAGCTAATTTGTTGGATAGAGCATCAAGGTTAGAATACATTCCCTTTCTTCATTATTTTATCACATCAGCTGGCTGTAAATTTTATTTGGAATTATTCAAAATTTTACACATACATCTCTCGAATACTGATTGCGTTTACTCCCTGGAATGAATTTGATTTTTCCAAAAATTCAATTTTAGATCGTGACAAGGATAAAAACTTAAAGTTAGAAAATTTTAGCGTTAAGTGCACTTGGTAAACATCTGCAGACGAAAAACCGCTAGGGGGCTACCCCCAAGGCTTGATAGGGTTAAGCCTTTCGGTACTCCAATTTATGTGTAATCAAAAGCAAAAGAGAGATTGTAATCACCATTTTGGATGCTTGGGGTTTTTGATCTTCGTTTCTATCCTAATGATTGCGAGGAGAAGAAATTACAAGAATGGCGATCTAAACTGGACGTTGATTTGACGCTGATTTGTGCTCATGCTGAAGGTTGAGGAAGATCGCTTCGCTTGAATAGAGGCGTTGAATGGAAATGAGGAATCCCAACAAGCAATACCCTTAGCATATATACTCGTTAGTGAGTGGTAGCTAAGTAATATACAGATACTGATACAGACATTTATACTCACCTAGTATATACGTCAACCATTATTCATCTTGGTGTGTTTAAGTTTCTTGTAGCGAACCTTCGACAAAACTTGACACTCAGATGAACTCTTGTTATCTTGCACGTGGCGCTTCGTCTTTTATTTCAAGCTCAAATCCAACGTATTTGCACTGTAGATAGTATTCCCGCAGGAGGACAGCCTTAATTCAACCCTACCAATTGCGTGGCATGAACGCTTGTTGAGTACGAAGGAAAGAACGCTTTTGCCAAAAGATGTCAACAATAAACCTAACATAAGCGTTGCATTAGCCTGAGATTGATTGCCAAAAAAACATCACTGCTGCAATTGCATGCCCTGATAAGGCCCTAAATCAAGCCTTGCACCAAGTGTAGTGAACATTTTGCAAGAGCCATTTAAAACAATTGAATGTCGTTATACGCTAATGATCAATGAGGCCTGATAATGGCCTGGTTTGGCTCTGCAAGGCCCTGTATTTTCTACGCGTAAGCAGTTTTTAATCCCTAGCATACAGCGCATAACAAGTCATTATCTGAAAGGTGGCGGTTCAGGGCGATGGTACTCTAGTCAAATACCCAGGGGCCAGGGAACATCTAATGTGCAAATGCAAATGCCTGGGGTGTCTCTGGAGGGGATGGTCAAGGTAAGAATTGGACAAGACAGCACAAGTAGAAGGCTGCCATCACAAAAATGAAAATAACTCATTGGTTCAGTTTCAGTTTCATTTTATTTAAATTCACTACATACAATTTATGCTAGCAATACAAACAAATAACTAAACTACAAATATGAAAAATAGCGTCACAAAAAATTAATACCATGATACAGAAAATTAATACAGTATACAAATACAAGGTCTAAATCAAGTGTATGCAGGGAATTACTTAAAAGGTTGCTTCCGGTAGGTGCTCAAACTGGGAAAAATAATTTTGGCACACAACGTGCGATTTTCTTCACGCATTTGTGTAACTAGGCAGGAAGTTGTGCTGGAAGATTGTACTTGAAATTAGTCCCCATAATGTCATGAATCATTGAAGAATATCCCTTAAAGTAAAAGCCGATTGCCCTCGTAAGCAAATTTGAAAAGAAATGCAGTGTATCATCTTTTGCTTTTGACAGATTTGATGAGTACATCCGAGGCTCAAGCAGTCTATAACCCTGGTAACCCTGTCTTCACTTGTCCATCAAATACAAATCAGAGTTTAAAAAGCAAAGGTCAGTGACAGTCACAGCTTCTGTAAAGACAATTCATTCAATTTTCGAGAATATGGAGCATGAACTTTGAGGGTTAAACATCTTGCTAACATTTAGGTTTTGCCTTGTACCAAAATCCACGAGAGTGAAGAACGCACTGATGACGCAGATAGCAATATATCAAGACATTTTAACCTTCCTGACCATTCAAAAGCGGACATGTCTATACTTAGTGTAACAATGGCGCCAAGTTGCAATAAACAGAGAAAAACATTAGAGAAACGTTTGATTTTTAAGCATGGGACCCTTTTCCCAAATGGACTCAACAAACAGTTTTCTTTTTCATTGGCATTTTTACTTTAGCATCATCTTTTCCTCCTTCGTAGCTTCCTCGATGCTACTCTCTTTCCTGCAGCGTCAAATTTTATTAGACGTTCTATCCTTCTCTATATTTCGACTTTTCGATCTCTGCCGCTTAACTGTCCTGTGCGTTCTATTCTCATCACCACTGACGAAGGGTTACGCCCGATACGGTAATATTTCACAACATATTCTTTCAAAACGAAATTTTCATCAGATCAACTTTCAAAGCCTAGTCTTCAGTTGGAAAACTGAATCTTGAACTTTAGAGAAAATAAGTCATGAAAGACAGAGTTGGCTCTTAGCTCTATAGATTGCTTGAGACAAGTGATGTGTCCAACAAGGGCACTTAAATTGTAACATTTACCAGGGAAACAAGATTAAGTGTTAACTTTTGCAGTATTTGTTGTTTGATAATCTATATCATTTCTCATTGATTTTATTACTTGGTAATTTCTTCTATTTTCTATTTAACTCCATTTCTTACTCATTATCCGTGAGCTCTAATTTGTAGCGAAGCGAACTTCCTCTGCACGCTCCCTCGCAATAAAAGTTCGCTGCGCAGCACAGTAGAAGTCTCGGAAAATGAATAAGAAATGGAGTTAATTACCAAATAACGAAAGAGAAAATAGAAGAAATTGCCGAATAACAAAATTAACGAAAAAATATAAATCATCAAACAACAAATACTGCCAGAATTTACATTCAATCTGGTTTCCCTGTGGTTTAAAATGTTACTGTATTAGATACTTTGGTAAAGTTATTATTATTATTACTTGCATTATTTTGAGGATCATCACTTCTTTTAGATATATTTGAAGGCTATAATACAAAAGAGCCAAACCCGATGTATAGAACCAGTGGCATGGACTATGGGTAAGTCATTGAAACTATAGGAGTAATGCTCTTAAAGGTCAGATAAAGGCAAATGCAATTTTTTTATATTTGTAACTTTAAACTATGGGGAATCCGATGGCAATAATATTTTTTTATCTTTGGGATGCAAAAGGATGGGTTTGGGGGTTTTAAAAAGGGCACTTCTTCAAAAAACCGCGTAGTGGTAGAGGCCTGGAACTAGCTAAGTCGTGACGTGGAATGAGTAATGAGAAATTCAGCACTTGAGAGGCCCAAGGCGCTGAGAGAAAGCAGTAACGACGAAGATCGCACGCGGCGTGTCAACTTGATCCCACTCTGCAATGGAAGCACACAAAAACATCATTTGGAGAATTATTTGATCTGTGACTAGCAATAACATTAGTTATTGGGTGCAGCGTTTTGGGATCAAACTACAAAAACATCATTTGGAGGATTATTTGATATGTGAATAGCCGAATGAAACCATAGTAATGATCAAACAGTTGACCATTGTGTTAACTGTAAAGGCTACCAGAAGAACACACCTTGATCCCCTCAAGTTTAGATTGTTTTTATCAGGATTCATTCTCCTCGTTGGGCTTACAAGCGCCTGTCGTAGGTACATTTGCATGGCATCACGAATGATCTTTAAATGCAAATTATATTGTACGAGGTAGGAAATACACAGGCCACCTAAGAAGTTCGCAAATAGAGTCATCGAAGAAAAGGAAAACTATATTTGCAGAAAGAACGCTCTCTTATCGGTCTATGATAAGAGACTATCACTTGGCCTAGTCATGACATGGCAATTTTCCCGCTGTCTGCATCTGCGATTCGGTGAGTATATCTTTCAATTTTAACTACAATTTCATTTTCCTCACGCCGAAGAAGGTGCTCTGGAAGCTAGCTAAGTCACTTGTAGCAGCCAATGTATGTTCAAAGTCGTTAGGATTGAAATATTTAGTGCAGACCCCCGATGTTTTCATTGTTGCAATTCTTGTACGTGTTCTCTCTCCAAGCCAGTCCACAGCTCACTGCTGCAACACGTCTGTCCGTGCCAAAGTACGGAATAATGTGCATATACTTTCTTCTCTGCACAAGCTGACTAGCCACAACCATAAACTACCCACTTTCTCGGCGTTTTGATTTGAGATAGTTAAAATAAGTAGTCGTTTCGAACTTTCCTGACTTGACTGTCAGTGAGTGCAAACAGACTCGTACATTCCCTCACAGCTTTGCATTGACTCAATCGACTCATTCCACGTCACGCCTCTGCTAGTTCCAGGCTCTTTTGCTTGCGCGTTTTTTTTGAAAAATTTGACTGAAAAAAGGAATTCGAGCGGCAATTTCGATAAGTTCCGGAACTCATATCGAAATTTCGTTTGAAATTTTGAAATCTCCAGGCTGTAAATGGTAGAAATCAATAAAAAAGTATTTTGCCTTTATCTGACCTTTAATGTTAAAAGATCGTGGTTTGGGGGTAGTAGATTATTTCATAATGTTCACAGTGCATATTACTTTATTTTAAATGTTTGGTATCAAAACAGCCTTTATATTTAGTTGAAATGGTCATGACATCTTTCTGTGCTTTGCATATATATCATATCCTCAATTGTATGTTCCTGATGGCTACATCGAAATCATTTCTCTGCCCCCAAAACTTAAAAACTAATTCTAGTGCCTTAAATCAGCTAGTAGAAATGATTCCTCCAACACTGTATCAAACGGACAGCTGCTCGTAGCATTATATCTTAAATTTTGCATTAATTGGCTTCCCGAATGATATTTGTTAAATAAACCCGAAGACCACTGAGAGAGAAAGGAACCTCAAAACTGCCAATTTTACTGCTATAGACCATAAAAACCACTCCAAGAATGGCTACAAAGCGTGAGCCGTCAGCCCCACATTGATAGTGTGTACGCAAGACCAATTTCAAAAATTGATGTCAATAGTAATGATACTAGAGATACCTTAATTGCGCCGTATCTACTCAGGGCTCGTGGGAAAATAACATACTTCAAAATTAAGACAGATATTTAATAACGCATTGTAAATCATATACATTGAAATTTCTTTGAAATAATGTCTTTTGAAATAATGAATGTTATGGAATAACGCATTCTCAAAAGTGTTTGAAATCTTTCTACTGAGTTTGCTGCCCTTGTGAATACAGGAATCTGTTCCAGGGATATGGACAACATGATAAAATGGTCGGTCCCCAGCTGCTGTCAAGTAATTTCTATGTATTTCAAGCAGGGGATCATCCCTCGCTGATCTTTTGCACGACGGGTTATGCGTTTCCTTAGTACATCATCAACGTCCTAAAATACAGTGTGACAAAAGATGACACCTCCATACAGCGGACACCTCTCTACAGCAGGCATCCGCTATATGAAGGTTCAACTGTAAATAGGCCATTTTTCGATTATCCATCAGTCTCCTCGTTGTGTTATCAGCTCAGTTTTCATGTACTTCGAAAGATATTTTTTTGACCTATTTTCGCTGTTTCCAGACAAAGAGTGTCGAAGAAATTGCTTATTACGCGAGAAATAGACTTAAAACATGTCATTGTCTCTTGGCCAACCCCTGCTTCCAGCAGTTTTGTCGCCGATAAGCCATTTATTTAGCAAATTGAACTGAAACCGAGTTCAGTCCCTATCCAGTTCGATACTAAGGTATCCCTTTGGTGACATCTCCAGTCTGCTAGCAATTCGGTATTTTCATTTATATGTTTCGACTCTTTCCTCTTTCAACCTGTTTTTTTGGAAAATCAACTGTGTCAATTATCCATATTCTATTTGTAAGGTGATTTTGAGTTTCTATTCGATATCTTTGACCCGAAATATAGGGTAAAATGCTTCACGTTCAATGATGCTCTTTGACCTGCTTTCCTATTCCGCCTTTCCCCATGACTAAAAAAATAAAGTTGCTTGACTGTTTTTTTGTATGAAAATCAAATCTATAGAATGTGTCTAAATGTGTTTCTCATTCTCACAGGGCAACAAGGCCAAGCGTACACACGATGCCATCTTGCTTTCATGCAAAGAGTCAGAACTTTACTGAGAAGCTAGGAAAGTGTGGCATGTACAGAAATCACTCACTGAATACTGCTGTGGACAGAAGTAAGGCATCGAGCCATCATGATGGGTTATTTTAGGCTAATTATTGATCATTTGCACCAATCATTAATAAAATAATGAAAATGACTATCGTGTGTTATAATCAGCGAGTTTGTGATGTTCACTTTGAAACATTTGTTAGATATTTCTTTATTTTATAAGTTTTATTTATGTTTATATAGATGAATATAGGTATAGGTTTAAGTCTTATAATAGCGTTGCACACTTTCTGCTATTAGAGAGTTTGTTCATTGCTCACAATTTTATAGCAGCTTTAATAATACTCTAAAGATGATTAAAATACCGTTGTTATTAAGTGAAATACCAATTTGAAAACATAAGATATATGGAAGTGCTTCTTCCTTTCTCTCCAGTATTTTCGTTAAGGGGGCCCCATTGCCAAATTTTTGTTGAAACCGTCATTATGCAGCTTTTTGATGAGCCATATTACGCAGGCTTTCATCTGCTTTTTCGAAAATGAACGTATTATTTTGAAGATGAGTCCCTTCACTTCACAGAGGAACAACAGTTTTTGATTGCTTAGCTTGGGTGAAGCCACCAAAGTGAAAAAGGCAATGGACACATTCCTAAAACAATGGTATGTACAGATATTTCGGAGACGGAGTCCTTTAACGTACAATGTTGATTTATGCTGCAGCCCGGTCGGAAATGGGTAAGAAGCTCATTGATTTTCTTGCCTCCCCTTTTGACGCCGAAGCCAGAGCGGACGCAATGTTTCTTATTGTTTTGAGACCGAAAGATTCATCGCGGTGTCTTTAAAAGAGGCAGCGACTTGGCCAGGCAAAAATTAGTGGGGAGGTAGAACTTAAAAAATTTTCTAGAGTGGGGGGGGCAAAAAAAGGTTTACCCAGACATTTTCATTGCATTTTTCAATTACAATTTTTGCAAATGTTTGAAAAGTGGGAGGGCAATTGCTCCCTCATACCCTCCCCTGGCCACGCCACTGGCATCAAGAGTACTTTTTCAGTCATTTTGCAAACATGGAATTTGTATAACGCTGAATTTACCGATACTTCTAGTGCTGGCAAGACAACGAGAAAAATCACAAAAAAATACTTCAGTCTTTAAGCTTTTACGTAGAATTTGAACCATATCTGTGAAGTGCTTTTGGTTCCATGAATTTTCAAAAGTGAGAACCTTTTTTCTGGCTCACCTGGTACAGTAAATGTCATGTTTCCTGTTGAGATTTTTCTCCCATTAGGAAATTCATACAACTTCACACGCGTATCACGTCATAATGATGAAAAAGCGATGCTCTGCTGCAACAAATTTCACGAACTAAATTCCTGCTTCCATGAATGACAAATTGTTTCTAAATTGCAATAAACACTCCTAAATAGCAAATGTGAATTTCATTCTATAAAGCAAAGGTATCAATTCTGTTTAAGACAAAGCGATGTGATAGCCTATTTGACACCTTCGACGTAGCCGACCATGATATTTTCCTTTCTCTGTTTTTTTTTTCTTATATCCATTAAAAGATTACATTATGAATTTACAACCTACACTACTCTACAAGATTACTATACCATACAGCTATACAATACTACTGGAAACGATACCCCGAGGAGCAAAAGACTATGACTACCCCGAGGCCAATTGAACATAGAGGTTAAACTACTCTCTGTCTCAAATTACATGCCACGGGTCCGCGATCGAAATAACTTAAATTTTTCCGTTGGCAGTTAAGACATAATCGCAAATAATGTGTGGCATCTAGTTTGATACAGAGACAGACGTTAAATGTACGAGTAAAAGAAAACAAGGAAAACAAATACAGAAAAGAAACACACGTTTACTTAGATGGGACATGGTGGTTGTGTTTGTGTGGCATATAACGAAGTGCGAATCTAATTAAATCGACCAGATTTGTGGATAAATTGTAGAGTTAGCAGGAGTAAATTTTTGTTTAGTTCATCGGGAAATTTTTCATCACCATACAATAAAATCTGCATTATTTGTATATCCAAATGGTCGAAGTAGAGCAAAAACTCCAGTGAGAAGATCTCTGCGTGGTACTGCAAAGGAGGGGCAAAGCAACAAAAAGTGTTCAGTATCCTCGATACCATCATTCGTAGGGCACATTGGGTTTATGGTATCCCTAAAATTGTGCTTGAATTTGTGAAAATTTAATTTACTGAGGCCAACCCTAAGTTGAGTGAGATAGGATAAACCTGCTGAATCATGAACGCCAAATATAGATCTTGCAGGGGGTCTGATTATTGACAAAAGCTTCTTCTTAAAAACTGCAACGGATGGTGCAAGTCTAACCTCAGGATCAAGTTCATTCCATTCTGATAAGCAATGGGGATAGAAACTAGATTTAAATTTTTCTGTTCTGGCCTTTATTCGCCCAATAACATCCTGGTTGCGAAGAGAGTAATGTGACTGTTGAAGTGGTGGAATTGGATCCTTCGTGTAATCAGGAGTTAGATTATTAATGATCTTGAAGAACAAAGTAAGGCGCCTGCTCCATCGTCGGGAGCTTAATGATTCCCATCCAAGTTCTGCGTACAGCTTTTCTCGTGATGTTCCTCTCCATGTTCCAGTAATTGCTCGCGCAGCAGAATACTGAACGGACTCTATTTTTTCCATTAAGCTTGGTAAAGCGACGCTACCACTAAATTCACATACTTTCGCTGGAATATGGTAAATAACGTCCCCGTAATCAAGATGCGGTCGCACATAGAGCTTATATAACTCGTTCAGGGTATGCCTGGGCAGATATTTGGAGAGATATTTCAGCAAGCCAATACCCTTTCTTGATTTGGAGATAGCTGATTTGATATGGGCAGAAAAAGTCAACTTAGAATCTAGTATAATCCCTAAATGTTTATGTTCATCTACTTTCATCACTGGTGAGTTGTTAAAGTAAAGTTCTGGATGATCAGCTTTAATCTTTTTCCTTGAAAATATTAGTTCCACAGCTTGTTTTTGCGGATCAGGATTAAATGACATCCTCCAGTCATGAGCCCACTGTCTTATCAACTCCAAGTCGTGGTTCATGTCATTGGCCGCTGAATTAGAATCCGTAAACAATGACGTATCATCAGCAAAAAGCTTGACATTGCACCTCAAGTCTTCAGTAAGATCATTTATGTATACGAGGAAAAATAAGGGTCCTAGAATAGAGCCCTGAGGTACTCCTGCCGAAACATCTCCCCAAGAAGAGCTCTGCCCATTCAAAACAGTTCGCTGTTTTCTATCCTTAAGAAAATTATTGATAAGAGCGAGAAGATTTCCTGAGACGCCACATCGTTTTAGTTTATAGATCAAACCGTCATGCCACACCCTGTCAAATGCTTTCGAAATATCAAGATATACAGAACGAACATCGAGGGGAGGATTACAGTCAAATGCTTTGAATATCGTGTGCGTTATTGAGATTAACTGGTTGACTGTTGAATCACCTGGGCGAAAGCCTGACTGATTAGGGTTAAGTAACTCAGATGAAACAAGATGTGAATATAGAGAATCATAGATGAGTTTTTCTAGTATTTTCCCAAAGATTTGAAGAAGAGAAATTGGACGGTAGTTTCCCTTCAAATTTTTCTCGTTCTTTTTGTGAACAGGCACAACATTTGCATATATGGGGAAATAGACCACTCCTCAGGCAGTTTGTGAATATTATCTTTAGTGGAACAACTAGTGCAACATCACTTAGTTTTATCATTCTTACAGATATTTCATCCCAGCCGTGTGCCTTGTTGGGATTGAGTGATCGAATGATTTGTAGTATCTTTTCGTCAGAGATAGCAAAATCGTTTATCAGAGTACAAGTTACTGGGATATTTTCTGGAATTTCGCTGCCTGTATCAATCGTCGTACATTGAAGTATGAAATAATCGTTGAATAATTGCGCCTTTTGAGTAAAGTCAGTTACAAATAGCCCATCCTCTAAAAGTGGTGGTATTATTGGAATCTTGGCCTTGTTTAAAACGGTATTGATCAAAGACCAATACGTTTTACTAGGGGTTCCAGGGCTAGCTAAGGTTTTCCCTGCCTTGAGAAAGTAATCTCGTTTTGCATCTTCTATCATTTTCGAACCTTCAGCTATCATTTTTTGTATCCCCGCACGCTTGTCGTCTGGTTGACCATTCCTTACGAAGCTTTTATAAGCACGACTCTTGTTCCTTAGAAAATTTTTGACAGTTGGCGTTATCCATGGGGCCTGGCGAGGCCTGATCGTTTGAACTCTGTTAGGAATGAAGTTGGAATAAATATTCAAAAGCACTTCATTGAGCAATTTAACCTGCTCATTAGGGCATCCAATATTATCTAGATGTTCTCTTCACTTAAACATTTCGATACTTTTCATGATGGCCACAAAATCTGCCTTGTCATAGTACCAGATCCTGCGAATGTAAGGAGGTAGTGTTATGTTTGATACTGATAATTTTCCGTAAACAATTTGATGATGGCACTGTTCATGCAGAGACGGATGAACACCAGATTCAATAAAGAGGTTAGGCTGATTGGTAAAAATCAAGTCAATGCAAGATTTTGAGTCTCCCATTTGATGAGTTGGTTCTGTAATCAATTGATGAAGGCCAAGTTCAGAAGAAACCGGCTCAAATAATTTTCCTTCATTATTTTCGATATCATTGTCCCACCATTGAGTTGAACGACAGTTGAAATCGCCGGTGATGACAACGCAGAAAGGATTCTCAGCATATATCTTGGCTAGCAATAGCTCAAAGTTTATTGTGAAGTTATCAAACTCAGACTGGTCTTGGCTTGGACTTCTATAAATTACAGCGAAGAAGTACTTTTTCCTGTCGATTTGGATTTCAGTAACAATGCATTCAGGGAGAGTTACCAGATCAGAACGATCTCTTGAAGGGAGGGAGTCTTTGACGTAGAGCCCAACGCCACCCCTTTTCACATTTTGCGGATGGTTACTTTTGAAAAATGTGTACCCATCTAGTGCTAGCCTATCTTCATTCATAGTGGTATCAAGGTGGGTTTCAACAATGCCAATGAGGTCATAATTGTACACCGAGTTGTACACCTCTATAAGAGAGACTCGCAAAAAGTCATGTGCAGCAATGCTATTTAAATTCCACGCGCAAAAGTTCAGCGTATCGGGACCTGGGTTTATTTCTACATCACCACTAAGCAGAATCGTCCTGAAAACCAGCCATTGCGTATGAAGTGTATAGCAAGTTATGCAACCGATGTAAAAATACGCATACAAAAAGAGAAATTGCTTGACAGCTTTACGCTTGTGACAAGCAACACCAATGATAACGTGAGGAATACGCTTAAAAAGTTCAAAGGTTGTATAAATTACTATCTTCGCAAGGCGATGCATGCGGGCAAACAAAGGCAAGAAACATAGCTGTGTTGCCACAGTGTGTACTAGAAGAAATTGTACCATGAGCACAAAGGGTAGAACAATGGTTGAAATTGCAATAAAACAACAACAAAACCAGTAAAGATTGAGGACATGGGAAAGTATAGAGAAAGGCCGAACATTTTTACTCATGGGAGACGATGTTTCAATGGACACACGGAAACACCCTATTGTTGCCCGCCATTGATTGAGTTCAACCGGCATCATCATAAAGAAATCCTCTCACTGGTCCAAAGCGGCATGCCACAACACAATCACCATTGTCACATCCTACGTAACATGAAAAGCAACATAACAAACAAAAACAATGACAAATAAAGATCGACTTACAATAGATATAAACTTTAACACAAGATAATGAGACAAAAGAAAAAATTAAGAACACATAAGTCGGAACAGATTGCCCAATCATTTGGGATTTGCTAACAACAGTCAAGATGGTGTGGGGGACTATGTTGCATGTTTTGGCAATTTGTATACATTTTAAATTTCTTTGAAAACGTACTGGCGGCGTTGAGTTTCTATTTCGAAAAAAACAAATTTAAGTTGAAAATGCTATTCTCAGTTGAATGTTTCCATCCGAAATGAGACAATGTTAGAGGTTTTACATAAAGCGTCCCAATGGGTTGAGAGGCAGGTATTTACCTTTCCTACTGGACTAGTTTTCCCCTAAGCGACAAAAACGCCCCACAACGCGACATATGACACCCAAAAAATGGGATTGATTCCAAGCTCATTTGATAAAAAGGGTGGCACAGCGAAAAAGAAATTTCCCCCATAGGTAGCGCAGCATTTTTAAATCGCCATTCGTCACGTCGTGCGACATCTATCGCCCAGTGGAAAACGGGCCACTCATGAATAAGCCAAAAACAACTTTCAAGCCCGGTGCTCATCCAACCCAGACCATGTGGCCAAACCCCCGGGAAAAGCATTCCAACTCATGGAGTTCGCTTGCTGCAGTGACTCCCGCAAACAAACCTGCACAAAAAGTGCAATAAACAAAAAGAGAGTTCACCGAGAGTCCAGCCCCTCACAGACCGGGCCAACGAACACCAAGCCCGCGAAAAACAATTAAGGCCAAAGCAGCTGACTGCGCGCTACATTCAAACCATATCTATTAAAGACGCAATTTTCACCTTTATGTAGCCCTTTTAACCTAACCAACAAAAATAAACGAGAAATTACATTTAGGGTGTTTGGAGTCATATACATAGCAAGCAGTTAGCCGCTAAAATATAACTTTAAGCCTGCAAACCCAACACGAATATGATTTAAAGTTAAAAGTATATGCTGTGTCCTTCACTCTTCCTCACTGACCATTTCCTCAGTTTCTGGAGGGAGAATTTTATCCATAAACTCTTCTACTGAGTTGAAAAATATGAATCCACCGTTCTTCATTTTAGCTGCTAAGTTGCAATTCACATCAGTAAAAACAAACTGAACACATGGATACTGTTTGGCGATTTCTGATGCCTTATTCAACAGAGCAATTCTCTTTTTTGTGAGATCTAATCTGATCTTAACATCGTCTGACTTCTTGCGTGCTCGGTAGACCTTGTTACTGTCCCTGAAGGACGTAAATTTGACTATCATCTGTTGCTTTGGGGGGCTACAATCATCTGACTTGATCTTCGGCCCAATTCGGTGGGCCCTGTCTATGCTGTCGATGGTTACACCACAATCAAGTTTCTGAAAAACATCATTAACTTTTTTAACACAATCTTCTTTGGAACCGGTTGATGGTAACGGAATACCTTGTATTCTCAGGCAAACACGCCTACTGTATTGCTCTTGTTCTTCGACTCTTTTATCCAAGGTTTCCAAAATGGCGAGCCTCGCTTCAACAATGTCAAGACGCTCCTTCAGCGACTCAATTTCACGATTCTTTTCTTCAAATTTCTCGTTAAACTTCTCTGCTACTTTAGAAACAGCTTCCTCTAAAAACTCTTTAGTCGGCAAACCAGCGATATCCTCCCGAACAGCTGCCATAGCTTTGTTTACAATATCTGATATTTCATCGCATGTGAGACCACGTTGTGGGCCTACGCTTGATGTTGACTGATGTTTTCGAGTTGTGATATTGTCAGGGTTGCTCATTGCTGTTATAATATGCCCTCAAGGTCTTCTACCTAACTTCCAATTAACTTCTACCAGTAACATAGCAATGTGCCAACATGCGAACTGTGTCGTTCTAGACCATAGTTAAGAGCGCTGCAAATACACGTCCGGTCGCCATTGAGCGGGCGAACCAAAAAAAAAAAGTTTATCTTCTCTGTTTATCTTCAGTTCATTGAATGCACTAACGGGTATCAAGTTGATTGAATCGTTTTGCCTTTCAGAAAGTTAAATCTCTATTTCAAAAACATCGATACCCCAAAATTTACAGGTCATTGAAAATGTATACCCTAAAATTGTGACAACCATCCAAAATTTTAACCAAGTAAGTGAAATCTGATCAAAATCAATGCCATAAAGAGTTGTTTTTCTAAAATGACATCCCAAAATTTACAACTACTTGCTATTTTGCCAAAAGTGATACCCCAAAATTTATTTTCTGCTCGAAAAAGGCACCCCAAAAAATGGCACATCCCGTACCTCCATATATGGTAGTAACCCCCACCCCCCGGGCGTATTAATGAATAGGGCGGGGAAGAAACACCATTGCTTCTTTGAAATATTTTCAAGTAAAATAGACTATTTAAAGAAAGTGTGAAATTTCATCGTTTATACCATTACATTCACTTTAGATAAGGACCTTTAATAACTTCTCTTTCTTCTAATTTAAATTAACGCTTTACTTATCCATTTGTGACACCAAGAGCAGTATGAAACTTGTGGGTAGGTTGGCCAACAAAAAGAGCCTTCAAATTTAAAAATGTCGGAAAAACTCCATGAATGCAATATTTCGATGAAAATTCATGTGCCACTAATTACTGCATGTCAGACCTACATCTATTGAATGAAAATTTGTTCATTCATAGGTGAGCAACTAGAAATTCTACAGGATGGGAGTCCAAACCAGAAAATGGGCAAACTCATGCTCATTACGTTTGTTTTCGCAATGAAAATAGATGTATCATCTTGCGAAGTAGCGATTTGATAGTTCTGAAGCGGTCCGGGAGCTAGCCCTTGGGAAATTTTTTAACTCATACAATCTAGATCGTTGGACAACGCCTATCTTGAAAAGAGATTAACACTAGCGAAGAGAATGACAAAGTAATACTGTTCCGGTCTGAACGGCTGTAGACTCGTAGTCTGTTAGAAAATAATCCTTTACATGTGCCTTTGAAACATAAAAGTTGCAGAGATTATCCTCACATTTTCAGCCGCTTTTGCAAAAAATCGCTTTCGATTTTGGAACGAAAAGTTAGATTTTGATGTAAACTTTCAAAGTTGATTCAAAATCTTACGTCAGGGCATTTGACTAAGGCTGCGTTCACATTAAAAGCTTGTTTTTGCGTGCATGCGTTTGCTTGCGTAAACGCGCTTTTGTTTGCGTTTTCCTGTTCAGATTGACATTTCCCTTGGATCCCATGTAGCAGGTCACTTTTTACTTGTGAAATGAAAAGCTTACAATAGATTTCGCTTGCACGCGCGTGTAAGCAATCTGCTTGCTAACCAACAAGCTTTTTCGCATGAGCAAGCTTCTTTCCGCATGCAAATATTTTGCAGTCTGAAGCGTTTACGCGCTTACAAAAGATTGTGCATTGTGAACGCAGTCTAAGATTCATTGCATTTGATAGTCGAATTCTAATGGGATCACTGTTGATTCCATTATAGAACGGAATGCATCTCGGTCAAATGCGCCCAAACGCCATCTTTTCCATAATCATATATTGAAAAGCATTGAGCAAGGATACACATCGATGCTTCACCGTAAGAAACCATCAAAATACACATTAGTAATACGCCAGATTAATGCAAACTTTTCATTGAAACGGCATTTCCATCCATTTGAGAAAAAGGGGAGGGATCTGTACCCCCAAGACTCCCTCCGTAGTTGCGCGCATGTCATTCTCATCTGTGTTGACAGAGAAATAAGTTTTGTATCGAAAACCCTGCAATCACTAATCATCAAAAGTCAAGCCTAACCAAATAAAGAGTCCAGCATGGGACATTTTTCCTTGTCATGCATTGCTTCCACCTTCGCATCTCTTTGTAAAACCTGTCACTGCTTTGCAAAATATTTCAAACACAAGATGGGTACTCAACAATGATGATTAACCATTGGGAAATTTCCATGTTTACCATGATACCGTTCTGTTCAGAAACTGTTAGATAAACAACACTATTTGCCCATTTAGAAATTTCCAATTCTTTCTCAGACAATTCACTTAATTTCTCATGGATGAAAGTAACAACAATAGTGATAAGAATAATAAACTCTTATTTGCAGTTGGCTAAGTTGTAGCTTGTCCAAAGCAGTACAAACTAGGACATACCAACTAACTTAAACAAACTAATTTACAACAACACTATTTACAAATGTTACCGTTGCAACCCTCCCTAGTCCAATTTCTGATATTTTGCCAAAAACAGAGACTGTATTGCTGTTCTTGGACTGCGTCCTTTTCGTTTCGAATTTGGTCTTCGAATCAGGCTATGATATTCTTAATCACATAAGGTGTACTGTTCCGATGTATACTACCCCTGAACTCTATCGAATTTGTACCGAAAGACGCAATAGATGGTTTGGGAAGAGTATCTTTGATTATCGGTTTTAAGTAATTTCAATCTTTGTGAATAAATCCCATAAAAAAGAATGGTTTTCACGACTGAGAGATTTAAATACTTCAATCACGAGTTTCTGCAAGTTGTGAACGTGAACAGTTTTTCCGTCATTTCTAATGGGCAGTTCATCGAGTGAAGCATTATGGTCTTTCAATAGGATACGAAGTGCTCATTTATGAACCCTGTTAATTTCTTTACTGGCAGTTCTTCCACAAAACATCCAGATCAGGGGGCAGTACCTGGAGTTTGACATGACAAATGAATTATAACGAATTTACATTGTGGTTGGGCAATGACATTAGCAGCCTTGGAGAGGGCACTAACATTTCTGTTAGCTTTAGACAGAGAGATCTCAGATGTTCATCAAAGTTCAGCTTGGAGTCAGTGATGACGCCTAGTAATTTGACTTGCTGAACTGTTGAAATTGCCACCTCATCTATCTCCATGCAGCCCATAAACATAAACTATGTATATTAAATTAAAGCCACTAACTTATATGAAATAATACTGTATACTAAATTGTGATAAAACTGTAAGTGTGGTATGTGAATCATCGTGGGACAGAGGTTATTTATATTTGAAATTCTGATTTCATTTTGAAGCATTTCAGGAAAAAAGTTGCTATCAAGTTAAGGCAGTATTATCCTCTTGGCTTAGCAACCATATGAATTTGTTATGGACGCTTAGATGATTTACGTTTGGGTACAAATCAGCTATTTTTGTTTCAAGAAGTTTCCTTTCCTCTTGGAACTGTGGGCACACCATTACAAAATGGATTTCAACACCAATGGTTTTGGTTCCTATTGACAAACAGTATTTACAGTGCCTATCACGCCTAGGTGTCATGTTTTTCCCAAATCTTCCAGCTTCAATTTCAAGACTACCGAACTCTTTCTCAGTTTCCTTTCTCGATGTCTTGGACAAAAGTCGCTAGCATTGCCTCGAGTGACGATACGTTTGAAGGGCGCATGTTTATCCAATGTTTTGTCGAACGACTCTTTAAAAGATTCTATGCTGCCGAGGCTCTCTTTTGCAAGATTTTAAGACAATTCTGTGAGAAACTGTTCTTCAGAGTATTTGCCATTGTTTGTTTGTTATTTTGCTTTCAATTCGTTTTTAGTGGGCTTGTAGGATTTCTAGCTACTGAAAGCTAATTTAGGCCCACTGTGCATGCCGCATCAAGGCATGGGACCCATAGTTTAACGTCCCTTCCGAAGAACGACGAGGTGAGTTGTGAGGTCAGGCCTCCGAGGTCACCCATCCGGAGTTTGACCTCACTCGATCGAGCTTAGCTTCAGTCACCTGACGAAAACTGAATAAGCCACTCGGCGTGAATCGGGACTTTAGTATGGTATAGATCAGGGAGCTCCGGTATAGATCAAATGATGGAAATCGTCTAAAACCAGTCTCAAATGTTTGAGTATCTTTGAAACTTTATTTTTTGTTGGTCAACATGAAGTCAATGCACCTCCCCGCTGTGAATCTAAAACAAATAGGTGTTCTAATCATACCAAACTAACGATTACTATCAATGAAAGACGAAAGCGTATGGTTACTTTTATCCAAGTTGAAGTCTCCAAAAAGAAGTAGGTTTTGCACCAAGTTAGCACAAAAGTCAACAATCTTTTGGATTCCATAAAGGAAGTAACTTTGTTTTGGCAAGGAGGTTCACAAATGGGTGAAAGCAGTCACTTATAGAGTTGTTAATGTTCAACTCGATAGGGACAGCCTGAATATCACCAAGGACCGTGATGATTTTGATTTTCTTCGCAGTAGTCTTTTCGTTTGTCTAGGGTGGCGGTCCACTGGAATTTGTGCGATCTAGCCGGATAGGTGCTTTGAACCATGGTAATGAAAATTGGTTTTTTGGAAAAGTGTCATCTAGTTTTGTCTCTAAATCATTCCGGTGAAATTTCGAACTTACTGCTCACTGAATTGATATTGTGGTATGAAATTATTAGATTATAAGGATTTTTAGCCGCAACTCCTAGATCAATGGAAGTGCTGCTTTTGAAGCAACCACTTATTTTGCCTTTCTTTTCTCATAAATGAGCAACCATTTCTCAGATAGACTCAAACAAGGTTTCGTACTCTAAGTTGAAGCCTATTCTATGCCACTGCATAAATGCCGAGACAACTAAGCCTACAGCTCCTCCACAGCACCCGCACAAACGGGGCACAATTTTGTTGAGACATCTTCTTCATTATGGATGTGAACATGCAAATTAGCTTTCAGCAAATTTTACGTGGATAGTCAAGATACTTTACATATGAAAGGTGCAATATTCATATTGTGGATATTTAATGTTATCATTTCGTCCATAAATCGAGGGCTATGAGTAAACTTGAAATATGGAATGATGGAGTGGCGGAATAGTAGAGCTGGACTAAACTAACTACTTTTCAGTAAAGTGCAATAAGTATGCCAATTTGGCTCTCAAGATCTCCAAAATTTAAATTTTCCATATCTTTACATTAAAATATACGTCTTTCTGAAAATATAATGTCGTGTTTCTAAGATTAATTCTACCGAAAATTCCTTTGAATTGTAAAAGCAATGATTTTCTTAATTGCTGGTATCTTCTTTGATCTCATCAAGTGGCATGCATCTTGTTTCATTAAGCTTTCGCTGCTATTCTATAACCTTAATACTGCTACCAACAATGCTAATGAATGCTAATGACCGATTCATATCAAATTGCGATAGTTTCAACCTCCTATTGACATTCGGCAATCTTGCATTTAGTAAAGCAGTATCAAAGGATTAATGCCGAATTTTTGGCAAGATCCTTGAAATCCCAACCTTGATTTATTCCTCTAAGATCAAATAAATGTTTCGTACGTCTTTTATCCATCGATAAGATAAGTTTGAGTAATTATTCTGCATACCAGGTGAGGTGGGGAGTTTCTGCCCGACTCTGTCTAACCGTATACGGTGTGATGGGTCGCAGCATCTTGGTGGACATCTTTGCTGTGGCCTGGTGCATGGCGCGTGGAAATGGCTTGATTACCCACAATCTTTCATGTGCCACACGTCGGCGGGAATTTTTGACTCGGCCGGGATATCAGTTCAATTTTAATTTCTGTTTTCCTTTTTTTCTTGTCTTTGTCTTTGTCTTTAGACTCGTAGATGGTGTAGTAGTAACGTATAGTAATTGTAAGTAGCTTGATTAGCAAACTGTATCGTAGTTGTTAGTCTAGTTCCATATCTTTATGCTATGGCCGTGGTGTTGTCATTTATCTTTGCTCCCATGTCATCGTCCTGTAGTGTTTGCACAGTTATTTGAAGTATAGTAGAACGTAACTTTTGTAGTGATATTTTATATGGATATATAAAAAAATATCATGTCATAAAACAAAGCAGCAATCCCCCTCCCTTGACCTGTTTATTCTTTGTTAGTTGTGTTTTTTATTTCTGGTATAGTCTTTGAATTATAAGTGCCAGCCACATGGGAGACCAGATGATCATTGTCCTTCTCTGCTCCGGCTTTTACATAGAAATGTATCTATTTTGTAGCTTTAACGTGCATATTAGATCAATGAAAAAACCATGTGAGTTGAGTCGAAAATACTTAGGTGCCATAAAGCCTATAGCGCTCAATCCATCCATCAGATTCTTATAAACCAAAAACACCTGTGTCGTTAACATATACGTTAGTCACCATTATGGAATCAAGGTCGCACTGACCTTTTAATGCTATCCCTGCCATTTTACCTAAGGGTGTTTTTAATTTAGATAGCTGTATATATTTTAATATCACACGCCTGTTATTAGATTTTTCTTTTCTTTTTAAATAGATTTATTGTATTAATATTTGATAGTTTTTGTTATTTTGGCGAAAATGTACATACATACAGGTACATGTACCCCAAAAACTAAGGTACCCCAAAAACCACAAGGTCAGTTGAAAGGCAATATCTATAGAAGATCAACATACAACATAAAACTCTTACTGATCAATGATGCTTAGGTAACTGGGCTACCTAAAAATGTAGGTTTGCCATGAATAAATTGGATTTAAAAAAAAATTATAGGGTGTAAACGCAAAAATTTGAACTTGAAATTTTACAGATTATTTCTATGAACGAGTAGCAAGTCGCAAATTCTTACTATAAGTTTGCAAACCAGTGTTTTTCAGTATCTTTCATGTGTCCTCTTGCCAGAAAAGCACAATGGTTACCTTGCAATATAGTGAACCTATTGAATGGGCATCCTGACTTTGGTGATTTTTTGTGTGGTTTTGGGGTACATTTCACTGAAACATGGAAAACACAAGTACAGGGTGTGGTGTGCCACAGAGAAACCAAATGAAATTATGTATTTTCAGCAAAATCACATCTATATTTATATATTATTAACACTCTCTGAAAGCAATTAACATAAGGTATTTGTCCACATAACAAAATATCTTCTGAAAGTCAAGGTTAGAATGGTCAAGTTTTTAACAAAATTAACAAAATAACAAATATTTCCTGAAAGTCTGTAAACAAACAGCAAGTAAATTTTCCATTTTTCAGCAAAATAACGAACACATCTTCAAGACAATCAACATACAGTTGGTAAAATGGTATATGTCTCAACAAAATAATAAACATTTTATGCAATTCAATTGACAGACAGTTAATTAAAATTGCCCATATTTTAACACAGTAACAAAAATATCTTTCTAAAAGTCAATCAACATAGGTATTTGCTGTCCAGATATTATTAACTAACCAATCACTTTAGAAGACTTCTGTTAATTTTGGATACCACTGGAAAGTTACTCTCATTTGAGGTTACTCTCATTTGAGGTTACTTTGAGGTTAAACCATTTGAGGTTGCTCTCAAACATTTTGGGGGTGATAAATGAAACCTCTGAGGTGGTTATAAGTCTGGTAGACTCTAAAATGAATGCAGTTGTGAAATTAAAAGCAAGGAAAATTTATCCATGGAATAGAAACATCAAAACTTTTCATTATTTATGAAAAAATTACCAGGAACATTGATATTCTCAAATATTTTGATACTTTATACTTGGAAAAAGCATGCACTTTGTAATTGCTGGTAAATGAATAACACAGTTCCTCTCTGTTAGGTCGGATTGTCAGCAGATTTCAAAATATATGCAGAATCAAGAAAAATAATGCTTTTGAAGATTGATATGCTGCAAACGGCTTGATAAGTGAAAAACTAATGTGGTTTTGGGGTACACCCCATGCGGGTTTTGTGGCACATTAGATACTTCCACTGAAAATAAGTTTGCAGCTATACTTTCTATCCATTACTGATTTATAATGATGACTTCTTCCCAAATATCACAGTGATAGGTGCATCAGCTGTAATCTTTTCCGTGTTTTTGCTTTTGTGGTTTTTGGGGTACATATAGTGAAAAACAAGAAACTTTGTCACATCAGTACTCGGTCAATCTTAGGCAAAAAATAATAATACCCAACGGGAAGACCTCGTTTTCTGCAGCCCTTCATTGACACAAAACCATTTATGAAATCAACTAGTAGGAAAAAAATTATAACCACATGCTTTTTTTGTGGCTTTTGGGGTACATGTACCTGTAGTCCTTAATGATGCATTTTAGTTTAATCAATCCATTGCCACTAATATTGCTGATTGTTCACTCTCCAGCATTTTAAAGCAATTTCCATGCAGATTCCAAAACTTGATGCTATTTTGTGAAATTTTGGCCATTCACATGTGACATCACGATGACTTCGATTGAGAACCAGGAATTAGTAGTCAATTCAGAAGCAATGTCTACCCGCACCGACGTGGTACGAAGCTCTAATTTACACCATTCGCTACAAGATTTTCATTCCACAGAATATACAAAATTCGCTAAAATCCATTCGGAGGATAATGTTTCAAAGGAAGTTTGAAATATAGCAAAGAAGCAAATTTTCGGAATCTACTCATCAAGATCTTTTTCATCATTAGAACCGACTAGGCTTGCTGTGCTGCACCTGCGGTATCGCGCTGGCTCGCAAATCATACCGATTTAGTGTTTGTGCAGGAACAAAACAAGGCATTAATAACTTTTCCAATTATGGCACTGATAACGAATGCTTTACGGATTCATGAAAAGAGCCACGAGTGCAATTGATTTTTAATGCATTTTTACTTATTTAGGCACGTTAGCCCCGTCAGTCCATGAGAACTGTTTTTTTCAGGGACCATGACAAAAACATTTACAAATTAAAAGATAGATACTAGCAAATTCTAATTCTTCTCTGATAGGTGACTCGGGAAGATGCCTGTTAGGCATCGACTTCAAGTTGATTCCAATGCTTAGGTCCACGAAAAGAAATTGTCCACTGTTAGCTTTCCATAAGGGTAGTGAAAGATCAGTATCGGTATTTCTACGTTTTCTGATATTTCTAGTCGAATCTTTTTCAAACAGGCTTGAAAGGTGCTCTGGCACGAGCCCATTTAACGATTTGTATTTTGTTGCAGCTGTTTCGCGTCTAATAATGTCACTTACGTTTGGCAAATCTCAGCTGCATGTTAGTGCGATTGCAGGCGTATCAAATCTGCTTTTAGTTACACACCTAGTGCTCGATTCTGCAACTTTTGCAATGTTTGCAGTTTAGTCATCCCACAACAGCCCCAAACCGAGCTGCAGAACCAAAAGTGGGGTTCGACGATACCCCGATATACGTTTTGCTCAACATTTTTTGAGGTAAAAGTTGCAAAGTCCAATCGCACGAGAAACCTTGGTACAGAGATTGTTTGTGTGTTCTTCCCAATTTTGGCTTCTATCGATTATCACATCCAGATGCTTTGTTCGGACAACATTTTCAACTGACGGTCAAAAATTGAAAACTGTGGATGATCAATCGTTTTATCAGTAATTTTCTTAATGTTTAGCTGGGAGCCTACAGTCAGAGCTTGTGTTTTTGAAACCTTCAAAGACATTTTATTTCCTGGCAACCATTGCTCCAAATCGTTCAGTTAACAGTTTGGTATATGTCTGCTTAGCTTGAAGGAGAGTAAGAAATACTGCTGTCGTCGGCATGCATAGTCACTCTACCTTTTTTTAGAGAAAACGAAAGGTCGTTGATATGAATCAAAACAAACGAGGGCCAATGCAAGAATCCTGGGACACAACACAGCAGATATCTTAGGTTTTAGAACATACTCCATTTACATTGCAGAATTGCTTTCTATTGGTTAGAAATGACGTAAACCAAGTAAGTTCTAGATTTTCCATAGGACAAAATTTGGTTTATTCCTGCCAAAATATCACTCCAAAATCGTTAATTTCAGCAAAATAACCTTTCATGTAAAGTGCGTGGCTGATTTGAACCAATAACTGAATAAATTTCAAGAAAAACGTTCTTCAGATTCAAAGTTGACTTGGAAGCATGATTTTTCACAGATTTTCAACTTCATGATGTCATTGTGACGTCATAAGGCGTGACATCCACACCAAAATCAGACCACATGCTTCACATTACATTTTATGCAACTGTATCAAGTTGTATTGAATTTTGGTTAGTCTAAGGTAGTTTTCAGAGGGCTAAAGCACACCCATATTAAATATTAGCTCGAGAAAGGCTCATATGGATCAGGGTTAAGGATTGAAGGACTTTTGAAACCCAAACTAATTTCTTCGTTAGGAAAATGGTGCGTCTTTGTCTTCTGATAGTTTTGAGGTATGACCCTCGATATCGGCAGAGTAAACAAAAGTTTAGCTGTTACAGCATGTAGCACTCCAACCATCCATCATATTCTTATCAACTGACAATGCTTGTGTCGTTAACATATCACCGTAAAAACAAACATGTGATTGCCTCATCACTGGACCAACAATTTTTGGCATGCTTTTAAGAATTTGAGATGAAGCTTGTGTTAAAAAGCGATTTGCAACATTGTAGCAGTACAACCGATTTTGATACTGTAAATGTTTTTTTTTCTATCAAAGTACCGGGTGTCTCGAAAAAAGTACCCCCTTTTGACTGGAAATAGGAACGCAGCGATAAGATATCATTACTCTCCGAGTAGTTAGCTAAATTTATCAATCTTCAACTTAGATTCACATACCTTGCATTTAAGAATCGTCCAACAAACACCAGAGATACAAGCTTGCAAATACAAAATTTACAGTGCACCCAAAACCAGAGGTTTTGTAAAAGGGCCTAGCCATTATTTGTATTATGGATCTTTTCCAAAGCACCTGTAAACGTTAACTTTCAGTTTTTCGCTTTTAAAAAGAATAAAAAAGACTCGTGGAAATCGCCCTGATTAAACAAGTATAACAAAAATGTGGTAAGAATGATGAAGTCGTGCAACGTCTCCCAAATGAGCATGCATGGGTTCCTTTTCTTCTTCTTTGACACATGGAGTGGAATGCAATGCACGGATTGATTCCTCAAAGGAATAACTATTTGTAGAACAATTGAAGCATTTCAAGGTATAATTCTTTTCAATGGAGAAAGCTAAAGATCAAAGTCAAAATTCCTGTGCAACATGCCTGTGATAGCAAATCATGGCTAGGCCCTTTTACAAAACCTCTGGCTTCGGGTGCACTATAAATTTTGACTTTGCAAGCTTGTATCTCTAGTGTTTGGTGGCCAATTTGTAAATGCAAGGTATGTGGATCTAAGTTGAAGATTGATAAATTTAGCTGTCCACTCGGAGAGCAATGATATTTTATCGTTTCGTTCCTATTTCCAGTCAAAAGGGGGTACTTTTTTGAGACACCCGGTATATATGTTTGCCACACAAGCTTTATCAGTTTACAGGAGTCTTGCAAAGGGTTCAGAGCTTCCTTTTATAAATTTTTTTTATTTACTTTGTACATGTTCGTGCTTCCGAGATGAACTGTATCGAAAATTTTTTTAATTCAAAGGCAAAATTTCGTCAATTGTAGGTATTCTCTTTTATCTCATCAAGTGGCATCCATGCTGTTTCATCTGCTATTTTATACCCTTAATACTGCTACCAACAATGCTAATAACAGATTCATATCAAGTTGTCATAGTTCCGACCTCCTGTTGACCTCTGGAAGTCTTGTATCGTTGAAGATGGAACAAGGGAGGGGGCACTCACTAAAATAGCAGTAAAATCACTGCCGCGATGTATTTCATACTTTAGTTGATTTAAAGGACAAGCCCTGGGTCGGTAAGATTGATTATAGAATGCAAAATGATACTGTCATGAATAGAGTATCGCACTTTTCCCGCCAGTATTCTCTTTCTTTGAAATTGTGTATTCGAATAAGCGATTTGTTTGCCGTGATGCTATTTACATCTTTCTAAAATGTTGCAATACATGGTGACAAACTACTATGCTTTCTAATTACTATACGGCTATACCTCACTACAGAGACGATACCACAAGGAGCAACAGACAATGACTACCCGGTGGTTTATCATAAAGAGATATCCAGCCTAAACTAAACATATAATTGCAGATAGTTACACGCAAGCAATCACTAAAGACTACAGGTAGATAATGAAGCTTTTTTCATGTTAGATGCCAGACCTGTATATGTGCACTATGCTGGTAATGTAGGATGCAGTATTAAAGGGCCTCCATCAGAACATTTGTATTTGAATATCTATATTTAAGTGATATCATCACGGGCAAAGATGTGGGAAAAATCTTTAAGCATGATGACAAAGTTATTCTGAAAAATCAAGCAGGTAGACGTAAGAGAAGCAGTACCGATCGCAAAGACCAAAATCAGATTCTTTCATACCCCCTGAAATCAAATTAATGCGTGTATTGTGGATAAAGTTGTTCAGTGTATCGAAACTTTGTCATAAGATGTGCTTCTGAGTTGCAGGTAAGTTGTCAATATTCTTTTTGCGCATTTTCCGCACATCACAATTAGCTATCCCGGAGACTTTCGTTGCAATTTAAAATGATATGATAATATGATGATATCTTTCTTGCATCAATTTTAATTCATATAATGAATCATACCATCTTTCTTGACCTATTGTATGTCTTACTACAGGTTGTCTCAAAAAATTGTTCGACGGTTGATTAAACATTGAAAAATAACGATAAATGAACAGGCTCATAGGAAGATAACCATGTTGGTGAGATTATGAAATAATTTTAGAGACCAGAATCTTGCAAATCAGTTGAAAATTCACTGAGTTGCGAGCTTTCAAAGATAAAAAATACGCGATAGCGGAAACCAGAGACCCAAAGGTTACTGGTAATGCAAAAAGCTCGAAGACGGAGGTACAAGAAGCTTATCCAATCTCATACCTTTCGTTGACATAAGAGCAACCCAAATAGGGCTTCTTAAAGTGATTTATTCCTTGCTATCATTGTCAAAGTTTGCTTAACATTTCATATATCCAAAACAGTGGTTCAAAACATGATCGACGAGAGACTGAATCTGTCTCCTCAAAGCAGCCATATGCTTGAAAGTTCAGTTATTTAGAACCTGTTCAAATCCCATTTTTTCACCCTGAAACAATAGAGAAATAACAGAAACGATAGCCTTTTTTACCATAGATCTTTACCAAAAATGCCATTTTAGGCGTCTGGTTTCAGCTTTCGCGCAAACTTGAACTTCAAAGGCTTGTAAATCCATAAAGTTTTAACGGATTTGCAAGATTCTTGTGTCAAAAATTAATTTAAAATCTCAAGAAAAGGGTTACTTGACCAAGTCCCCATTCAGCATATCGTTATTTTTCAGTATTTAATCAAACGTCAAACAATTTTTATGAGACACTCTGTTGTTTGTCACTGAAGGTTTCCTAATGTTTCGGTTGTAGAATAAAGCCCTAATCAACTTCCAATATTGAGGAAAGTAACTACTTGCAGAAACGAGAGAAGGTTTTCCCAATGCTTCGAAACAGGTCTGAAATATCATCTAAATTCTACTACGGCGTCGGTCTTCAAAGTATCTTTTTCTGTGAAAGATTGGCAGGCAAATTTTCTTTGTCTTTGAATATTTTCTTTTTAAGGTTGTAGATAAGGCTATCTGCAAGTTTTATTGCAGTTTGTGACGCATGTGATTGGCTGCAATAAAGTCAGATCTCAACAAGAAGGATGTTTTCGTATGTCCATACAAAGTCATTAGGATCGGTAACTATTCTGTTCCCTCATTCTTTGTTGTCCAAGGTAACTGCCATAGGTTGAGCAACGGGTAAGGTCAATAGGCTCTGTCTCCCAAAAATCCTTAAAAATGGGTTGAAAATCGACCGAAAATCCTTAAATGTTGGTCTTCCCTTAAAATTTCGGGCGGCACGTCCCCGTCATCCCAAGACTCAAGTTACTCCCCCCTGGGTATTCTAAAAGACATCCTTAATAGAGTATCCTTCAAGATCATTTTGTCCAATTAGTTCTTCCATATCATTTAGATTAAGAGCCCTATTGATATGAAAAAAGGCTTCATTACGAGAAGCCAAGATTACTACCGCACTAAATACAAACTAACAATTACTTCTTATCTACCAAGAAAATTTTTCTCTCGGGAATGCCAGTTTCCTCCCAATTTAAAGTTACTTTGCTTACCATGGCTTAAAATGGTCTAGCTGATTTGATTTAGACTACATTTAAACTGTACCGGTCCGGTTTTGATCCGCTGCTAAGTTGTAATGGTGCAAGAGCTTTTTCTCTGCTCCAGAGCAAAAATCTTCTCCCGATTGAAGAAGCAAAAGTGTTACGAATTAGCATGAACGATTGAGAGGGAGGCTAATCGATTAAACTTCAGTTACGGAAGAAAAATTATGATGGTACAATGTAGTCAGATGTAACTGCCTGATTACATGACAATTTTTCAAGCCCGGTTGAATTTCAACCCATCTAACTGAAGAAGCAAGCCATAAAATTCCACCTTAGGGGATGAAAAGGCGCGTCGAGCACAATGTGACCCGCATGTACCGATAGCAATTCAACCCCTTGGTCGAAACAAGAGTGTAATTTCATGAACATGCACACTTTTGAATCGCTCACACTGATTCGTTTTTGTATCAAAAAGGGCATGTTTAGCTAGGTTTTTGGCTTTGCGTTCACATTAATTGAACCCAAAAAATGGAGCTGAATGAAAATAGAGCCAATGAAAACGCATATCTGTAATATGAACACCAAAAACGGACAAACTGGAATACACTAACAACAATAAGCCTTGCTGGTCTTGTTTACCAAAAGAGACAGCCAGGTGCATTTTTGAAAACAAGTGGGAAACTTGTTAAAAGATATCCGTTTTTATCTGAAAATGGAGCAGTGTGAACGGGGGAACAGGGAGGAAAAATAAATCGCAAAAGAAAAGGCCACGATATAAACGTCGCTCTTGGGATCCGTAGATGCTTGCGATGACGGATAACGATTGAATTTGTTGGTAGAAACACCACAAAACGACGAAAAACAACAGCGAATGAGTCGGTTAAATGAGATTATATATCTTGCTAATATTTCGTCCTGCCATGCAGGACTTCTTCAGGGCTGTTATATGATTTTTTTAGCATTTGCTTCCCTTTATTTATTGAGATTAATTCAAAAGTGACAAGAAACATGACAAAATGGCCGAGAAAAGAATTTCTTTTTCGGTTGCAAGTAATGGCGATAACCTTTATTAGTGATCCCTTCGAAAAGCAGAAGTTTTAGTCTAAACTAGATTGAATAATGAGTGCCAAAAATTGCTGGAAGAACCTCACTCACGTTTTCTTCCAGGATGGCTTTAACAAGCCTTCTATCAATTTGTGCTGCTGTACTATTGATGTGTGTATTTGCAGAGGCAATTTCATGCCCAAACGCACATTATTGCGATACAAAGGAAATCAAGTACAGAGCCTTTTCAGCTTTGAAAGACGCATACTTGAACAGTGCAGATCATGTGATTCGAAGCGTGCCAATCAAGGACCAACTTGACTGCAAGAGAGAATGTGTACGCACTTCCGGTTGTCAATCAAGTAATCATTTTCAACGAATCAATTCAAACGTAATGATGTGTGATATAATTGCTGGAAACAGATGGTCAAATGCAAGTAGACTAATCCAGAAGATGAATTCAACACATTTTTTCATTCAGGTGAGTGAAGAAAATACAATTATGAATAGTTCCAATTGAGTCCCTGCATTGTGTCATGTTTTGTACCATTGGGTGTCCCAAAAAAATTTAAAACTAGATCTTGCCTTTCAAGAGTCTCAAGCTGCAAACCAGAGTTCTGTCTTTCGTTTAAGATTCACAAATATTATCAATGAATTTGTATCGCAGAGTTTGGATTAAAATGATAATGAAACTTAGGGAGTTAGTTAGAAATCATCTTAAGATTTGGAACTATCGGCAGAGCAAAAGACAAAATACACGAATTTCGAAGAAGCAATGTTGAATGAAAATTGGTCAAGGTCAAGGTGAAAGCGAAGTTATGGATTTTAGCGCCCACACTGGCATCGCGAAAGTAGAGAAGACCTAATCCAGTTGGGACCTCATTTCGTGACACTCTAGTAGCGGGGCTCTTCATTTTAATAAGCCCTGCCCACCTGACTGATCTGGCTGCAAAGTCAGAGGATTAATCCATTGTGTCACAACATCTTCATATCATTCCGTAGCTGTCTTCTGTCATTGATGTGCTCCTTTAGATCCAAACAAATGTAAATAGGCACTTTCCAATGAAAGCGTTGCGGTGACAACTTCTCTGTGAAATTATGGAGAATTGTTCGAGAAGATAATCCTTCACAAACCTCCCAATTGAAAGTAAAAGCGATGATGGAATATGACTGGTATGCTTTCCTTATATCTATGACAAGTGCATCTGTTATCAGCAAGCGAGGAAAGGAGGATAGGATCTCCAGCAATGAGTCGTTTGTGCTGTCAGACATTCCATATGATGGCAATCAATTTTTACTTGAATACCGAATAGAGAGAGAATTAACTACAGTGAAACTGCCATTGACGGACACCTCGATACAAAGGAAATCTTAGTAGAACGGACAGAGTATGTTCGTTTCAAATACACTAAAAAGGTGATATCTTCATGCATCGGACACCCCTCTATAACAGGCAATGACACTGGTCCCACATGTGTCAGTTAAATGGAGGCTCAACCGTAGCATCCTGCACGAAGACGTGCGAAAAGTGAGATCATTTCTATTGACTTTCCCTTCAACTCCTAACTTATGATTCATTTTATTCTAGAGCCCTTGCGCTTCAAACCCTTGCAAGAACGGTGCAACATGCACATCATTGGACCAAGAGGCAAAGTTTCAATGTGACTGCCGAAACAGTAACCATACTGTACGATTCGAAGGCAAATATTGTGAAACGGTCAGAGGTATGTTGAATCAAGGGTGTTTATTTAACAAATTGCTTGTGGCACAAAATCTTTAAATAGCCTTAAATAACAGACTCATCATACTAAACCCATAATGCACCGTATTCCGTAGAAAGAAGGCTGTTAACTCCTGTAAAAGAACAATTGCCAACATGAGCCTGTAACTTGTAACTTGGGAGAAGACTGTTGAAACCTGCTGAAAACGAATTAGTCTTAACATCTGAAAAGAAATGAATAAATCAGTAACTTATCAGCAATTGCAATAAAGAAGAACGTTGAATAACGAAAACACATCTCGTCGTCCACTTGTCTGTTCGGTTCATAATCAAATCAAGGATAAAAACAGGGCACTTTATTACCAGAAAGAGAAAAGAAATTTGAAAGTTACGTGTACTTGACACCTGAGCCACTCGCTGGCTTAACTAAGAAGCAATCCTCGCTATAGCTGCTCCTATAATCATCAGTATACAGTAAATGAGTACCAATCGCAGAGTCATTCTCTGGCCGTTGCACCTGTTAATGCCTTTCCTTATATCTACGGCATGTGTTGTATCATCCTGTCAACAAGCCTCTGGGACATCCTACCTACGTAGCGAGCATCGCATTCGCCCGTGCATTCAAACACAGCATTACTTCAGTTAATGGCAGGCATGACATCCTTTGGACTTTAAAGCAGCATACGATGAGACTCGAAAATGACCCTAGAATCAACAGTGCTGCAACAACGATTATTATTATCATTATAACATTACTTACAGTTGGTTAAAATAAGAAAGTTCTAACTGGAGCAAATTAAGACCAGCTACCGAGTGAGTCAATATAAACGCCCGTCGTTTGAAAAAATCCTGATCCCTCAATATCACAGCTATGAAGTTGAAAACTGTCTTGTTTTATCCCCGATATTTCAAATTAGGTTCAGTAATTTACCCAGCTTTAATCGGTCATTCGCTCCCGTCGAAATAGGAGATTTTCTGCAGAAAGCCCCTTCCGAAAACCTGCAAAAAACGAGCCAAAACAGCAAGCAAAATTTCCCATTGTTCTCCTTCCTAGCAATAATCCTCATGGGAGAATGGAATCCCCCTGAATAAGTTATTCACGCTAGGGGAAGACTTTTCAACCACCATAAATGAAAGCAAGTGCCAAAGCGTGCTGAAAGTCATCGCTGTGAGGTAAAAACATTAGGGACTTTTGCTTGTAATTTTAGCACTTTTTAAAGGTTTCTCAAAGGGATTCATTTTAGAAAATTGCCTTCAGAATCTGAACGGAGTGATCGATTTTAAACAGGAAAATTTAAAAACAAAAATTGAACATGTTAGCTATTTAATCAGATATTGCAAAATATCATTGCTTATATACCAAGGGAGCAGTAGCCATTCAAACGCCGGGCGCTTTTTTTGACTCGCCCGGTATTTACACAAAAGGCGTACTAATTACAACAATTATAGACATAATCAAACTGTAAGTATGCTTCTGATGAAATTCCCACGGAGTTTTTATCTACATATTTTGCACGAGCAACTATCACCTTACCAATCTTTAATAGATCTCTTAAAGCTACGGTAGCACTTGCCAGGCTTTTTATTGAGTTTGTTGGGGATACATGGTACTCCCCCTATTGTCTCCTCGCTTTGTATTCCACTCAACTTGACCGCCAATCAGCGACGGGGACTATGAACGCATGCGCCTCAGCTAATGATTCTTGTCGCGTTTTCGCGCAAAATCACTTGTCGTGGGAAGGCCAAATTTGGAGGATGGTTCCCAGATCTAAATCCTCAAAAATCTTGCAAAATCGTTAAAAACTCTTGCAGAATCCAAAAAAACCCTGAAAATCTTCTAAATCCTGCCTGAAACACTAGACTAATTTCTTCGTGCAAAAGAGTCTTACCTTGTCAACCTTACAACAATGGTGAAGCCAAAGGGCCTAGCAGGCTGGGTTCTGTTGATGGCTGACTAAGCCTTCCCAAAGAGAAAAAGATGCTACAATCATACAAGAACAGCTTTAGTTGCTTTCTAACAGTGAAGAGAACCTTTTCTATGAATTTACATGTGTACTTACATTGTTTCAATTGCCAATAACCGCTCGAAGCTTCTTTCTCTCCGGCCGCCATTGCTCGGTAATCATGTCATGCCACGGCAAAATCGCACAACTGCGCATGCGTTCATAGTCCTCGGAGGGGATTCCTTGCTCGCGTCAACTTAAGCCTCCACGTATCCCCAACAAGAGTCAGATAAAGTGTTCGAAAGGATGGCACCCCGAAGGATGATGAATCATTCTCATAAGACTATGTTTTTTGCTCGGTAACTGTAGAACAAAGATGTTTAGTCCTTAGGTTATAGCCTACATCGTTTGCCCGGAAGATTTGCCGCATAAACGATGGGTTTTTTTAAATTGAGGCATTTATATATTTCCAGCATTAATCTTTGCTAATTTTGGGCGTGAATAGTGCATTCGCTACCCCTAGTTAATCTGTTGCTTCATGAATTTGACATTCAAATCAGTGAGTAGTAAACTTCCATTTCTTGATGAACTTGCGGAACGGTCAGGTAATGGTTTTCTCACCCAGGTGTATCGAAAGCCCACATCTACTGGTCAGTATGTCAGGTGAGACTCACTCAACTCTATGAAATACAAGATAAGTCTGATGTTTAATCTTATGCACGTGCTTTGGTTGTCTTTGGTTGTTCTTTCGCCATGCCAATTGGATTCGGGAATTGGCATGCTGGAAGATCTGTTCAAGCAGAACGGTTGGTTAACCTGACCATAAACTTAGTAATATGCTCTCCCCTGTTACAACTATCCCTAGCTCTATTCTTTTCTCACATTGAGTGAAACTGTGATTTCTTATTTCAGTTGCTGAAGAAGCAGCTCAAGTTTTCTTCAACTTTGACCAAGATAATCCAGTCGATGTGAGGAGCACAGACAATAAGAAAATGACTTCAAAGAGCACCATGTACACATTGCGAGTTCCAGAAAGAAATTCCCCTGTTCTATACTTACCGGGAACAACAACCACTACCATGAGTGCTAATTATGGCTATCGATGCATCACGTAAGCAACTTTCATCTGGCGTTCATAAACTTCATAGCCTACCGGGAAAGCTCGGTCAAAATACCGAGTGCCCAAGACTAACGATATAGACATTTTGTTGGATCCGGCGATGTGATTTTAGCTTTAATCAATGGCTGATTACTCACAAAATGTTCCTCCATCGTTGAATTGAACACAAATGACTTGTTTTGCTATTGATACATTAGCAGGTGAAGGTGTTATGGCACAGTGCTGGAATTCTCTGACTTTGCACTCAGAACAGTCAGGCGGACAGGCTTCGACAGCCTGCCGAACCCCATCAGTTGAGTGTCGTGGGAAGTGGTCACGGACTCGATTAGCACTTAGCTATTTTTGCGATCCCAGCACTTGGCGCTAAAGATTGCAAACGTTGCGTCCTCCTTCACACGCTTAGCGGAAACCTTGAGGGTAAAACTGTAAAAGCTCAAATTTACTTCCATCTCCAAAACCAGAACTTCGGCCTTTGGCCTAAGCTGATTATTGAATATCATTCAAAGGAGTCTATAGATATTTAGATCTTAGCTTCTTAATACATAATCTCTCAAACTTGAACATGGAAATTCTTGAAAACAGGCTGCGATACGCAAGGACCGAGATACAATTTTTTACTTGAGGGGGCCACGAGCAAATTGGGTGGCAAACGAAGTAAACCAGGATCTTTAAGAGGGTCCGCGAGCAATCCCCAGGAAAAATTTGTAATTAAGCCCTTCAGGTTGGCTTAAAACGACGCTGATTCTTGTTTCACAGATGCAAATTGACTGTACAGGTGCGGATTTACTTTGGGATGGAAATTGTAAGCATTCCCGAAAAAAACGCCTGGACTAATGGCAGGTAACAAAGTGAATGAGACATAATAATAACACAGAGTATTTATCAGATGTTCTGAAATACTAAGATGATAAAAGAATAACAGATATACTACAGCAACCAATGAAAATTTTTGAGGGGGCCATGGCCCCCCTGACCCCTCCTGTATCTCGGTCCTTGGCGATACGTCAAATTTATCGAAGAAATGAAAAAAGCAATGAAATTTTGAAAACAAATTTTATTGAGAAGCCATACTTAATGATTGACAGGGGAACAGCTGAAAATATATGATCCACTAAAGGTAACTCTGTTTTCCGCTCCTGTGAGCAGCGAGTTGCCGTTTTGCAAAACCACTCTCTGCAGAAAACAGTTAATTTCTGCAATACTACACGGTCGACCGAAAATTGGTAAAAACGACGTTGTTCTACATAGTCTTGGCAATAAAGAAAATACACAAATCGTAATGTTTCCGTTAAGGCTGGCTTTGCAAATTATTTTTCAAGACTCTTTGCTGAATTCAGAAAATAGGGTTTATCTCCGAAACTATTCGAAAAACTTTTTGGTTTTCTTTCGCTATGTCATCAGCCTGATTGTTGATCTACAACTTCACCAAGTCTGATTGAAAAAGCTAGGCTAGATTTTTCGCAATCGAATTTTATATTTCTATTTACTTTTCGACAGGGAAGGGTCAACTTGATTAGGACATAGGAAAGAGTTGAACCCTTTTGCAAAAAGTTTAGTTTCAGATCTCTGTTCATTGTGGACTCTTAGAGAAAATGATGTTTTGTAAATGCCAATGAAAGTCTCAAAGGACACGACACGGAAGGTTGTGAAATTGCTGGTTTTGCTGGCAACATTCAAGAAATGATACTTTCACAAGCGCTCCATGGATGTCTATTGAGACTTGAATATACCATTCCCAACAGATTACGTTCATTCTTTTGCCAATGGAAACATTTCTTGTTGGGGATACATGGTACTCCCCCTATTGTCTCCTCGCTTTGTATTCCACTCAACTTGACCGCCAATCAGCGACGGGGACTATGAACGCATGCGCCTCAGCTAATGATTCTTGTCGCGTTTTCGCGCAAAATCACTTGTCGTGGGAAGGCCAAATGTGGAGGATGGTTCCCAGATCTAAATCCTCAAAATCTTGCAAAATCGTTAAAAACCCTTGCAGAATCCAAAAAAACCCTGAAAATCTTCTAAATCCTGCCTGAAACACTAGACTAATCTCTTCGTGCAAAAGAGTCTTACCTTATCAACCTTACAACAATGGTGAAGCCAAGGGGCCTAGCAGGCTGGGTTCTGTTGATGGCTGACTAAGCCTTCCCAAAGAGAAAAAGATGCTACAATCATACAAGAACAGCTTTAGTTGCTTTCTAACAGTGAAGAGAACCTTTTCTATGAATTTACATGTGTACTTACATTGTTTCAATTGCCAATAACCGCTCGAAGCTTCTTTCTCTCCGGCCGCCATTGCTCGGTAATCATGTCATGCCACGGCAAAATCGCACAACTGCGCATGCGTTCATAGTCCTCGGAGGGGATTCCTTGCTCGCGTCAACTTAAGCCTCCACGTATCCCCAACAAGAGTCAGAGTTGTTATAAGGCTGAGCAGGGGCGTCGTGGCAGGGGGGGGAAGGGGGGCCATGGCCCACCCTGGAATTCAGATCGTCGGATTTTTCGGAAATTTTAAGGTTTCGTCGGAAAATCACTGACTTTGGGCGTGCGCTAAGTACATTTGATCAGTTTAGATTTTTCGCATCGCTTTCAGTTCTTCCCACAACATTTGCTCTATTTTTTGCTATTTCATAGACATTTTCCAGATATCAGTTCTGTTCTTAGCAGCGTTTATACACTGTGTACCAGTGCCTCGAAAAAATATGAAGATCTTGTACGATAAAAGCTCATTACTTCAGGAGACATTGTTAATTTAAACAGGAAGGTCTAAATGTATATTTGAAGATAGCACTTGACAAGTAAAGTTGATGAAATACAACGGTATATTGTATTACTCCGGTCTCTATAGTGCAAGTAGCTTCGACCCAAGTATAACCAGCGAATGTTTACTACAAAATTCAGCGATAGCGAGTGTATCTATTTACATATGTACAAGTCTTTCACAAGTAATAGTGTATCTCTTCATCAAATCTTAACAAACTGATCTGTACGATTGGGAACTAACCTCAAACCCAGCACAATCACATCTGGCCTAATTTCTGGCTAACCCTTCACAACCACGTCCGCATCTCAACATGTTCGCTCAACTACTCCTGTCTCCTACAACGTCACGTGATATAATAGTCTGCACTACTGTCCAATCAGATACTAGCTGACAAATACTGTCCAATCAAATATATGATAAACAACAGCAATAGCTACAAAACCTAACACCTAAACACAACAGGTACATTAGCCATTGAAACACAGAAAGTTTTTCTTGACTGATAGTTATTACTCATTTCCATCAAAAACAGAAACCATGGGTTATGCATTTTGCAAAGGAAGTTTCGCTTCTGCCGCAAAGTCGCTCCCTTTTCACTGAAAATGTCTCTGGCCAAGCCTATGGAAAAGAATATTTACAGAAATGAAGATATCATAAAGTTATCAGAGTTGTCAAGCTAGCTTGCTTATATTTCATTCAGCTACAGTAAAAACCAATCTCTTTCTAAGTAATTTTTAAGTTCTATTTTGAATATTTCCCTGGAAAACCTTCCATTCGTCAAGTTCTACCGCTTCTTTCAATGGCAACTTCTTTACGAAAATGGGCACTTTCCAACGATCTGAAGGGTGTGGTCGCAAAAAGTTTTCCGGGGGCCAGCCTCGGACCCCCATTTTTCCTCGCTTCGCTCGCATTTGGTATCAGCAGCCCGAATATGAAAGTCGTTCGGACTGGCCTGACCACTGGGCCTCATCCCAAGAAGATTGTTCTTTTCATGGTGGTTAATATGTACCCAATCCGAACATATTACCAATAAATCCTACATTTTTCCGTTACTCATTGCGAGCTTCTTGTAAAAGGAAAACGGGTGAAAATGAAAAATATTATTTTTCGGAAAATTCGCCCCCCCCCCCTGATAGACAGGTGCCACGACGCCCCTGAGGCTGAGTGCTTGAAAGAGTGATTCGTAACATGGTAATCTGGTTAAAGTGAAAATGACGCGAAAATTTTTATTCATGAAAAACGTCAATTCGAGTGTGCTGATTTCGAATTTCGACATTAAACTTTCCAAAACTAAACCGTTTTTTTAGATACAGCCATTTGAAAATCAAGTTTAATCATAATCATAATCATAATCATAATCATAAACTTATTTACAGTTGGTTTGTTAGTAGCTAACAACAGCTAATTTACACCAACTATCTACAAAATATACAGTATAACAGAATATATAAAACCCTAAATTAAGTGCAAATGTAGCACGTGCAGATGTTGCCATCCCAGCAACGTATTTCTTGTTTGAATTTCACGAGAGAAGTTGTCAATTTTAGGTCATCACTAAGAGCATTCCACAACAGACTCCCTCTAAAGGACAGGGAATTTATTCCGTAGCGCTGAGAACTCACCCGAGGGGCAAATCACTTCTCAAAATAGCGTACGTGATTTTTGTGATTTTGAAATCACATGATTTTTTCTCTGTGATTTTTTGTGATTTTAGTGATTTCTAGTGATTTTTTCGTGTGATTTTTCAGTAATTTTTCAGTGATTTGTGATTTTTGGTGCTTTCTGTATGTGATTTTTCTTGTGATTTTGTGATTTTGTATGTGATTTTTTTGTGATTTCAAGGAAGGTGTACGAAAAAAAAATCAGTGAATTGCCCCTCGAACTCACCGAGGGGAGCTTGCATAGTTCCTTAGTCCGAAGTTTGTAGGGAACATCTTTCTTGACAAAAAAATCCCACATGTACTCAGGATTGAGATGGTTCATTGATTTGTAGATCTCCAGTTTCTTTTTTCTTCAGTAGTTTCTTCCAGGGGGGTGGGCATCAGTAGTTTCTTCACAGAAAAGTGTCCGGGGATCTGGGTCGAGTTTTTGGACTTGTGACGTAAAGTGTTTGGGTAGACAGACTGGAGATACTTGCATATCAAATGATAGATACTATCTAGGAAGGGTTTTAGGGTTTTATAGTTGCCCTACGGAAAACCTCCATTCTCATACGATTCAAATTCCACGGAATTTGTGTTCTCACACTATTTTGCCAATTAATTGATGTCTTTTGTACTCCTGAATTCCACAAATTGGCACTCAATTAACGCTTTCTTTGATGAAAGAAGTAGGATCATATTCAACCACGGGGATATTAGGTTCTGCCTATTGGCATGACTCAGATAATACAATAAGAGCACAATAGGAATGAGTTTGTCCTTTCATCACAACTGCTCGCTTCGTTTCCTCATGATTTCAAGTTTCAAACCATTACAAACAGAGCACAAACAGACAGCGTCGCTCAGTCGCTCGAAGAAGGAAAGGACTTCAAACATTTGTTGTACCATAACTATGGTTGTACAGTGTCTCAAGTAGACAGGTCGTAGGAAGGGAGGGAAAGGATTCAGTGGTTTAACTGCTATCCTTCGAAAGAGAGGGTCTGCCGGTTTAGGCCATGTCCATTCTGTCTGGTTGGCACTCGACTGGAATACATTTATTTCGCTGTAATCGTATTTTCAAAGTTTCATGAGGTCCAGAGATATGCTGATACTGCAAATACTTTGCTTTGGTAATTGTTGATTTTGTTATTGACATCACATCGCTACCAGACTAAATCAAGGACAAGCCTAGTAGTTTGGTGTCAGATCCCGGTAGGAGAACCGCGTAAAGTAAAATCATGGATATCGTAAGTCTGGTCAAGCTTCTCCAGAGTGTAGGACTTCGTCCCGTGAAATGCCAATATTCAACCGTTTATAAGCCATAAATGTCTGAAATCTTTGCGACATGGACTATCATTTATTGTTATTTCAAAACCTTTGAGTTAGTTGGATGTGCTAAGGTTGCAGTGAGACATCGTTTCGTGAAACCTCGTCCCCAGGGCCTTTTGTCATATTGGGACGGAGACGAAAAGGCCTGGCATCGGCTGGTCACATGACCATCAAAACACCCTCTCTCAGTGGGTGTCATAAATTATAGAAATTATAATGTATGCAAGATTTTAGGCCACAGCTACACTGCTGCTATACCCGCTATACCATGGCGGGGACAGGTAGCAGCAGACAGCCAAAGTTTCTGTCAGTTTTCCAAAGGTTGTCGATCGCACTATAGAATCATGATCAATGTTTTTGTCTAAAACCACAGCAGGTGCAGTGTTTTGAAAGTCTGATCGATGGCTCAGATGTAATCGCAGTTTTGCCAACTGGTTATGGGCAGTCCCTCCTCTTCCAGCTTCTGCCCGATATCCTTCCAACGAAGACGACAAGCAATGTTGTGTTGGTCGTTACTCCACTGAATTTGATCATTGAAGATCAACTGATTGTTCGTATTAGTTCTCCATATTTTCTCAATGACTTCAGGGAAACTTGCCATTTGACCCCGGGGGGGGGGGGTACATAACATGTTGAGGGTACGGGTATGTGCCGCCCATATGGGTGGGTTTTTGGGCCCCAAATTCTCTAAACAAGGGTCCCTTTTTGGCAGGTTTTCCATAAAAGAGGGTGGGTTATCCAGAAATTGGCGAAAAATAGCAAAAAATGGGTGGTTTTCCGCCAAAATTCATCATAAAAGTGGGTATGACGGCAACTTTCGGTAATTAGAAGAGGGTACCTTTCTGAAAACCGGGCGGCAGACCCCCGTCCATCCGCAAGTCATGTACCCCCCCCCCGGGATTTGACCAGCCATTTGACCAGATTTCAAATACATTTCGAGTTGAGAGTTACTTGAATTGTTTGTACAAAGGATTATTCTTCGGTCATGCACCTCCGAGTAACACGAAAATAATCAAAATGTTATTTTTATATTACTTTCATTCAGTCTCAGGGAAGTTTCCTTATAAAAACAAATGTACTAAAATGCCGCAGGAAGTTTGACAACGAATTTTGCCAGCACAAGGCATTGCAATGTTTTGTTCTCAACCTCATCCCAAGGGCCTCTTGTCATATTGGGACGTCTCCGTCCCAATATGACAAAGGCCCTCGGGACGAGGTTGGATTATTCTTAATTTTGAAAGAAATGAATTTCGAAACTTCCATCACAAACGGAAGTGATTTTGACATTCACAACAACAAACCGGTAAGTCATTGATTTGAATTGTATATAATTTATGTGAAAAGCAACAGCCAATCAGATTGTTTAGGTGACCAGCCGATGCCAGGGCCTTTTCGTCTCCGTCCCAATATGACAAAAGGCCCTGGGGACGAGGTTGCGTTTCGTGATATCCAGATTGCAAAAAAGCGTTTTTTACCACGTTGATGAGAGAAAAAAAATATTTGAAAACATTGTAAATTTTGCAGTTGAAGTATTAAAGAAACCAGGAGTGGAATTCCTTAGTTTTAATTGGTTAAAGGGTGAATAAACAAGCCAAACCTGACCGCCTATCAAGGTTTCGTAATGGTTTCATGTATGAAACATTGCATGGTGTTGTCATTTCCACGAACACTTTACGTCACAGAGGCCTGGTACTCAACGGTCTGACCGCGCAGAATTGCCGCCACTTTTTGAAGCAAAATGGGGGCTGCTCAACCCCATTTTCTGAAGAAATAAGCGTCTAAATTAGAAAATAAAGTACACCAGCATGACCAGCGATGTTTAAGGATCTCCCAATTTTAGGCAGGTAACGGAATAAACAATGCTTAGAGTCTGACCTACAATGGAAGTCAGTTATGATTTACGATAACGCTAAATACTCATGCAAAACCTTGACCAGTTGTCTTTATTTGCCGATATTTCGGTCGGCATCTAATGTGAGCTAAACTTGAATCTATTTCATTGCTTGACCAGAGCATTGAATGGCAATGTCATATTTCCTAGCCATATTGCGTATCATTCGCTTGTTGTTGATTAATGATTTTGCCTTGGGAGATCACCAAGTTTGCATCCTTTAGAATGCTGCAGTATTGTAGAAGATAGTGGCATACAATGTATTTATGCATCGAACAGTCTTTCAAACTTTATATGACTATGGCTTGGAATTGGAGCAATGAATTTATTTTGAACTTAATCTCTCAAACCTCACGAAAAATCAGTTCGTGGTGTATTGCTTATGATCTGATCAAGGATTTGATGGTGTTGCAAAAAGGCAAAGGAAACATTGGCCTGCCAAGCTTTGTTACTGATATTGTTTAGAGGTGGTATATTATGCTGCTCTTGGAGTATATTCATTTGCTCCATTTTTCCATTTGGGAAGTTTTTCAGAAGCATTTCTATCATGGAGGGTACTTCTTGGCCCGTGAGTTTATCTTCTGAACTCACTCAAAACCTTTCGAAGTAAATCCAGAAATGAAGATTTATATTTGCAAATATTTGAGATCAGTTTTTGGTTACACTAGTTTGTGTCTAACTAAGTGCACTTTAACTTTCAACAGAAAAACAGACAACTGTCTGCCTGGAAATGGCATTTATCAAGACAATGATGGACTTTCAGTGTCCTTCTGGTTCCGCATATTAAAGAGAGCATTAAGTGTGAACAATGCATGCAAAGATCGTTACAATGAAGTTGCAAGAACATCAACCAATGTCAGCAGCCACTTTGGTATGGTTGTATTCGTGAATTCATGTGCTCACGATGCAATCAAGGTGTCAATAAGAGATACTAGACGTCTTTACTCGCTGTCCTGCGGATCAACCTGTGGTTCAACTATGAGACAGGGTTGGTCCCACTTCATGTTCACATTTTCCCGTTCCAAAGGCATTGTCATGTTCATTAATGGTGTCCAAGTTGCAATGAAGACGGTATGTATTGAGCCCTTACTGAATGTCACACTGTTCTTGAGCTGATCAAAGTATTCTCATCAGAAATCAGGAGATTTTATCGGTAATGCTCATTCACTATTCATGCAAAATGCTAACTTTGCCATCATACAATGATGGTGCTTTTGGTTCTGATGCAATTCAAATTGCAAAAACCACGCTACATTGTGATCTGATATCAGCTGTATATTCCCTAGATAAAATGTTAATTTTGTCTTAATCTTACAGTTGATCGAAATAAAAAATCAAAGCCCTGTTGTTGATCACTTTGATGAGCTTAAGACACGATCATCTGCATGAAGTCATTATTTTTGCCTGTTTTGCAACGTCACCATGTATTCTCAACAAGAATGTATGTTCTATGTTTCATTCCAAACTTTGGCACCAGAGTAATGGAAATTCTTTTTCGAAAATTCAAAATTTGGTCTCGGCAAGTGGATATCTAGCGAGTTTCTTAATACATAAGTAGATACCTGTGATCTTGTCAACAATTTTCCTTTACAGCTGCCAGGGCACGAGTCATTAATTATCTTGTATAATCATGATAGGTCTTTCATATTTAAATTAAGCTTGAAACAGACAGCGAATCACATCTACAGTCGTCCTTTGCGAAAACTTCAGAAAAAAGGATCACTACCGGGTGACTCATTAAAAACGTTCAGCGTTTGAAAAAATCCTGATCCCTTGATATAAAAGCAACGATGTTAAAACTGTCTTGTCAAATTAGGTTCAGTAATTTAACTGGCTTTAATCGGTCATTCGTTCCCGTCGAAATACGAGATTTTCTGCATAAAGCCCCTTTCGAAAACCTGCAAAAACGAGGGAAAACAGCAAGCAAAGTTTCCCTTTGTTCTTCTTCCTAAAGAATAATGACTCTTGGATGTGCTCATGTATGTTGTCCTCATGGGAGAATGAAGTCCCCCTGAGTAAGTTATTCACACTAGGGGGAATACTTTTCAACCCACCAAAACAAAAGCACGAGCTAAAGCCTGCTGAAAGTTATCGCTGTGATGTTGGGATTTTTGCTTGTAATTTTAGCACGTTTCTAAGGTTTCTCAAAGGGATTAATTTTAAAAAATTGTCTACAGAATCTGAACGAAGTGACCGATTTTAGCCAAGAAAATTTATAAAAATAATTGAACATGTTAGCTATTTAATCAGATATTGCAAATTATCGTTGCTTATATAGTCAGGGAGCAGTAGCTTTCCAAACGCCGGAGGTTTTTTTACTCACCCGGTAGATGCCCTGGCTGACCTTGCTGCTTTTGCTGGCTCATTTGATGCTTTTGTTGTTTTGTGTGAAAAAATTTGTTTGTTTGCAATTCACGAGGAATCAAAAAGCAATTCCCGTTTGAAAGCCACTTTTCTCTAAGTAAGCAAGAAAAACGAAAATATGAAATGTGCTAAGAGGATGACATTGCAAAAGTATCATTCAGCGGCGGACATATGTAGATCCATTTTAAAATCTACTCAACTGAAGTTGGCCACTCCGTTCCAAGGGTTTGTGAAGATTTCTCTGAAGCCATTTCAACAAACCTTTAAGAAATCATGATGTTTCTTGACTGAACCGTTAGTGAGGTTTTTGTAAAGCATGGAACGACCTACCGTCCAATAACGAATTAACCAACAATAAGGAGTGATCAAATGCAATAGGTGTGTCAACCGGACCATCATTAATGTGGAATGTGCTCATCAATGGATCTAAATAATAATGGAATTTGCAAACTAATCATAATTTTCCGTAGGAAACTCCTTGTAAGAAACTCAATTCTACGATCGTTAGAAAATTAAGAAAATCTAATGAAAGGAAAAAATTGTTAAGAAGCTATCCATTTTTTTCACTTCTTTCCAGTATCATAGTGAATAGGAAGGTCGTACGAAAATCATAAGAAGCTCTGTGTACTAAAATCTGAAATGTATTGAAAAGGATTTCCCCCAGTTACTTATCCTCTTTGTCCTTTGAAATACATTTTTAGTGCCACGTCACATTAAGGTAGCTCTGCTTTCCGCTCTAGTGAGCAGTGAGCTGCCGTTTTGCAAGTCCAGTCCCCTAAGAAAACAGTTAATTTCTCCAATTCTATTCAGCCTATCGAAAAGCAGTAAAAAGGACGTTTTCCTGCATAGTCTTGGCAATCGAAAGATGTATAAATCGCAATATTACCGATAATGAGGCTGGCTTCGCAAAAGTAATGCGATTTTGCGGGCCCTAGAACTCAACCAACCTACGTCTTTCTCCACTGTTAGAGCTGTATTAATCTGGTTACAGATTGATTCCAATTCGAATCATACTGAAGATGACAGAGCAGAAGCTGCACGCACATGCGCGAAAGCTGTTAACTTTGAGCCCCCTTAGTTTCCTGCAACAGATCCCAAAATTAGGCAACACTTGATATTTTCTAATTGAACTCTTGATTAATCATTTCAAAAAGCTTATCTGGCTGTGGTTTTGCTTTTGGTGGCTGCCCTCTTGGCTGCTTGTGTTCGTGGTGCTTCGAGGAGCAATTTTTCATCACAGGACTTTCCTCTGGTGGCGCGGTGTGTTGCGGGGTTCTGTGCTCGGGCGGTTTGGGGTGGCGGTTTGGGGTCGCATGGTGGCTTGGCTTGGGCGTGGTCGGGGGATTCGGCATCGGCGAGCGTAGTTGGTGCCACGCATGGGTTGGGCCTGGGGCTTCTGGTGGGTGGACTGTAGGTTTCTTCATGAGCATGATAACACCGACGCAGCGTCTCCCCCTTTCCCAATTCTTTTTTTCGATCTTGTTTTTAGATTTGTAAACTATGAGGCTCTGATAGGGGTTTTTGGGAGCAAGGGAGCATGGCCTAAAAAGGGCCGGGAGCAAGGGAGCATGAATGAGAAGTTTGGGAGCTTGGGAGCACAAGAATTTTTTTGGGAAATCATTTTGAAGATTTTATGCCTTTCAGTTAAGTTCCTTGCACTCTCTAATGACTGTAAAGATTCCGAACGTAAGAAAGGTAAAAATAATGATGGTTTTAACTTTAACCCCATTTCATGATCTTCAATTCCTTCCAAATAATGATATTCCACGTTATGAATAAATGAAAATGGTATTGTTCAGTTCAGCGTCCCTTCGCTAAGAATTGGAGGTGGCGAGATGAGAAAATGTGATTAACTTCGTAAGCGATTGAATGTTCCGTTACAGTTTCGATCCTCAAGCGTTTATTCCCTTCTTTCGAATATGATTTTAAGTCCACGAGTTATTTACAGCTATGTACACGTATTCGATATAAATTCTTGATTCTCTCTAAGCGTTCTTTCGGAGAGGAACAAGCAGGGAACGTCTTTATAGGGAACTTGGTTGGGAGGACTTGTACCACAGAAGATGGTATTATTATTATTAACAACAATTTATTTTTACGTTGGCAAGAAAAAATACATATATATACATAGCTAATAAGCTAATTAAAGCCAACAAAATAACTGAAAACCTACTTTACAATGTCCAAAACAAGCCTACAAAAACCCTAAATCTTTGATAAAAACTTTGCACAATCTGCAGATGCAAGTATTTCCATCCCATGATTTTATTTTTCGTTTGAATTCAGCGAGTGTGTTGGAATCTTTAATTTCCCTCGGTAATGAGGACCACAAATGGCAACCTCTGTACTGAATATTCTCTATTCCGTGCGTTGTTGTCTTAACTTTTGGCAACCGCAAATGATTTTCACTTCGTAAACTGTATGGAATATTTCTCTCTGTGAAAATGTTTTTCATAAATGTTGGATTTAGATTGTTTTTCGTTTTGAATATTTCAATCATTAGCAGTTGCAGATTGTGCTGATGAATAGTTCCATATTTTTTCTTCAATTTTTCTAGCTCTGATTCACTATCTTTGCATAGAAAAATGAACTAGATAGACGACTGTGCCATTTTTATAATTTGATAAAATCCCGTTCCCCAAATTATTTGCTTGCTGAAATTCCCCCTGAGCGCAACGTAAGCTACAATTTGCGGAATATCAGAAGTTATGACCAAAATGTTGGAAGAACTGCGCGATACTCGAACACCTACTTTCAAAATGCACCTTTTGAGTGGAATTTGCTTGATGATGACACAAAAACCTCGACGTCAATTTCTGAGTTCAAACGTAAATTACTTGCTATGATAAGACCCAATAAGAATTCAATTTATGGTATAAATGATATTGTCGGTGTTAGACACTTATCAAAATTGCGACTACAACGAAGCGCGAAAAGATCTCCTTGTCAGCCTATCAGATATTCCTGGGTTGGATATAGCAGGACTGGACGCGCAATCCCTATGCCATTTAATACTGTTTGGAAATCCGGATCTGACCCTCATTGCAAACAGAATGATAATGGAGGCAACGAAACAAAGAGGATCGACTAGAGTGGTTTGTAAACAAAGCAGCATCCCTTTCCCATTTCTTGTGTAGCAGAGTAATTTTTGTAGATAATTTCTGTCTCGCATTTGATGTTAGGTAATATTATAAACATAAAAAATTATCCTTCGGTGCGGGTGCGGGATGGTGGGGGGATGGGGTTTTCTGCTGTGCGGATGGGTGGCTGCGAGGGGCAATTCACTGATTTTTTTTTCGTACACCTTCCTTGAAATCACAAAAAAATCACATACAAAATCACAAAATCACAAGAAAAATCACATACAGAAAGCACCAAAAATCACAAATCACTGAAAAATTACTGAAAAATCACACGAAAAAATCACTAGAAATCACTAAAATCACAAAAAATCACAGAGAAAAAAAATCATGTGATTTCAAAATCACAAAAATCACGTACGCTATTTTGAGAAGTGATTTGCCCCTCGGGTGGCTGCTGCCCTTTGTTTTCAGCGTTGTCCCGACTGGGATGGCACTTGCGGAATTGGGCGGCGGCTGCCCGTCGGCGGGGTGGGGCCTCCTCCTCTTTACCTAGCACCTGTGTCCTTTAAATTTAAATACTCCCTGATATTGTTGCCTGGCATCAGATGTGAGACAGACATTAAATTTTCCTTTGTAGTTATTTCTTTTTTTTTCTGATAAATTGTAAATATTGAGTTGTAAGTGCCTTTCATGGTGGGAACTGCGATGACCTAGCGTCTATTCCCGCCATGATCGGCACAGTAGTTGTATCTTTTTGTGTTTTATTCTCTTAATTGATTATATATATACAAAAAAAGCGTTCTTTCACGTTAATGCAGTGACTTGCGTTCGTTATGACTGTGATGATTCCGTCTGTGATGTGTTCTTGCTTCGACTTCATTCGGATTTCGGATTTCGCAACCGACGATCTCCGAATGGCAATCGCCCCCCAATTTCAATCCACACTTCCATGTCGTTCGTACGATCGCTTATTGTTAAGTCAGCCAATGAAATTACATGAATCTATTTATGGCGCGTGCCACGAAAGAACAATGGTAGCGGGTCTCTTTCTTCTATCGGATGCATTAACGTGATTGGCTTCTTTTGTACGGGACTTTTCTGTTCGGAAGCCGAATTCGGATGAAAATCAAAACCTCCGAACTAGTCAAATTCGGATAAGAACGTTCGGATGCGATTTCCGAACGCTTGCATTCGAACGCTGAACAATAGGTTCGGATACCAAATCCGAATGAAGTGGAAATGGGTCTTTAATCATATCTCTCTCAAATCCTTCGATAAGCGTGTCTCATCTCGGCACAGGTTGACCATACGTTAAGAATATTCAGCAGCCTACTTGCGGATTATAACTCTCCTGTGTTCTATCTTGCAGCAGGCAAGCCTGTCCCAAGCATCTTACTTCAATTCTTTGCATGAGATGCTTAGAATTTGCAAGTACTCATGGAGTGCACTCTAAAAACAGCATCTTTGGAGAACTTTTTTGAATATGACCATCTACAACTGGTCCATAGCGTGAGGGTTAGCCTGTGTCCCAGATCCCAGACACAGGCTAGTAAGGGTGGGTCTTGATCTCTCAACAATTCCCAAAAGTTGAATTCTCATGTTTTTCTGGAAGTGCCTGAAGGAAATACGAAGCCATTCTAAGATTGAATTTTCGAAAGTTAACCTCTTGTGTATCAAACAAGCTTCATCAGGTGCAGCTGTACCAAAATAAAGCCAACGTAAAATAAAGATCGAAAATTTCTTTTGAGCAAAAACTGAAGCAATGCACTCACTTGTCGGGTTTAGATTTAGCTTGCATTAAACCCCCTGATTATTTTCCTTCGGACACTTTCCAAAATGAGGAGAACCAAGGAAACATACATAGATGACTATGGATGTTGAGGAAGGAGTGAAAATGGTAGGAATTTTTTGCTTGCACTTTGTAAATATTGTACTGAAGGAGGCATTTATTGCTAGAATGAAGAAAGTGTCCCCAACAATTTCCCAGGTACGCACATTTATAAAGCATTGCACGAACTTTGAGTCTAACAGTAGAGTGGCAAAATGAGGTCGGGAAAAGCATTCTATGGCAAGTTAAAGGGCGTGGCCTTGAGATTTTTCTGTTATCGTTGCCCAACCCATCTCTCCAATTTTCATTGCGCCATGAGCGAATGCACTGGCCTCTTGCAAGGCTTGTCCAAAACAGTACGAGAACTCATCAACTCAATCGAATCAGTCCTGAAGGAACAGTATCCAATGACGGGACTTCTTGGCTCGATGGATCATGAAATATTTGCCACAGGAACAAATAAATGTTGTAACCACAAAGGCACCACTTTGGCAACACATGTTTTGATTTGAACAAAGAATAGAAGCATTAAGGAAATTACTGGGAGCACAAAGCTAATTTTGACAGGAGCAAGGGAGCATGCTACTTTTTAAGGAGGGAGCAAGGGAGCAACCATCCCCCCTATCAGAGCCTCAACTATGAAAGAAATGTAATTGCCATTTACAGTGGGAACTAGATGACCCTGTGTCTTTTCGCGCTGTGAACGGCAAGGTTTAGCACACAAGTCCTTACAACCTGACCCTGAATATTTCAAAGGGCAAAAGAGGGCAAGAAACTGCAAAAAAATCCTTTTAGATACTCTGTCAGCCTATTAATCCTACCTTCATGGTTCGCAAAGTCGGTTGTCCCTTAGATCCGTTCAGGCCATTCGATACTTATGGTGATCCGGTTAACCCTATTTTGGTTGGGGGGGGCAAATTTGCCCCCCCCCCTAGTAGATTTTTTTAAATAACTCTGCGAGGAAGAATTTTATAGCCATGAAACTTCTTGACTTTTTGCAACTACTTATTGTGCAACTTCTCAAAAAGTTTCATTGAAATATTTTGAAAAATGAGGGGGCGGGAGACAATTTTCTGGGACTGACCCAGGAAAAATCGCAAATTCTCAAATCTCAATTATCGCGAAAAAAGGAGCAGAAGTGGAATATTTTGCAAATTTCTTTTTTAATGTTGTGTTATTTGATGCATTCTATCATAAATACCATGTTTGGATGGAAAATATGCTCCAAATTTAATTTTATCTCGATTTTCCTGATTTTGGCCAATTTTGCCGCTTTTCTTGACCATACAAAGGAAAATGCTGACGTAAGCAAAAATGGTGGCTATTTTTAAGTTAATTTTTATATTTACAGAAAGTACATGCCTGAGGCTTTTAGCACACCAAATTTGGTCGCTCTATCTATTACCAGTAAAGAGTTAGGTAGGGGGGGTTTTTTTGCCCCCCCCAACCAAAATAGTACTATCAAATAGCCCAACCACTATAGGGTTAATACTCCCATTTTCACAGGAAACTCCTTACTGTAATTTTATCACTCATTGTTAGTCGTTGGGCCGTTATTGGTATATCAGTCGTTCTACTGTTTACAGGAAACCACCTTTAGTTAGCTAAATCGACCAATCTATTACAGTAACCCCATTGCTAATGTAATTACCATCCTTACATTCATTATCAATGCATTTAAAGTTGGCAGCTTAAGCTACCTGTATTAAAACGCCAGGCTAGAGTGCATAGGGGAGCGGGTGGCTGTCGTATGTTATGTTGGTGTTCGCCATGCGGCAAGCCCAAGGGTTACGGTTTGTTTCAGAAGCGGACTTTTGGCACAAGTAGGGGTTGGGGAAGGGTTAGGGTTTAGTTCAACTTCTGCAGAGTGACTTTGACGCTTAGCGCAGCCTGTTAAACTGCACTCGCCCCAAAAGCTAATTCAAGCCAACGTGTAATTAATTACAAGGTCACAGAAAAGTGTAAACAGGTGAAAGATGAAAATGAAATTTACATGGTGTCCAAATAGACTATCAATGCTTGATTCAATATCAAGAAATGACGACACAATAAAGAAGGTCAGTCATGAGATAATCCGATTCCCGAGATCTTCAGTGTACCGCCTGGGTAAAGCATTCGGACGAGTGTACTTAATCTAGCCTGCATGCAGACTCTCACTTTTTTATCAAGAGTCTGGACGCAGGCTAACTTAATCAGGCTCTTAATTCACAGGTGCCAGATGAGGTATTCGATGTTGATGCTGCTACTAGTAAAGTTTTGAAATTCGGATACTCAAATGGAGGACTGGAAATGTACATTGATGATTTTGCTGCTTGGTACTACTACTTATTGCCAGAAGAAATAAATATGGTTTATAATGAGAGTATGTACAAATACCATAATAGCTCTGTTTAACCCCACTCTATAATCAAATTCCATAATTTTCCAAAGATTTTCCATTTCTTTTACTAAGTAACTTCGCTTGGTAACATGATGTGATTTGGGATAAACTGCTTTATCGAACTGATGCATTTGAATCCTAAAATTGTAAGTGAAATCCGCAAAATATTGGTGAAAGAACTGAAAAGCTATCATGTATATCCTTTTCATCTTATTTTGTGAATTAGCCCCCCATCTCTAAAGAGCTTCCCTCTCCATTACTCCCCCCTTTGGATTTTCTTAAATTAAACAAACCCTTGGGGGCTAGAGAGCTTTTACAATAATGATTCACCATTCCATCCAGTAAGGACTTCAAATCTAAACCAAGGATGAAGGACTTTTAGTACTGTAACGAAGCGTTAACCCTATCTGACGTGGGTGATTTGAAACACTCAATGCCTGGGGGGGGGGCGGATTCCGCCCCCTGTTTATCTCTGTTGTTGCTTGAGACATGGCAACCAAATTTAGCACAAAGGTTGTTCATTATATAAACAATGAATTCGTGAAACAATAGCATAATTATTATCGTTGTTGTTGTTGCTAGAGCATGATTAATATTATGACGTCACATGACGTCATAAAAATGAAAGTGTGTTAAAAGGTCGTAAAACTGTAATTTTCGTGTAGAAATGAAATCTATAGATCAAAATAGATGTAGATTCATAATTTAGACTTAATTGGATCAAACAAAGAGGATTAAGAGAGATAAAATGTATATTTTTCACAGAGTGGTGCACGAAAACCATGGAGACAAGGCTAAAAATTGAGCACCAAACTTGTTACCGTTTTATTGCCATATGATAGAAAGTTAAACTTGCTAACTCTCAGAGGCATCCAGGGAACACCGAAAAACGTATAAATGAAAATGTACGAGATGCGGAATCCGCCCCCCAGGTCAGATAGGGTTAAGTAAGACAAGCTCTACGATGAGATTGTATCTATTGATTATATACCTCAACCTGGATGGATATGAATCGAATGCAACCGATGCCCCTCCCAAGCTACGACAATCCCTCCACCCTCATTCTCCTGGACCAATCAGATTTTGTATTTTTTGATAAAAGAAGACAGTTGCGATCTCATTATTTTGCCCAATTTGAGACTCTTTTTAAAGTCTACATTGAAACTAGGATTTTTGGAACTTCTGCTCTGTAGATGTTAGGCTTGCTACAAGTCTATTGCGTGGTATATCAGCAATGAGGAAAATAATTACCAATTACCTCTGTGATTATTTTCCTCAGTGCTGATATACCATGGAATAGACTTGGAGCAAGTCTATTGGATGTTGGCTTATGACTGTCAAAGAAAATTTTGATATGTTTCAAAGTTAAATTGCTGCTGATAATCTGATGGACTCACATTACTTTTCACATATTCATTTTTATGAAGCAGTAAGCTACTTAACTGATCTTTTAGGTCTGAAGAGGAATGAAAACAACTGGGACAGGGCGTAAATCGACCCCAAATCGACATTTTGCATGATGATAAACTGAAGCAAGAAAAGACTACTCGATATAAATGTATTGAAGCTATGTACTTCCATATGATTAATGTATGGATGAAATATCATTTGAAAGATTTTGGTATGACGAGGGTAAAAGGAATTTGACTAGTTCATGCTTTCCTCATTTCACTTCAAGGTGATCTGAAGAGCATAGGGCTCGAATCTTTGGAAATCTTTGAAATCAAATGTGTAAAATGTTTTTGCTTAATTCTATCAACTGAATTGATCGAAAGGAACGTTAGGTTGTTTGCTATAACTCCAGAAAGAGCATTTTTGATATCGTGAATATTTTAAGCGTTAGAGCATTTTAAGGTTTTGCTAGCTTTTAAGTTGTGACGTCATCAAATTGCTAAATCGTAAACCATAAAAGCTACAGACTTCTGCTTGCTACTGTTTTGTAGATCTTTAAAAACTGAGTATTCTTTGTATTGGTCAGATTGACTTTCCTCAATCAGGTTAGATTTTATGGGGCTTTTACTGTTTGTCAAAGTTTCAGACACCTCCTCTGGTGGAACCATTCATAAAACTTCAAAATGATGTGAGTCCAAAAATAATGATCATATCGAAAATGCTCTTCCTGGATTCATAGCAAACGACCTAAAGTTCCTTTCGATCGATTCAGTTGAAAGAATTAGGCAAAAACATTTTACACATTTGATTTCAAAGTTTTCCAAAGATTCGAGCCCTATGTTGATCTGAAGCAAGAATTCTTATTTTGATCCAAATGACTAGAACTATTGAACATTTAAAAAAGCACCGTTAAATGTCTTATTTAAACTTTGAGTCATATACACACTTTTGTAGGATTGGCTGTTGACGTGATTTTGTCTCAAGAGTACAGAAGCATATTACAAGGTTGACTATATTTCAAATTGAAAATCTGATCAGCAATGTTTTTTAAAATTACCTTGCCTTTGCTAGCGTTGCTTAGCAATAGTGAAGTCCATAATGGCTCTAAATCTGCCAATTTTTTTCAGGCAGATTTGATCGAAGTCCTGATCAAAGTGTGCCAGGGTGTTCATTCGGCTTCGTGATCGGCGTATGAATGACGGAAGAACAACCTGGGGATGAGGTTGGGCTATGCCAACAAACCACTAGGAAAGGCGGCTGGCATAAGATAGGAATCAAATGTTTTAGCCAATATTTTGGTCGTGGCCTGTGGCGGAAACCTTGAAACACTCATCTTCATGGACTAATCAGATGGAGAAAAAGCGAAGAAGACAGAAGAAATGTGTGAAGATTCTTCTAAATTTTACCTGTCCAACAGGGGCGGATCCCGATATTATAGTGACTGATGCAAATGAGGGAGTCTGGGGGCGAAGATCCCTTTGCTAGCGAGGCCTTGTGTCACGTCATTTCTTACAAACACTCGCAGCTGGATGAAACATAAGAATACTTTCCTTCTTGAGACACGAAATGGTTGTTAGTGGAAAAAACAAGCTGGGACACTCGAGGTCAAAGATTATTGTAGACTGGCCATCATCCCTGCAAAATCATTGAAAGATTCATCAGAATAAATTTCTCATCCATGTGCCAAATACTCAATTCTTCGTTTACATTCTAGAGTCTCTCCAGAATCGCGGAAGGTAGCAAGGGTTGCCCCAATTCTCAAAACTTGAACCAGGGACGATAGGAATTACGATAGGCCAATTTCTATTCTTTGTACCATCTCTAAGGTATTCAAGAAAATTGTTCATGACCAGTTTGTGGGCTATTTTGTAGAAAACGAAATGTTGTCAAAAGTCAATTTTCATTTCGTAGACTGCATTTCACCATTACATTGCTAATTAAAAGCACCGATGATTGGCTTTCAAATATTGATTCTAAGAAGTTGAACTTGACTTCAAAATTTTTCTTGAAAAATTTGAAGCCTATGGAGTCAAAGGTACCAAAAAGATGTGGTTTAGGTCATACCTTAAGGAAAGAAAGCAGCTCTGCAGGGTTAATGGCCTAAATCCAAAACCATGAACGTACTATGTGGAATTCTTCAAGGATCCTGTCTCGGTCCTTTCACATTTATCATACTAGGCTTGCCGCGCGTCACCTGCGGCGCCGCGCCGGCCCGCCGTCGTACTTTGCTTTCATAAAGATTACGAAAGGAATGAGAAACTATGCTCAGCAGTGCCTATTTTAGTGTGGTCTTGTTCACACTTTCTGGTCTTGAAAATAGGAAATTTGGTCTTGAAATTTAGGATGAGTGGTCTTAAGGCATGTTCGCTTTTGCGTTATATGCACTCTTCTCCATTGTTAACGGGCTATGTTCGAAACGTCGCTCCTTTCAATTCGCATCAAAGTGCTTATATTTTATGTTATTTACTTATTTGTCTTTGTATTGTGGTACTACACGCAGCAAGAAGATTTTTCTCCATTGTTGGCCTGCACACCAACTTTGTTTGAATTCCTAGCGAGATCATTTTCTTGTCTGTTACACTTTTCGTGCTGTCCATATGTATTTCTCTTTGGAAAACGTGCATAGAGTTTCGATGAAACCAGGAGCGGATCCAGGGATAAATCTGACTATAGCTCAAATCGACATGGCGACCTTCGGGAGGGGTATATGCACTGCAGAGGCAGGCAATGGGGGCATCCGGGGGCGTATTCCAAATTTTCGGGAGAGCACCCTTATTAAATAGCGGGAAATGTCCTAATTTTTTAGGAAACTCATGGAAACGACAACATTAGCTCTCAATTTGCTACAAATTTAAGTTTGAATCCTCCTTTATCTGCAACTTTCTGAAGCGTCCTCTGTTTGTGTTCAGCCCCAGTCGGCTATGGTTCAGAATTGTCAATTGAATATGATGACAGAAGAGCCTTTCATACTTTCTGTGCTCTTTATTGTCTTTCAATAAGCAGTAGAACAATCACACAAGATGAAAGAGACGTCCTTGTTACATTTCATTGAAGGACATCTCTGGAGAGAATGTGACACACAATAGTTGTACACAAATTTCCCACAATAGACACTAACATTGAATTTAGTGTAGAAATTTTTTTGGAAGGACTGACTTCATAAAATGACAGGATAAGCATTAATAACATAATCAGTAACTGCGTAACTTGGAAGTTTTCAACATACCAAACGGGACGAAAGTTTTGAGCCCTGTATTGCCCTTTCCAATAATTCTGTGTCTCTAAGAACTTTACTTCGGAAATCAGGGGAAAATCACATTCCTTCTGTCTTGGTAGGCTAGGCGCTACTTCCCCGTCCTATCAGATGACTTTGTTTTCTTTCCATAATCGATCCCTTTTCTTCAGCTCTGACTTTGTGATGCTCTTCACAATTTCTTCAACATCGAGCAGTATCAATATCGTGGCCATTATCCTCAGACCAAAGCTCGCAGCTTCTCGATTCTCGACAAAACCACAAAACCAAAAAAACAAACACATAGTTCTGGAGGCCAAAGTCTACTGTTGCTCCCGCCAAAATCGAGCATCAGTCAACTCTAATTCTGATTGGCTATCAGCCATATTTTCAAATCTCACTGTTGCTCCCGCTAAAATTTGCCTATTGAAGTCTATAGCTGATGTGCGTTCGATCGCAGTAATTTCCAGACCACTATTGCTCGGAATGTCAGCCTTTGTATTGACGGATAGAACAAAGGTAAAGATTAAGAAAAGTGGTCTACCAAATATGCATTCTCCTTCGCAGTACTTCTTGACATCAAAGCTTGGTGTAGGGGGTATAGAGCTTCGTTTTAAATCCGAGAAACAACATATTACGAAAGATGAGATGAATTTAAGGGAGAAAGGTCTCTAACCTAGAAACGATATACATTGAAAATTATTAATATATTTTGAAAATCTGACTGATGCTTAAGCATCAATAGCAATAGTCTGGATCCGCCTCTGGAAACGGACATTGAACCAAAGTCAAAGCTTTGAAAATGAAAAAACAATGTATGAAATAGGTCGTTGGAAGGACTACAGAGTGTTTCAGAAAAAATGCAACCCAACTATAATTTGAAATCTTAAAAACTACCAAAACTTGAGTACATGTAATGTATACCATCTGAAAGAAAAGTTTTCTTCTTTCTAATTATATGCAGTTTGGATATCTTAATGGAATTATTTATCATTTAGTTTATATTTTAGTAAGTATGCCCAATTTCAAATGCATCTTCCTGCAAAAGCAAATCAACCCCCTTTTTCTGGTAAACATTGTGAAAAATATTTTTTCGAGGTATTTCAGGCCTAGAAGCACTCGATGTGATGCCTCGCAGAGGAAAAAAGGCAATTTCATTCTCATATGGGATGCATTTGTAGATAGTCATAAAATATGCTCTCACATAGGTGGATTATTGTCTTTGAAAATGTCCTATCACTTTTCAGCATCTACAATAGGCCATACTTACAAAAACGTCAATTAAGCGATGAAAAATTCAATTAATCCACCCAACCTGGACATCATTGGAAAGAACATAGATTGTTTTTTCAGATGGTATGCCTCATATTGATTCAAATTCTATCATTTCCTGTAGAACCATGAATGAAAGTGGGTTGCGTTTTTCATAATTAAGGAACGTTGAAAGGATGTTTCCTTTTGTTTGGAAGAGTGTTGTCTCAACAGTTCTCTTTTGAAGAAATCTCTGCTTCCTAATTTCCTCGGATTGTGGTCTTGTGAATTCGGCTTGAAATAGGCACTGCTGCTCAGTTCTGCTCTATAAGGTTCCTTGCCTAATAAACCCCATCCTTTCAAGGCATACTTACAGATATGCCCATTCTATTTACTCCTTCAACACATATGAAACACAACAGGCTATCAACCATCGTCAACAATGTTTCCCATGTTTGCAACTTGGGTAACAGACTCCCTAAGAGATAGAGTCTGGTACCCAGGGTAACATTTATTGAACTATAATAACGTCGATCTTGATGTTCATATAATCATACCACGCTCGATTAGTGTTAGGAAGCAAATGCTATCATTCTTAGCATTGACAACTGCCTCAATGGATGAGGTCCTTCTATAAAACTTCCGCTCCATTTCAAGCCTCTTTCCGTAGCCTTGGAGATTAAATGGGCCTCCTGGGGAAGAGGACTTAATGGGATCTTGACATTATATTATCTGCGTTTGTCTTTTTGTTTCTGTAATGCAATGTTCTTGACGAAACAGTTTTTTAAAGGATTGCCCTACAGCGTAGAAATACATTTAACAGGAAAGGGAAAGGTTGATACTTTCCTATTCAAAGATGTTTAAAGTTATGCATCAACCAAGTTTTTTGACATATCAAATTCATTCGCTCGCCAAGTAAAAGTTGTAAAAAATTTTCTGATCTTTGTAAAAGAATTCACTACAACCCATGGGTGAAAAGTCTCAAAGGGAAAACTCAAGTAGGATCTAATACTACGAAGCATATACTAAGTAAAAAACCAATGCAGTCTTCGTAACATTTCCCTATTTACATGCCTCTTCCCGTTTTGCTTGCTGCATTTCCAAACTCGACATAAACCTTTCATGCTGATTTTTTGTTGTTCTTTACCTTCATTTTATTCGTACTTTCTTATATTTCATACTTTAGCTGTCTTTCAAATTGCAACATTTCGTGTGCAAAATGAGCTACAATCACTAAAGTCGTGTGAATTTTTTTCTGTAGATGACACGATGGCACTTTCATGAACCCCTTTGTTCACCTTTTGCTTCTTCTATCTCAGAAAGCGGTCCCTGGGAAGCAGAATCTTAAGTGTTATCTACCTCAAAAACTTAACTATCGCAACGTTTTTAATATTTCTTCTCATGCTGCACTCACTGTGAATTGAATCATTTCCATTTCCGTCGGTCCTCCTCTTATAATAGTGTTAAAATGACTCTCTTCACTCAGTTTCAGAGGGATTACATTCTGCAAGTTGTCAGGTGCGAGTTGCGAGTTGGTTTTTACTCATATTTTGCGAGTTGCGAGATGCGAGTTGGTTTTCATCATATCAATTCATTCTATGCTTTTTGTCTAATTTTAGATTCTAGCCAGAGTTTCTTATGATTTTCTGAAATGAATGTCTACTTCCCTAAATGAAGAAATGTCCAAAATACTTTTGTCTGTTCATGGAGGGATTGTATTCTGCGAGTTGCGAGTCGTCAGTTGTGAGTTGGTTTTACTCATATTTTGCGAGTTGCGAGTTGCGAGTTGCGAGTTGCAAGTTTGCTTTCCATCATATCAATTCATGCTATGCTTTTGTTCTAATTTTAGATTCTAGCCAAAGTTTCTTATGATTTTCTTAATGAATTTCTACTTCCCTAAATGAAGAAATTAGGTGACCAAAGAAATAAGAACCTTAGCACCTGGGGGTTTCAATTGACACTTCAAAGTGGAAATAAGAAATCTGTTGAAAACCTCCTCATCATGTTTTAAATTACCCTGGGTAAAAAGCAGTTCTTTTTGACAGGGCCACCGAGAGAGGACAGGGGACAATTTGCCCCTGGCGGGCCTCAGGGTCTATGGGCCCTCATAATCAAAGGTTTTTAACACAATTGACTGCAGGAAATGTTCTGAAATTCCTTTTAATCGAATCTAAAGGGTTCAAAACAAAGATAGAACCCTAGAACCTGTATGGGTGAAATATGTAATTGTAGAATTTGTAAATAGCCGGGCCATGATGTTATGAAATTTGTAATATCATTTTTAGGCATACTTGTCCAGTACATTGTAAATAGTTGGTATTAATTAGTTCTTCACACCAACTGTAAAGCATGATTATGATTTTATTTAATCTGATTTGATTTTCGATCAAAACATTTCTGGTGGCTACCCTTGCAGGGGCATCAGTCCGCATTTTTGTCCCCAGGCCTCAAAAGTATCTCGGTGGCCCTGCTTTCTGAGTGGGATTTCACCCTGGTCAAATCCTTATTCAACAGTGTGACGCAGCTATCGTACCAAGTAATTGTTTGGGGAGGGATTTGCTGCCTGCTGGCATTTTTAGCCAGTAATCACTTGACCAACTCCCGCAGAGATCAAAGCTCCGCAACTCTTAACTTTCAGTTGATGTGTCTTCTGCGGAAACATGAGGCCGTCTGTGATGACAATTGCAACACGAAATGAAAAGTTATCATGAAATAGCCTACACGGGGCTTCCCAGAGTGACCATGCGAAAAGTTTTGTAATGCAAAACCTACCGTAAGTCCTTAAATAAGCCCCCACCTTTAAAAAGGTGCCCGTTGAGTAACCCCCCCTTCCCACCCAAAAGTATTTTTTTAATATGCCCCCAGCCAGATAGCCCCCGTCGAGAACACTGCTGTCTGTTAAAATTTTTTTTATTTTAGTGTATACTTTTCTTTTGATTTTCTTCTTCAGCTGACTTTCTTGTTTTTTTTGCCAACTTACTCAGGCTTGGGTATTGCCTCTAAAACAATAAATCCTAAGTAAAAGAGTACATGTAGAGTAAAGGGAAAGAGTACATGTTTGTTTAAGAATTTGCTTATAAGAAACTCAATTCTCAGATCACCAAAAAAGGAGAATCTCCAGTACTGGGAAATATAACTTAAGAATCCTGAACACAGTTTACTTTACGTTCGCTTGTTTCCTGTCTAATATCTATATATATAAGCGATGAAGAGTTTTGTTACGCACATTCCTGTTTGTGACACTTTCCCGCACGCAGCTCCTCACGCCTACTGCTTACCTCCAAAAATTTCAGAAAAAAGATGTAAAATAGCTGACGATAAAGGCTTGCCTGTGGTCCAATACTTTTCTTCGTACAGTATCTTGGGGTAATGTGAGGAGGGGTTTTGTACCCAAATTTTAGCAATTCAATTCAACAATAGGCCTCAACCTTTGACCTTTCTTTGTGGATGCTGATGGCAGCCATAGAAATGTGATGGCAGCGTTCAATCTGAGCTAAAAACAAGTTTTGCAGCTGCTTTTTCCAGACACCGAGGGAGTAAAAGCTTGCAAATAGTTGATATTATGTTAGCTGCAGTATCTATCTGGCTTGTGGTAAAAGTATTTCGATGCTCACGTTGGATACAACGAAGTTATTGCCCTATTTTGCAGACCTCTCCTCTTGGTTTTGTCGCAGCGCTACGAATTAAGAATCTGCCCTTGTAGTTTTTTCGGTCTTCTGCTTATAAATTTACTGATTACAACGCATGGAACCTTTACTCAATTCCTAATGAAGATTTGGCCCAAGTTACAAAGTGATTACTCTTCAAACTGATTTTTGACGCTTTTATTAAAGGCCATACACGCATAGCACGAGTTTCTCTGCTTCGGCAAAAATGGCATACAGTACAAATCAGACCTGTGACCCTAGGAGCATTTCCAAATGTTGACTTGGATGACTGGCTCAAGGCCAAATCCAAAGAAATCCTGTTTACCCGTATAAAAAATGTTTGATTGTAAACTGTTCTTTAACCAAGTTTTTACCAAAGAAGAGAATGGTTAAAGTTTCACAGCGAGGGAGAGCCTCGGTTATTACAAAACGGGTGACTTGGAAATAACCTCAATCACAGTTCAGCAATTCACTCATCGCTGGGGCTAAGCTAAGTAAGATAACTGAGGTGTGCAGAGTCTGAATTTGGCGAAACGATTTTCTTAATTAATGACGAAATAGCTATTTCTTGTCTGCTGTTGAATGAAAATAATGCAAGTTTAGTAATGAATTAAGCAAAGCTTACTTCGAGTCCAGTAACTGCCTTTGCTACTCCCCTGATTCATCGCTTTTCCATGATTTCAAAATTATGTAAATAATGATGAAAGGTCCTAGGTCTATTTTTCAACAAGTTAGTAAATGACTTCATCACTATTTTCCTTCTATCAGTATCATCTTTTGTACTACTTGTTTACGAACTCTGAAAGAGAATTCTGCATAAAAGGTCCAACAATGGACAGATTTTCTGCCATAAGATCATTTCTGAAGTCTTTTTACTTATATCATGCATGCAGCCGTTAGCTTGCCAACTCGCAATACTGAAAATCTGCCCCATCACGTAAACTCAGACGTTCTTTTGACCGGACCTGAGGACTCTGCGACCCGGGACTTACTACCCCAGACCATACGACAATACGACCCCAGGCCAAAGTTTTATGTATTTGGTTAACAAGACTTTTTTATGATGTATTGATACTTCCATTATTTTCAACGTCAATAGATATGCACATGAGTGACTGGGGATCTGGATGATAATAAAGAAATGTTTGCATTTAAGATATAACTTTCTTACTTCTTTGTTATTGTTCTAGCAAAATTAGAAAGGCTAGAAAGACTGGAGTAGCCCTATCGGTCGAAATGCTTTATAGCCCTCCATTCTGAGTCTGATACTTTCATGGCCTTCTAACTGAAACATGGAAAATTTGAAGAAGTGCATATTTGTGGATATTCAACATAGATATTCATCCATTCTAATTGTATTTAGAGGGGCCGGTTTTGCTCACAACAACTGGCTAGCTCATTATGAATACACAGAATTCTACGTGACCAAGAAAACTTTGACACGTACTAATGTCTTGCGTGTTCACTAAACCATCGGTGGTGTAAAATTTTCTTAAGCTATATGTATCAAACTTTGGATCGGGGTCGTATGGTCGAATGGTCGTATAATCGTATGGTCTGGGGTCGTAGGGTCCAGTGTCACAGGGTCCGGGGTCGTGTGGTCGTACAGTCCGATTGAAAGGACATATCCCATGCCACTGAATCCTTTGAGGCTAAAGGTTACCTATGGGAACCAACAAGATATTCCATATTTCAATAAAATCGCAGTTTATTCATATGAAAAACTGAATTCTAACATACCATAGTATTTTCTCACAGAGCACCTTATTTCCAATCCCTTACATATCAATGCACACATCTATTTTATAAGTGTACAGTTGAACACGAATGTTTCTTAAAAAAAAACTGCTGATAAGAAACTCCATTCTTATATCATCAAAAATTGATATTTTCATTGCAAGAAAATATAACTTAGCAGCTATTCATTTCATTCATGGAAAGCCTTGGCATAGTTTGACTTATTTTCACTTATTTCCTGTATCATACCATACAGGAAATAAGTATTACTACTGCCTTCGCAGTTTCCTGTATTACTGCGAAGGCACTAGAGCAATTTCTAAATATTGGTAGGCTTCTTTAACAGTGGCAGAAATTTTGGGGATTGGGGAAATTGCCCCCAAATTCCGAGGGGCATTTCAACATTTCAAACTTCTTGTACATCTTCCTCAAAAGTCCTTTTGTTTCCACAAATGTTCCACCAAAATCCGTAAAAATTCTTCTGTTCTGAAAAAATCTCGCACCCTTTTTCGAATGAGTGAAATGCCACTTTTCAAATTCGAAAAGATTAGGAAACTTTATTTAAAAGTCAGAAATCCTTAGGTAAGATCGAAACTGCAATGAAAAGACGAGTCACCGTGGAGGAAGAGAAGAGCTCTTATTAGCAAAAAGCAAATAAAAAGGATATGCTTAAAAGCATACTGTTCAGCTTTTATTTACACTTTCACTTCTTTAAATTTGAGAAGAAAATGGTCGGGTAAGTTAGCAACATTTCCAAGCGACGTTGGAGCGTGGAAGGGAGAGGCTTTTTTCTCCAAATCTGACCATTCAAAGAATTACCCTAGGAGCCAACTTTCTTTTAGATATTTGAAACGAATCTATGCATGACATGTCTTTATCAATAGGCTCCAGGTTTGACCTGGATTCATGTGCTGAAAACGTAACAATTTTGCTGAGGTTTATGTGAGACTCATTTGGGAGTAAAGGAATGTTATAGAAAGAGACATGTCTGATTTTCTCATTTTATGGAGTATAGGATACCACTCTTACTTAGTTACTTGAATTCTTATGAATGACCAGAACTGATCTGATTTGATTCAAGGCTGGTAACATGGCTTTTTTTCAGCAAAATTTTGGAAATTTGGCTCGTTTCCCTTAATGTTGGCTTCAAAAATTAACTTTGACTGTTTGGCTTAATTTTGGCTTCTTTTAAGATTTTGGTCAATTTTCATTCAATTCGCTTCAAACTGGAGTACAGACAATCACAATCTAGGACATTTTTCTTTGCAAGGCAACATCAAAGATACAGGGTTTTCATCGGAGCTACACAATATAGTATGTGAAAACAATGGAATGCAAGTGCCCATTGCTTGGAATAACAATAGAACGATAGGTGGTGCTACAATGGATCATTGTTTTGAAAGGTTTTGCTTTATCTGGCCTTTTTCCGACCCCTGGTTTGGTTTCGGGGCGTTCCGGAGATCTGCTAACCCTGATTTCATGCTGAATTTAAATGGTGGTTACTGAAGGTGTACGGTAGCCATAAAAAGCACTCCGCAGGAGCTAGGAATGTTAAAGCGCGAGCGAAGCGAGCGCTTTTACTTCCTAGTTCCTCAGAAGGTACTTGATTATAGTATCCAAACACTGGAAATGCTTCAAAAAAACATTGTTTTGAAATGTTCATGAGGGAACAGGAAGTGAATACGAAGACTGCTATGAAACATTTAAGAAACTCGTAAGAAACTTCGAGTACTAAAAATCTGATAATTTTAAGAAACTTTCAGTACCGGCCCAGATTCTAAGTTTCTCATAAAAAAGATACACGTAGTGCTGGTTTTGGCTGCTGCTATATAAGCCCCTCTCCCTCGAATAAGCCATCACCACAAATTTTTAGCGAAATTGGCCCAAAGGGGGCTTACTGCAGGACTTAATGTATGTGGAGAGTATCATCTGACAATTGCCAACCCATCTTTCTGGTATCGCTGTGAATCCTGCATCCTTTTTCAGTAGCCTACCTATACACATCAGAACTGTAATGCAAGGCCAAGTTAATGAGCTAGAATTTCATACAAATAGACCTTGGAAATCTGATAAGTTAAAGAAACTTTCAGTGCGGGCTCAATGTCTCATTTTCTTACCAAAAATTCTTGTACCCATAGGCCTATGCCTTTTTGTTAAATTGGAAAAACAGTTCTAAGGAATTAACCCTGAAACATTCAGTGCCCACTCAGTGGAAATAGGAAATCAATGGGAAGTCTTTCCCCTTCTTTTGAAATAAAAACAGACCTTTATGGTGGGACTACACCCCGGGCAAACCCTTATTCAGCTGAATAAATGAACGATGACCAAAGAAATAAGAAATTTGGTGCTGGAAAAGTTAAATTGAGCCTTTAAATTTGGAAATAAGAAATTGCTGTGGGATTTCCACCAGCCAATTGCAGCTTATCCAAATTAGTGACTAAACAGATCGTTGATTCTTTGCAATGAATGAGTCAGTTTCCTGGCCATTCACCGGAGCAAAGTGTTTCGGATCAAAGAGGAAAGCAAAGAACAATAGAAATAAAGTCTATGTTTTCTCTCTCTTTGCAGTGGAAATCCCTTGCAGTTGAGACACGTAAGGTCTTATCTGGCCCTTTCCCCCTCCTTATGGCGAAAATATAAGAAATAGAATTTTTATTGAAGTATCTAGCGAGAAGACAAAGATACATTTAGGAAGTTTGGTGAGCATTGGTTCAGCAGTATTCAAGTTATCAACAATTTTGACTGACTCCAGCAGGTTCTGTCATCCCGTTCCTCACTTTCCTCGCTTTCTGTAGCCTCCAATTCGTAAGGGGAGTCCATCGATCCTTTGACTTTGCCGCTTTGCCCCATTACCCCGCTTTTAGGGTGAATTTGAACAAACGAAATCTCTATTGCGTTAGGTACAGTGAAGACGAAGATATCTGGAAAGTTTCGCGAGGATTGGTTGAACGGTGCTCGAGTTTTACGTGCAACAAAATTTGCTTCATAAAATATTAATATAGACTAGGAATCCGAGCCCGCGCTGCGCGCGGGTTCGGAGTTCCTAGCTCCTGCGGAGGGCTGGGCGCCTTCGGCGGCCACTGGCGCGCTTCGCGCGCCACATTGTCAATACCCAATTTCATTGTAGTTTTCAATTTGACTTTCATGTTCATAAGTGGGTAATATTAAGAAATTATAGTACTGGGAGAGTGTAAGTTACGATACTATTCCTTTGATAAGGGAGCTGTCATATAGTATGGAACAGAGGGGAGCGGAAGGGAATTGACAGGGACACAAAAATCGTTGGATGGAAAATGCTGGGCTAAGAAACTACTGCCAAGTGATAAACATGGGCCATGAAACTTTAGTTGTTTCGGGATTTGCTTTCAATATTTTACAATTGTTTTAAACACTGTCAGGGTCACATTTGCTGGTCTCATGATCATTGATATTGTTGTCCATCTCAGTGTCTAATACAGTGGTATGTGCAGCTTCTGTCTGTATCTGTATACTACTTAGCTACTAACTCACTAATGAGTACATACGCTAAGGGTAATTGTTGTAGATTCCTGATTTCCACTGAACGCGTCTATTCATGCGACGCTGTCTCGAGCACACCCCCGGGTAACTGCCGCGGTATATTCTACCCCGGTGATTTCCCCTGTGAAAAAAAATCAAGCAAAATCAGTCCCCAGACAAGCTGTGAATCTCCCCGGTATAAAATGCCTCAAAACTGAAACCCTAGCTTCAAATTGACAAAACCTGGAGAGAAATTCATGAAGACAGTTCCAATAATCATGCTGTCCTCGGTACATAAATAGAGTCCCTGGTGAAATGTAGATCATATTTTTCGATCACAAACACCCCGGTGAACATCTGACCTCTCGGCGGGGCACTTAGACGGGGATGTTCGAGCATAATTACAAAGTTTTGCAGAAAAATGAAGTTCGGCCACTTGCAAGAAGTTAGATTCACGAAATTAGATTTACTGGCAATTTACCAAGGGAGTCACGTGACATAGGATCATCACGTGACAGCCCCCATTTCCCATCTATCTTATGACCCAAGATGCAAGTTGTTTTGGCAAGGAAGCAAAGCATTACTCATTTTCGTCGCCCCTTCCCCTCCTGAGGTTAGGTGCCTTTCATAGGACAGCAGTGGATTGGTAACCTCTTTGCTTCATCATTTCCTACCGACTTTCTCTACTGACTAAGCACATGGCAAATAAACAAATGCAGCGTATGATCGCGCTTGCTGCAAGACATTCTGGCTGGCTCTCTTGTAAAATCTGATTGGATTGGCAGGCAGAGTCCTATGTGGGAGGGACGCGAGGTATTGAAGATATTATTGAAGAGTTCTGTCAAGGAGTTTAGACCCCTTTGTCGATAAGGAGGTTGGAAAAAGCAGATTGCAAGTGGCATATTTTGCGCTGCGAAGGAGCATTCGCGAAAATTTTGAAAGAAATGGACCCGGCTTGTGGAGAGGGAGGCAGTCAGGGAAGTTGGCATGGTGCCAAGTGACGTCAGATACATTGGCCAAATGCCGAGTCACATGGCCGGAACTTGGCACAGTGCCAAGTCACATGACGTATTTTGGCAACTTGCCAAGTATGTCACATGACATGGGGGCAGGCACTTGATTGCCCCCACTTGCCTTTATCACAATGCATCTAGAGTAAGTAAGTAGGTTATACCCCTCTCACAGTGTAGGCCCCTTTAGCTTAACCATGGGATCCAGATTAATCCCCTTTAGCTTAACTATGGAAATTATGTTGATTGAAATTGTAGATGAGTCGTTTCATTTGAAATTAGCCAATAGCAGCTCGCTTTCATTTTTAGTTGCTTCGCTATAGGATCCGCATCAATTCAAATTAGCCAATGGCAATGTGTAAAAGCTATATGGATCGGGTCATTTGAAATTAGCCAATAGCAGCTCGCTTTCATCTTTAGTAGCTTCACTATAGGATCCCAATCAATTCAAATTAGCCAATGGCAATGTTTACAAGCTTGATCATTTAGATGCTGCGCGGGAGAACCTCTGTGCAGGATTCTGCTTTCATAATGAAGGGAAGTAATGAGCAACTAATGATGCCATCTTTGTTGAAAACGATTGTTTTTGGAAACTTCTTACCTAACGATCTTGGCATGAGGAACTTCCTACCTGATGGTTTTGGTATGATGAAATCTCCTGCAAATCTGTCGCGACATCGAAATTTGGGTGTTGCAGAGGATGTCATGTTGGCAGTTTAACGTGATGTTCAGGAGTTTTTATAGGGGAGTACAGTTTCCAAGGAAGCTATTATGAATGCCATTAAATTGGAGTGAAGTAACCTAAAAAACAGGGCGATGCGAATTTAAAAGGGAAAAAATTTCAGAAATTGGTAGCATGGAAGTGGAACGTAAGTAGGCCTATGTTTTCGCTGGAGCAATAGTGAAGCTAAAATTTTACGCCTTTTGGCAATTTTTCCGGACTAACAGATAAGTTGTACATGTTTGCTTCAGATGTGAGTAGGCCTATCTACTTCGTTGTCACTTCCATACTGTGCTCTCTCAAAACGTGATAAGTTGGCAAGTCACATGACAGGGAAGTTAGGGGATAGTGCCAAGTCACATGATCAATTTTGGCAATTTGTCAAGCAAGTCACGTGACATGCGGGTCAACACGTGGCAGCCCCCATTTCTTGTCGATCTTATGACCCCAGATGCAAGTTGTTTTGGCGGCAAGCCAACCATGACTTATTTTCGTCGCCCCTTCCCCTGTAGAGGTTGTTCGCCCTTCTTAGGAGAGCAGTGGATTGGTTACCCCCTTCCAGCATCATTTTCCAATTTACGCAACCGTGAAGGAGGATTTGCCACGTGATGCGGGATCCCAGCCACGTGATATGTGATCCCATCACGTGACTACCCCAAGTATTGCCAAGTATGGATCGTGCCCCTTACGGTGGAGGCGAGCCCCTGTGAGGATGGACTTGCAACAAGTCTCTCTCGCGCCAAAAATGGTATTGGAAAAAAAGCGAGAGAGACTTGTAATACTTGGTAGCCTGGGTCGTTGGCTGGACAGGATTCTGTCCAGTCGGCATCCTTTTACAAAAAACCAATATCCAATCATATGCTCAGAAAGGACAATGATACAACAGAGCGAAGCTCTGCGATGTCCTTTGACAATGGCCGACTCAAGCTTCGATGAAACAGTTGACAACAAACCCGTTATTTTTAGAATAGAAGAAAGGCTCGATGGCTCATGAATATTAATGAGCATACCAAGTATTACAAGTCTCTCTTAGTGCAGTCGCTTAACGTCAAAATCTACATGAATTGAGCATTTTATGATACAAGCATGGAATTTGGTACAAGTACACAATTTGATACGCTGAATACGATGGAAAGTGGACTCCACTCAGAAAATGTCCCCAAAAGCTATTTTTAGAATGGGGTACTTTGCCCCAACCCTCTAAACGGTTTCCCTTCGCAAATAGAAAACTATCTGTCTTATTCCCTTGAAACTCACTCTTCTTACACATTTTGACATGCTGAATACGATAAAAACAGACCCCTCTCAAAAAAATGCCCCCCAAAACTATTTTTAGAATTGGGATACTCTGCCCCAGCCCTCCGAAGGGCTGCCCTTTACAAATAGAAATCTGATTGTCCTATATACTTGAAAATCAGCATTCTTACACATTTTGACATGCTTATTACGATGAGAAATGGACCCCATTCAGAAAATGCCCCCAAAAGCTATTTTTAGAATGGGGTACTCTGCCCCAGTCCTCTAAACGGTTTCCCTTCACAAATAGAGAACTATCTGTGTTATCCACCTGAAACTCACATTTCTTACATATTTTGACATGCTGAATACGATGAAAAATAGACCCCACTCAAAAATCGCCCCCAAACTATTTTTAGAATGGGGTACTTTGCCCCAGTCCTCGAAAGGGCTTCCCTTTACAACTAGAAAATTACTTGTCCCATGTCCTTGAAAATCAGTATTCTTACACCTTTTGACGTGCTTAATATGATGAGAAGCGGACCCCATTCAGAAAATGCCCCCAAAAGCTATTTTTAGAATGGGGTACTTTGCCCCAGCCCTCTAAAGGGTTCTCCTTTACGAGTAGAAAACTGCTGCTTGTCCTGTACACGTGAAACTCGGTGTTCTTACACTTTTTGACGTGCTTAATACGGTGAGGAATGGACCCCATTCAGAAAATGCCCCAAAAGCTATTTTTCGAATGGGGAACTTTACCCCCGCCCAGTGAAATGTTTTTCTTCATAGCTAGAAAACTATTATTGTTGCGTACTTGAAACTCGGTATTCTTTCTACACATTTTGTCATACCGAATACGATGAAAAACAGACCCCACTCATTTCATTTCATTTTTTATTTTTTATCCACGGTAGCCCCGTCAATCTGCATTGATTGCTTTGCAGGGGGCCGTGCAAAAATATTTATAATTTCCAAATTTAAAACCTAATCCTAATTAATTTACAATTGTGTTTACAAAAACGAAAAAAAAATCAAAAGAATGTACATAAAAAAGATCTTTAACCCTCCACTACGTCTTTAAACCTCCTTTTGAAGGTAGAAAGGGAGGGTGCAAGTCTGACATCAGAGCTTAATTGATTCCACAGCTTAGGCCCACGAAATGATATTGACTTCTGCCCATTTGCCGTTTTGAAGAGAGGAACACGCAAGTCAGCTTCGGTATTTCTAAGTCTCATTGTGTTAAGCGCTGAGTTCTTTACAAACAGCTCGGAAAGATATTCAGGCGCAAGACTATTTGTTGACTTAAACATTATGGTCGCTGTTTCACTTAGAATAATGTCCGAGATTGTTGGCCACCCCAGCTTTTTAATCAGACCAGTTGCTGAAACATGATAGCTGCTATTCGTAACAATTCTGGCAGCTCGATTTTGCAGTCTTTGGAGGGCATCAATTTGAGTTTTGCCGCAACATCCCCATACTGAGCAACAATAACGAAAGTGGGGCTCAACAATTCCTCTGTACATTTTACTGAGCGTTCCCTGTTGGAGAAATTTCTTTGCATATTTCAGAAAGCCTAAAGCTCTAGAGACTTTGTTTCTCATACCCTTTATATGCTCATCCCAAACAAGATGACAATCCAACTGAACACCGAGGTATTTAGTCCTCTCGACAGTTTCTATCTGTGTGCCATTTATGAAAAAGGAAGGCTGCTCACTGACTTCTTCGGAAATCCTCTTGAGCTTTGGACGGGATCCAACTACCATTGCGTGAGTCTTAAGGACGTTTAAAGACAGTTTGTTTCCCTGAAGCCAATCTTTTAAACAATCTAGATCTTCGTTCATAAATTGGTTTAGATCATCGATGTTATTTGATGCAAATGAAAGACTAGTGTCATCTGCATACATGGTCACTTTACAATTATGCAGAGCACGCGGGAGGTCATTAATATAGATTAAAAATAACAGGGGGCCAAGGCATGAGCCCTGTGGAACACCGCAAGTGACATCCTTTATGTGCGACAATGCACCATTAACTTTGCAAAACTGCTGTCTGTTATTGAGATATGAAACGAACCAAGAATGTTCCAGATCTCTGATGCCATATCTAAGTAGCTTGTTAAGGAGAATGTCATGATCTACAGTATCAAATGCTTTCTTAAGGTCGATGAATACATTTGCTGTGTATTTTCCGTTAACCATATTTACGTACCAGTCGTTAGTACTTGCAAGCAGACAGGTTACAACAGAATGTAGCAATCGGAAAGCAGATTGATTCGAGAACAGTAGATCGTTTTTGATCAGAAAATCATAGATCTGATTATAGACCATCTTTTCGAACAGTCTAGCTAAAAATGGCAAAACAGAAATAGGCCTGTAATCTCTCAGAATATGTGAGCTTCTTGTGAATTTAAACTGCGCTTGTTTTGTCCCAATGCCCATCCGTCATCTATTGCAGAAATTCATGGATGCTGTAACTCAGAATATGTGAGCTTGATCTTAAACCAGGATCTCGTTATATAAAAGTAGAAAACTCTTCATGATACATACCCCCAGCTGAGTGCAGACAATTTCTAAAAATGCACTGAAGATTTCTGAATTGTTAAAAAATGGATTTATTATAACCATGAGCTGCGCTAAAATTCTCATCAAGGATACATTTAAACTGCGCTTGTTTTGTCCCAATGCCCATCCGTCATCTATTGCAGAAATTCATGGATGCTGTAACTCGTGTTAAATCCTGGTTCTTATCAGGTATAGTGGAGGTCATTTGTTTTGGTTAAAAACAACTAAACCGCACCAAGATACTAAAATACTGAAAAGATTCAGTTTGGATGGGCTACAATAAACTTAACTCCTCAATTACGCTGATCACCCAAACGACTATGGTTTTGCCATTCATATTGTTAGTCGTTATATTTGTTGGGCTGTTTGCCAACGACCCCTGCAACTGCTGCGACCTGCTCTGTGAACAAGGATCGTTTGACGTTAAATAAGATGAGCTAAGTTGTGTTTAGTTTCTACTCCAATGCTCCAATATAAACCCCATCTTCTGTGTTAATTCAAGAACTCTGATGTGATTAGTTCCTACGTCGGGTTCGTACGTCGTCTGTTTTGAAGTTGAATTTAAACATGTTTTTCCTAACTCTGAGATTTTATACGCGCTTACTCCGCTTAGACCTTCTTGCAAAGACTTTCAATCAAATGATATTTTTGTACATTTTGTAGGATTTTTGAATGATCACAAAAATGATGGTGGGTAGCATTTCCTGTTCCAGAGTGAACCAATCAAAGTAATACCTGATGTGAACCAAGTTTTATTGCTCCAGTTTGATCAAAACAGCTCTTTTGACATGTTTGACTTTAGAACGGGCTACAGTCGAAACATCGTGCTTAACTCAAGATAATCTAGCTTGTGCCTAACCATTTTTGATGCTTTGCAAGGCCGGCTTCACATTAAATCATTGGGATGCAAAAACTTTGGTAGTTCCTGTATGCGAATGTAGATTATAAAATAAAGAAACTGAAGCATTGTTGAACAGAATTTGATTTTTTTTCACCTAGACCATCAGCAAGTGAGAACTCTCTAAGTAAAGTTAAGGATTTGAATCTGTTTTCCATTAAAGTGAGCTTCTGATTTACGTAGGCAATTGGTTGCAAGTTATTGCAAATCCTTAGAGAGCTTGAAAAACATTCCCAGGTCCAAAAGTAGCTGCTGGGCTACCGTTGAAGTTGCAGCCGTTCCTTCGAAGTAATTGTATAAAAAACTGTCTTTTAAATGTATTGCAAAAGTGTACAAAATAATATACAATACCCCATTTTGGAGGGCCAAGCACTCCCTCAAAGAAGTGGACAAGATCTCATAAAACAGTAGGACATCTAGGGATGTTTCTGAAAACGAAAAGATTATTACAAAAGGCGTACGAAATTTTATGGAGTGATATGTCCCTTGCCCCGTACGACGGTTAATATTTACTATATGACCTCATACAGGATAGGGATCTGATACAACTGTCGATGTGTTTTCAAGATATCTTTTGGAGCTTGCTCTGAGTTCAGTTGTTTTCAGCAAGTGGTCAAAATATGCATCGAGACTGAGTTTCAGAACACAAATAGTGCTTTAGTTATATAGAGAGACCTCATACAGGGTTGGGACGAGTATCCCATCATAAAAAACTATCTTTTCAGGGCATTTTTTGAATGGGGTCTGTTCCTCACGTCGACATGTGTAAGGATGCTGAGCATATGGTAAATGTAGTCTTTTTACCTGCAAAGGGAAGCCGAAGCCCCTTAGAGGCCTTTGGAAAGGTACCCCATTACTAAAAATTACTTTTGGGGGCATTTTCTGAATAGGGTCCGCTTCTCGTCGTATTTTGCACGTCAAAATGTGTAAGGATACTGAATTTCAAGTACATGGGACAAGTAACTTTCTATTTGTAAAGAGAAGCCCTTGGACTGGGGCAAAGCACTCCATTCTAATAATAGCTTTTGGGGGCATTTTCTGAATGGGGTCCATTCCTCACCGTATTAAGCACGTCAAAAAGAGTAAGAACACCGAGTTTCACGTGTACAGGACAAGCAGCAGTTTTCTACTCGTAAAGGAGAACCCTTTAGAGGACTGGGGCAAAGTACCCCATTCTAAAAATAGCTTTTGGGGGCATTTTCTGAATGGGGTCCGCTTTTCATCATATTAAGCACGTCAAAAGGTGTAAGAATACTGATTTTCAAGGGCATGGGACAAGTAATTTTCTATTTGTAAAGGGAAGCCCTTTCGAGGAATGGGGCAAAGTACCCCATTCTAAAAATAGTTTGGGGGCGTTTTCTGAGAGGGGTCTATTTTTCATCGTATTCAGCATGTCAAAATGTGTAAGAAATGTGAGTTTCAGGTGGATAACACAGATAGCTCTCTATTTGTGAAGGGAAACCGTTTAGAGGACTGGGGCAGAGTACCCCATTCTAAAAATAGCTTTTGGGGCATTTTCTGAATGGGGTCCGTTTCTCATCGTAATAAGCATGTCAAAATGTGTAAGAATGCTGATTTTCAAGTATATAGGACAATCAGATTTCTATTTGTAAAGGGCAGCCCTTCGGAGGGCTGGGGCAGAGTATCCCAATTCTAAAAATAGTTTTGGGGGGCATTTTTTTGAGAGGGGTCTGTTTTTATCGTATTCAGCATGTCAAAATGTGTAAGAAGAGTGAGTTTCAAGGGAATAAGACAGATAGTTTTCTATTTGCGAAGGGAAACCGTTTAGAGGGTTGGGGCAAAGTACCCCATTCTAAAAATAGCTTTTGGGGGCATTTTCTGAGTGGGGTCCACTTTCCATCGTATTCAGCGTATCAAATTGTGTACTTGTACCGAATTTCATGCTTGTATCATAAAATGCACAATGCAACTGCTAAGCGAGTGCACTATCTCGCTTTTTTTCCTTCTCCCGTTTTTGTCGCGAGAGAGACTTGTTGCAAGTCCACTGTGAGGATGTTACTGTGTGACTTCATCATGTTATCATCTTACGATGCCCCTAGGTTGCTGACAATGGAGCATTATTTGCTGTTGACAAACCAGCATTGTCCCCTGAAAAATAGGAAAACTTTGGCCGCTCCTACCCCAGCCCCAGCGTGTGCCACCAACTTCTCAGGCACATTCTGCAAACTTAGATTTTCGGGGTGATTTCTGGAGCGGAAGAGCGGGCTCGAGGGGGCAGGGGAAGCGGGTGATGTCGAGGCTTCACACAAACAAATTCGACCACAATAGGTAAGACAAAGGGGATCGATGCCCGTTCGGAGTTCCGTTCGGAGTTCGGAGTCCGCAGCTCCTACTCATTGTATTTTTTCAATTCCATTTTCATTTCAATGTCTTTTTATGTTATGCAGCCAACGTCTCTGTTATTAGCCTACGAGTAGACCCGTTATTCAAACGAAGAGGCTCTACGAAACAAAGAGTGAAAGCTTGCTACGGCCATTCGAGTAATTGTGTTGTAAATAAAGATAGGAAGAATACGTTATTAACTCAGAAAGTGACTATTTTCAATGTTCATACCTCCCCTTCCCGATTGTTTCAAGGTACCAATTATTATTATCTGAAACCATTTGTAGGCCCTCTGACTCAAACCCCCCCCCCTCCGTGTTCGTGGTACTCGATAGAAACAAAATCAGGTCAGAATAGTTGCTACTTCCAGGTAATCCCGGAAGTTGGCACTGTGCCAAGTCACATGACCAACCTTGGCAACTTGCCAAATGAGTCACGTGACATAGGGGCATGCACGTGATTGCCCCCACTTGCATATCCCCAATAGGTTATGCCCCTCACACAGTGTAAGCTCCTTTAGCTTGACTGTTGGATGTACGTTGATTGAAATTAGCCAATGGGAAAGCGTATAAGGTAGATAGGTTGGGCCATTTGAAATTAGCCAATAGCAGTTCGCTTTCGTCATTAGTATCTTAACTATGAAATCGGTTCTGATTGAAATTAGCCAATGGCAATGTGTATAAGCTAGATGGGTTGGGTCATTTGAAATTAGCCAATAGCAGTTGGCTTTCATCTTTAGTAGCTTCACTATTGGAACCGTATTAATTCAACTTAGCCAATGGCAATGTGTATAATCCAGATTGGTTGAGCCTTTCGAAATTAGCCAATAGCAGCTCGCTATCTTCTTCAGTAGCTTCACTATGGGATAGGTATCAATTGAAATTAGCCAATGGCAATGTTTATAAGGTAGATTTGTTTGGCAATTGGAAATTAGCCTATTGGAATTTACTCTTGTCTTCGGTTGGAGAAATTTGGATGCTGCGCGGGAGAACCTCTGTGCAGGCTTTTGCTTTCATGATGAATAGAAGTAATTAGCAACTAATGATGTGATCTTCCTTGAAAACGATTGTTTTTGGAGAACTTTTTAGCTAACGATCTTGGCATGAGAAACTTCCTACCTAATGGTGTTTGTTGGCATGATAAAATCACCTGCAAATCTGTGGCGACATGGAAAGTTTTGTGTTGCAGAGGATCTCATGTTGACAGTTGAACATTATGATGTTGAATATGTTCACGAGTGTTTATTGGGGAGTACCGTTTCGAAGAAAGCTATTATGAATGTCCTTAAAGTGGATTGAAGTATCTTCATCAAAAACAGGGCGAGCGATGGGGATCTCAACTAAAGGGGAATTTCAGAGATTAGTAGCATGGAAGTGGAACGTAAGTAGGCCTATTTTGTCACTGAAGCATTAACAAAGCTGAAATTGTATGCTACTTGGCAAATTTTTCTGTACAAACAAAAGAGTTGTATATGTTGCTTCAGATGTGAGTAGGTCTACCTACTTCGTTGTCACTTCCATAATGTGCCCTCTCAAAACGTGATAATAAGTTGGCAAGTAACATGATAGGGTGTTTAAGGGATAGTGCCAAGTCATATGATCAATTTTGGCAACTTGCCAAGCAAGTCACGTGACATGGGGGTCAACACGTGACAGCCCCCATTTACAATCTACCTTATGACCGCAGAGGTGATGTGGGATCCCAGCCACGTTATATGGGATCCCATCACGTGACTACCCCAAGTATTGCCAAGTATGGATCGTGCCCCTTACTGTGGAGGCGAGCCCCTGTGGAGACGTTACTGTGTGATTGGAAATTAGCCTATTGGAATTTACTCTTGTCTTCGGTTGGAGAAATTTGGATGCTGCGCGGGAGAACCTCTGTGCAGGCTTTTGCTTTCATGATGAATAGAAGTAATTAGCAACTAATGATGTGATCTTCCTTGAAAACGATTGTTTTTGGAGAACTTTTTAGCTAACGATCTTGGCATGAGAAACTTCCTACCTAATGGTGTTTGTTGGCATGATAAAATCACCTGCAAATCTGTGGCGACATGGAAAGTTTTGTGTTGCAGAGGATCTCATGTTGACAGTTGAACATTATGATGTTGAATATGTTCACGAGTGTTTATTGGGGAGTACCGTTTCGAAGAAAGCTATTATGAATGTCCTTAAAGTGGATTGAAGTATGTTCATCAAAAACAGGGCGAGCGATGGGGATCTCAACTAAAGGGGAATTTCAGAGATTAGTAGCATGGAAGTGGAACGTAAGTAGGCCTATTTTGTCACTGAAGCATTAACAAAGCTGAAATTGTATGCTACTTGGCAAATTTTTCTGTACAAACAAAAGAGTTGTATATGTTGCTTCAGATGTGAGTAGGCCTACCTACTTCGTTGTCACTTCCATAATGTGCCCTCTCAAAACGTGATAATAAGTTGGCAAGTAACATGATAGGGTGTTTAAGGGATAGTGCCAAGTCATATGATCAATTTTGGCAACTTGCCAAGTAAGTCACGTGACATGGGGGTCAACACGTGACAGCCCCCATTTACAATCTACCTTATGGCCGCAGAGGTGATGTGGGATCCCAGCCACGTTATATGGGATCCCATCACGTGACTACCCCAAGTATTGCCAAGTATGGATCGTGCCCCTTACTGTGGAGGCGAGCCCCTGTGGAGACGTTACTGTGTGACTTCACCATGTTATCATCTTACGATGGCCGCCCTAGGTTGTTGTTGACAATCGAGCATCAAGAGTCATTAGTGACTCTCAGCACCCCATTGTTGCATTGTTTCATGACGTTCAACTACGTCAAACTGGAAAATAGGATGGCTGCCAAAAACTTTGGTCGCTTCAACCCCAGCCGCTGTGTGTGCCCCCAACTTCTCATACACATTCTGCAAACTTAGATTTTCGGGGTGATTTTTGGAGCGGAAGAGCGGGCTCGAGGGGGCAGGGGAAGCGGGTGATCTGAGTGACGTGTGCAATTTAATTCAAGGACAATAGGTAGGACAAAGGGATCGATGCCCCTGTGAGTCTGGAGACGTACTCACTCGTTATGTATATAGACTAGGAATCCGAGCCCGCGATGCGCGCGGGCTCGGAGTTCCTAGCTCCTGCGGAGGGCTGGGCGCCTTCGGCGCCCTGGGCCGCCTGCGGCGGCCACTGGCGCGCTTCGCGCGCCACACCATCACTGCTTATATTCATTTTATTTCTTTTCAATTTCATTTTCTTGTTAATGTCTTGTTATGTTTTGCAGATCCCGACCGCAACATCTTATGTTTAGCAGTTCTCATGGACTGATGGGCCTATCGTGCCTAAATACATAAAAATAATTGAATGGAAATGTAGCCAAACTCCCTGTTACTATCTTTTTTACCTTCAAAAGGAGGCTGAAAAAAGAAATTGTAGAGGGTTGATGCTGTCTTTTCTTACGAACATGCATTTATTGAACTATTTTTATTTCTGTTAAAATAACTGTAAATTAGGTTTTAGATTTGTAATTATATTGTTTGCACGGCCCCCTGAAAAGCAATCTATGCAGATTGACGGGGCTACCGTGGTTAAATAACGAAACATGAAATGAAAATGAAATTTCGGAAAAGGGAGTTAATAGTGAATATGTCCTAAACTGATGTAGTAACGAAACGTTTTTAACTCAGAAAGGGAATATTTTCAATTTTCAAGCCTCCCCTTCTCGATTGTTCCAAGCCCCCAATTAGTATATGAAACTATTTGCAACCTCTCTGACTTTCCTAACCTCATCTCGTTCTGTTTTTGTGGTACTCGATAGTTCCAGGGAGTCGTTCTTGAGGGGGCTTGAGTTAATTACCAAGGCTCATCAAATGCCTTTTCATAGGTATTTCGAACTGGCGTAGTGATGGCAGTTTTCTGATATTGACTGGAATATAATTCCAGGCCTTAAAAAGGCTTAGCTTGGGAATATGGAGATCTCTATAATTCCTCGTATTATAATTTAATATAGAACAACTCTGTTCGAACATATTGCATAAGCTTTCATGGCTTTGTTTGTATAGAATCTTATGTACCATCACACAGTGATCTTGTCTTGCCTTCGTTCGTGTAGTTACCCTGGTGGCTTTGGTGGCCTTGGTGGTGTAAGGGAGGAGGAGCGTCTTTTAAAAATAATGCATAACAGTTTAAATTTCAACGAATCAAATGACTGGAGTTGTTAGATTGACCAATCAAAAGGCCATATTCGCAAAAGTGCTTTGCCAACACTTCCATTGCTCTTTTAACAGGCATCTACAGCTGACATATAAGTTGAGACAGACCATAATTGGGTTTCTTGCTTTGGTGGAGTTAGTTGCTGTATCGCCCTTTGTGGCCTTAGTTGCATTAGTGGGCTTAGTTGCTTGGTTGCCTTCTTGATATATAATTTGAGTAGACCTAGTTTAGTCTCTTGCCTTAGTGGACGTTGCATTAAGACCTCTAGTGGCGTCATTTGTCTTGTTGGCGTTAGTTGCTTTAGTGGCCTTAGTGGGTTAGTTGCCGTCTTTATGGAATTGCAAAGTAAATGTAGCTGCGTTTCTTGCGTCAGTGGACTTAGTGTTATTAGCACGTCTATTAGTCCTTAGTGAACTTGGTTGCGTTAACACTTTCAGTGGCGTTAGTTGCCTTGTTGATGTTAGTAGCCCTAGTGGCCCTAGTGGATTAGCTGGCCCCAGGATGCAGTTGCTGCTTAGATCCAGCTCCGTGTCTTGCCTTAGTGGATTTAGTTCGGCTAGCAACTTCAGTGGCGTTAGTTGCTTTAACGGCGTTCCGGAGTTAGTTGCCGCCTTCATGTAGTTGCTGAGTAGATGTAGCTGCGTTTCTTGCCTTAGTGAACTTATTTTCATTAGTATGTCTATTGGGTTTGGTTGTCTTAGTGGCCTTAGTTGCGTTAGTGGCCTTACTTACGTTGGTAGCTAACTTCGTTTGTTATCTGCCTTAGCTTGTTTGTAGTGTTAGGTGCGTTATTGGCCTTAGTTGCTTTGGTGGCTTTATTTGTCGTCTCATTTTAGTAGTTGAGTTGCTTAGTTGCTTAGGTAGCTACAATAGTATTGCTGCCTTAGCTGCCGCAGCTTCCGCTCGGGAAATTCGACTAAGTGGAAACCAATCAAAGCTTTGTTTAGGTTTGTTTTGTAGATATATGGCGTTTGCAATAATATTTAAAGGGAATAGGTCCCATGTCATCAGGGGGCGAAATTGGGGAAAGTTGGCAATGCGCCAAGTGACGTCACAAAACTTGGCAGGCTGCCAAGGCACATGGTGGGAACTTGGCATGGTGCCAAGTCACGTGACCTATAGTGGCAGCTTGCCAGGTAAGTTATGTGATATGGGGCTAAGCACGTGTCTGCCCCTAACAAATTAAAGTGTCATTACCCCACATTTTCCTAAGTAACTACGTTAGATACTGGTCGCTTGGTGTGTCATCCCTGTAATGTAGCATGTTCATGCAGGGAGCCCCTCCGAGAAAAAACCAATTAGTTGCCAGGTACGACACGTGACCCTGAGGGTAATGCAGGTGACTGCCCCCAACAAATATCTGTATTAGCACCCAATATCTTCCCTAGTAAATAAGTCATTTAGTGTTTAGTACCCTTGTAATTCGCATTTCCATACAGGGAGCCCTGTATGCTCGTAGGAAGTGCACCTTTGTGAAGGAGAAAGTATCACGTGATCAGGGTGCGGTGAAGTGACTGCCCCCAATTGGTGGTTCCAATTGCTGGCAGGGATGATGCACCCCACCACCCCAGGATGTGACTAATTTTGGCAACGTCCCAAGTAAGGCACGTGACATGGGGGCAAGGACTTCGTTGCTCCCAATTGTATATGAGCAAGATTTTCTCCTCACATAGTGGTGGGCCGCCATGTTTAGGCCCCTCTGTCATCATTCAAAACGTGGGCAGTTGGCAAGTCACATGATAGGGAGTTGGGGTGGCGCCAATTGACATGAGCAATTTTGAGAACTTGCCAAGGAAATCACGTGACATGGGTGTGATCAGGTGACTGCCCCCAACTCCTATCCATCTCCCTCGTTAGGCTGCCCGACTAACGCAACTGCGATGGAGAATTTGCGAATGCGTATGGGGTCCCATCACGTGACCGCCCCCAGTCAGTGGTCCTATTGTTGGTTTGGATGGTGTGCCCCTTACGACGGAGGAGATGAGCTCCTGTGAAGACATTACCGTGTGACGTCGGTGTTGCGTAGCCCATGGGTTGACAATCCAGCATTGTTTTTATTGACAAACCTACTTTGTCCCATGATGACCCTTGATAGCGCCATCAAGAGTCGTTAGTGACTCAACACCATTGTTTCGTGACGTTCAAGCATTTTCATTTCATTTCATTTTTTCATTTTAATTCTTTTAAGGAGGGTTGCCCTTCAACAAGTTGATTTTCAAGGGGCCCTCCAATAAAAACATTAATTACAATCTAAGATAAAAAGTAAAAAGCTATTAATTAAATAAACCTATAAAACCTTATTTACAATATCCAAATCATATTTACAATAATGTTTAAAATTTACAATCAAGCAACGTCAAACTGGAAAGTAGGATGGCTGCCAAAAACTTTCGCCGCCCCTACACGAGCCCCAGTTGGTGCCCCCAACGTGTCACACAGATTCGGCAAACTTAGATTTTCCTCGTGATTTTTCGAGAGAAAGAACCATCGTCCACGGGCAGGGGAAGCGGTGTTAAGCTACCGACGTGCTTAACAAATGCGTGAGTTGTTGCGGAACCCCAAAATTAAAAGGTATAAAGGTAAACTTACGACCTTAACAAGTACAGCAGGCAAATCGGCAGGAGGATGACGATCTTCTACAATAAACTCTTTATGCAAACAACGAAATAACTTCCAGCAGCGACTAGATAAATGAAGCTTGTCCTGCCTAACTTAAAACACTATAACTATATTTAAAGAAAAGCTAGGTAGTATTCGTCTTAAGTTCGTCTCTTCAACGGCTTTGGTTAATTCGTCTTGATGCGCGGCATCAATGGTTCGGCTTCGGCAAAGTGTTCGTCTCGACTCCCTAAAATCCTAAGAAACTCAACTTAAATAGCAGGACGTTAAACAATAAGGCACACCTATCTTACCTTATAAAGAAAAATACAATTAAGTAAAAATAGGAACAAACAATAAAATGTTATTCGCATGATACAAAGTCCAAACACGGAGAGCGTCTGCTCTCGACCAAATAAGGGGCGTTTCTGGCATCGTTTGTAAGAGTACATTTCTGTGCATGCCATCGACACGAAAACAACTACAAGTTATATATTTAGCAGCAAAAGCGTGTAGCACGTGATGTATCAACAAGGGGGTGCGTCCATATCGCAACAATACCCCCTCCTTTTAAAACAAGCCTCCTGGCTTGCGCGGCGATTAAACGTTCGTAATAGTCTGTGGAGTAAAAATATCCTCCGGACGAATAATGATAGGTTCTCCAGTTCTCGAAACTTTACTAGGAACGTTCGACTCATTGGAAGGTTCGATTTCTGCAGCTGTGTCAGCAGCGAGTTCTTCTGCGGCGAAACTGTCCGATGGTAAATCCGATTCCAAGAGATCTGGTGACGAGTCATCCGTTGGCGGCAACGGGTCGATGGGACGATCGGCCGGATCATAAAAAGGCTTTAAACGGTTAGCGTGAACTGGTACAGAAACCACGCGATTGTCTAGGGTGCGCAACTTGAAATGCACCGGCGAAAGTTTATTTACAATACGGTACGGACCGTGAAAGTTGTGAGTAAGTTTCTTCGATAGTCCTTTCTTCGTTTTGGGTGTGTAGACCCAAACTTTTGAACCGATTTCGTAATGGACTGGTGCGCTGTTCTTGTCGTACTGCAGTTTCATACGTTGCTGAGCAAGCTGTGTATTGCTGGTGATGATTTGCTGCGCTTCTTCGAGGTTTTGCACGATCCGAGCTCTGTGCTGGGCAACTGATGGCGAAAGATTTGACGTTGGCAGTAACAAAGCGGCATCTACTGGAAGACGTGGCTCCCGACCGTACAACAAATAGAAAGGAGACTCTCCGGTTGTGGCATTTGGTGACACTCGATAGGCAAAGAGGATCATGGGAATATGTTTATCCCAATCCTTTTGGTTGGAGCTGACATACATAGAGAGACCTTCGGTCAACGTGGCGTTAAATCTCTCAACGAGGCCATCGGTCTGAGGATGGTACGCGGTAGTATGTTGACGGCGAGTGTTAATGATCTTACAGACTTCCTTTACAATGGCGGCAAGAAAATTGGATCCTCGATCAGATAGTAACGTGCGTGGTGCACTATGGCGAGCAACGATTTCATCTACAAGGAGCTGAGCGATTCGAGGAGCTTCAATAGACGGTAAAGCAAAAGCTTCTGGCCAACGGGTGTAATAGTCTGAGAATACAATGATGTACCTATTACCGTCATTGGTCACAGGCAGAGGACCAAGAATATCCATAGCAACTCGGTCAAAAGCTCCTTCCACAGGAATTGGCAAAAGGGGTGCCTTACGCTTACCTCTCGGAACTTTCTTCATGGCACAGTCGACACAAGTTTTACACCAATGTTCAACATCTTTAAACATACCATGCCAAAAATAACGACGGCGAATCTTTTCATAAGTTTTATGTGTGCTGAAATGACTAGCTGTAGGAGCATCATGGCAAGCAGATAATACCTCATGGCGTAAAGAAGCAGGGATCACTACTTGTGAACACAATGGCTGAACGTGACGTTTTCCAGGAGTCCAAAGATGAATCGATCTGCAAAAGCAGAGAACGTGCTTCACTGTCCTCAAATGGCAATTCTGCCGTTTCCAAGTATTGGATAATTGGGGCAAGATCTGTGTCCTGACGCTGTAAGGTGTACAGAGTAGCAGCAGGAGGACATGGTGGCTCGATAACTCCTAAAGGTAACTTGACCGGTGTCTCTTGAGAGACAGACAAAGGAGCAACATAAGAACGACGTGAAAGGGCATCTGCATTTCCATTCGCAGTGCCAGCACGATGAATGATTTCAAAGTCATACTGTTGTAACTGCAAGGCCCAACGTGCAAGCCTACCTGTAGGGTCCTTGATACGCATGAGCCAAGAAAGGCTACCGTGATCAGTATGGATGAAAAACTTCGTACCCGAAAGGTAGGACTGATAACGCTTGACACCGTCAACTACAGCTAAAGCTTCTCGTTCTGTGGTACTATAATTTGTTTCAGCATGACTGAGCTCGCGTCCACCATATGCAATGACACATTCCTGGCCATTAATACTCTGTCCCAAAATGTAGCCAAGGGCAGAGTTGCTTGCGTCCGTGTACAGGTGAAAAGGCTGACTAAAGTCAGGATAGGCAAGGATGGGCGGCGAACACAGACACCGTTTCAATTCAAGAAAAGCTCCTTCACATTCTGGTGTCCAAACAAACGGTACATCTTTGCGAGTCAGTCTGTTCAACGGTGAAGCAATTTTAGCAAAGTTATGTACAAAACGACGGTAGTAATTGGCAAGTCCCAAAAAACTACGGATATCCTTCACCGATTTTGGCGTGGGGAAAGACTTTACAGCAGAGATCTTCTCTGGATCGGGTGAAATTCCATCAGCAGACACAACAAAGCCAAGAAAGTTTACAGAAGCCTTTGCAAAATAGCACTTCGAAGGTTTAAGCTTCAAGTTTGCTTCACGTAACCGATCAAATACTAATTGCAACCGAGACAAATGTTCATCGAGGCTCGGAGCAAAAACAATGACGTCATCGATATAGACAAGACATATTCTCCACTCGAGCCCATGGAGCACACCTGACATCAAACGTTGGAAACACGGAGGCGCATTACACAACCCGAAACTCATGACATCATAGGAATAGACACCTGCATGTGTGACAAAAGCCGTTTTATCTTGTGAATCTGGACTCATAGCTACTTGATTGTACCCTGATTGAAGATCAAGTGTGGTGAAATACTTTGAACCTGTCAGGGAATCAAGAACATCGTCTATTCGAGGTAACGGATAGCTATCTTTACGTGTAACTGCATTGAGTTTCCGATAATCTACACAAAATCGTGTAGTCCCATCCTTCTTCTTAACAAGTACGACAGGTGAGCTCCAAGGACTTGAAGAAACCTTTATGATACCCTGTTCTAACATGTTTGAAATGTGAGTCTCTATCTCAGCTCGCTGAGCTTGAGAAGCCCTGTATGGTGACTGCTTAATAGGCCTAGCATCGCCTGTATCAATAGCATGTTGCACGATAGATGTGCGGCCAAGGTCTAGACTAGATGAAGCAAAAATGTCAGCATAGTTCTCAAGAAGATCTGCTAACTGTTCATTCTCAGAGTCAGATAAAGCTTGACTCGGAAATGAGGCAAAGCGAGAGAGAAACTCTTTCTTAGCTTCCATTGGAGCAGAAGGCTCGACTGAAGAAACAGAAGGTTCAGGATCCAGAGAGAAGATGATATCACCTGGATTATGCTCTGAAAACTGACCTATCGTTGTTCCTTTGTGCAAAAGAACTGGCTGTTCTGTTGGGTTCAACAGACGAAAAGACACTTTACCACTTTCATTACAACTCGAAACTGATGAAGCAGCAAATAGCTGATAACGATCCGAAAGTTTTGGAATGGCTTCAATAAGTCCTATGACAGGCTCAGGTGGCGATGTTCTGAGATAAGCTGGTATAACAGATTCACTGTGAGCATCAATTACTACAGTCTGCGCTGCTCTAACCTCTGAAGCATGCGGAGGCGCATCACCATTCGCAAAGTAAACGGTATTGTCGCCATAAAATTTCACTGTTTGTCCGCGTACATCAATCACTGCACTAAATTTATGCAAGAAATCCCGTCCAAGTACGATATTATAAGCTAACCCAGGAACAATTGCAGCGTCACATGTGTAAGCAAGCTGACCAATCATGACAGGAAACGACACAGACCCAGTTACAGGAACACTCTTCCCATTCGCTGTTTTTACACTCTCAAGCTGTTCGTTGCGTTTTAGTTCATATACAGGCCGCAAAATATCATGGTAATATGTGTCACTAATCACAGTTACTGCGGCTCCAGTGTCCACGAGCAATTTGGTTGGTTGTTTTAGGACAGTGCCCCAGACCAAAACATTGGTTGGGCTGGACGAAGAAATATTGCTGCCGGTTTCGATGGAGGGAATAACATGGTCAGAAGATTTTGGAATGTTGGGAAATTCTGGCGAGTGGGAAAATTGTTCGACAGCATTCAGCGTTGTTTTCTTTGGTGCAAACGGATTGTTTTCGAAATTATTACTTTCCTTCGTGTCATCGGTTGAAATTGCGAGGGAAATTCCGTCGCATTGTTTGTCGATATCTGGTCGTCGTTTCCCCTCTTGATCGTCTGTACGCTGTTTTGCCCACTGTTCAAATTCAAAATCTTTGCTATTTACAGTGTTATCTACAGGCTTGGGGCTTTTTGACTCTTGAACTACTGTTTGGGCCCTCAGTACCCCCATGTTGAAGGCCCCATCCCGTTTAAATTTTGGCTTCCCTGGGTTGGTCGCTGAGCAGGAGCATAAGCAACTTTTGGTTGATTTGGAGCAGTATAAACGGCTTGCGGTGGCTGGGCAGCAGCATAAAAGGTTTGCTGCGGTTGGGCAACGGAAGAACCTGGTTGTTGGGGGCGTTCACTACAATACTTGGCAACATGCCCCACCTTTTGACAAAAATTACAAATAGGCCGCCCATCGGTTGTGCGTAAATTTCTACCACGAGCACCTCCACGATTTCCCAGGGATGGCCGAAACTGACCCCTTCCTCTGCGAGGTTGATTATTTTGAAAACCAGTGTTGGGCCTATTTTTTAATTCAAAAATCTGTCGGATGGACATTTGATACTTTGGAGCTACCGCCTGCCCAAACCTTAATGCGCATGGCTGCCTGAGTTGTAATCCTGTTTAAGACATCTGGTCGTCTACAAACTAGACCTTATGGACTTGCATTTTACCTTTCCTGTCCTGTGAAAATCCAGGTTTTCCTCGTCTGTCGGACGGACTAGATAGAAAGCGAATTTTTAGTGCTTGTTTTTCAGTTGCATGTCTTTGCTGCCAACCAGTATTTTCTTGTGAAGTTTTGGTATCTATGAATAGCTCAACTCTTCAGGATTGCATTTCAATCCATCTCTTTGCATCAAATGGTTATTTACTTAGCATGAGCATACATTAAGTGCATGCAGTCCGTCTGTCGGACGGACACTGTCGGACGGACAAAATTTTCCTATCCTTTTGGCAGCGCCTACTTCATACTAGAGACTCATATACCTATATAGGGCTACTTCAAGTAAAATTCAGCATAATTCCATGTAAGAATTGGTTCTCTGCTCTATACTAGCTTAAAATTTCGTTGCCATTCAGCACTGTGAAAACAAGTTCAAAAATGGCACGTTTTTGATCAAAAATGAGTTTTTACGCAGCAGAAATTACACCTTACGATTTTTTCGTGAAAGTAATGATAACATAAGTTGCTTTCTGCCGCCTGCAAATACTGAAAACAGTTAAATTACTTTGCAACTCTCAGGAAATCTGTTATTTACAAAAATACGATTTTCTCCGAGTGTGACCAATTTCAAAATAGGCCCTGTTTATGGCAGCTACAATTTCATCTTTTAAGGCTTTCATGCTTCCTGAATTCACAGGGGCATCCAGAACGGAAATATTCACAGGCTGCTGTTGAGAAACAGCTTGTGCTGACTGATTCCGAGATGAAATTCCAGAGTTAACGTTTTGATTACCAAAATTTGAGTGGGGAGACATGTCACTTTTCTTCTGGGCGGCAAGGGAAACAAGGAGGTTTACGTGGCTTTCCAACTCCTTAATTCGTTGTTCCTGAAGAACAGACTGAGCAACAGTGAGCGAGTTAGAAACTCCGGAATTTTTGGAAACAGCTTCTCTCAAACGGGCAAGATTTTCAGCTTCAGCAACGGATTTTGGTTGGTTGAGAATAACATGGTTTTTGATTTCATCGCACAAACCATTGATGAAGACATTCATTAAGTCTTTGTCAGAGAGGGCAAGACGTTGGCTTTTCTTGATTATATCCTCGGTATACATCGAAAGTGGCTCTGTAGGACCTTGTTTGCTAGCATAAAGCTCTTGTCTGAAGAGAAACTCCAGTGTTTGGGAGCCAAACCTTGTTTTGAGGCCTTCTGTTAAAAGTTTAAAATCACCTGTTGTTTCTTCTGGTTGGTTATCGTACCATGCTTTAGCAGGGCCCCCCAACGAGAGTGGCAACGCACTCAACTTTTTCGCGTTTGACCACGTGTGAAACTTGGCAAGAGTTTCAAAACGAGAGAGCCATTCATTAATGTCTTCATTTGGCAAACCGTTAAATGAGCGAAGCTGGAAAAGACCAGACTGCAAATTGCCTTCAAGAGCTGCTTGAACGGCAGTTAATCGGGTTTGTAACTCGCCGACTGCTTCTTCCATTGTCTCAATAGATGGTCAATCAATAAACACGTGAAAAAGTTCAGAAGTCAAAGAGCACGCAAATAATATTCTTTGGTCAAAGTAAAAGAACGCTCAAACAATTGAAACGATACAGATATCAATTCACCTTTGTGTCAATGTGACGCAGTTTGGCAATGGAATAATCAGATATAACAATGTTAAAATGCCAAAGGCAATTCGTGTTGCATGCAACCAGGCAAAATGCCAAATTCATAAAATATCACGAATTGCAAACCAACAGAAAGAAAATATTATCACTGCAAAACAGTTTTGATGCATGAATCGATGAAAAAGTTCCGACAAATGTGATTGAGTTCGACATCAGTCAACAAAATTCAATATAGTTAATATCACAGATAACTTGTCTCACGCAACTTTGTCAGTCCATTCAAATGCTAACGGTTTTTGATACAATCTTCGAAACAGAAAAATGGAAATTTCTGCGAATGATTCTTGTCTCTTCTTGTTCCTCACACGGGGTACCAGTGTTAAGCTACCGACGTGCTTAACAAATGCGTGAGTTGTTGCGGAACCCCAAAATTAAAAGGTATAAAGGTAAACTTACGACCTTAACAAGTACAGCAGGCAAATCGGCAGGAGGATGACGATCTTCTACAATAAACTCTTTATGCAAACAACGAAATAACTTCCAGCAGCGACTAGATAAATGAAGCTTGTCCTGCCTAACTTAAAACACTATAACTATATTTAAAGAAAACCTAGGTAGTATTCGTCTTAAGTTCGTCTCTTCAACGGCTTTGGTTAATTCGTCTTGATGCGCGGCATCAATGGTTCGGCTTCGGCAAAGTGTTCGTCTCGACTCCCTAAAATCCTAAGAAACTCAACTTAAATAGCAGGACGTTAAACAATAAGGCACACCTATCTTACCTTATAAAGAAAAATACAATTAAGTAAAAATAGGAACAAACAATAAAATGTTATTCGCATGATACAAAGTCCAAACACGGAGAGCGTCTGCTCTCGAAAAAATAAGGGGCGTTTCTGGCATCGTTTGTAAGAGTACATTTCTGTGCATGCCATCGACACGAAAACAACTACAAGTTATATATTTAGCAGCAAAAGCGTGTAGCACGTGATGTATCAACAAGGGGGTGCGTCCATATCGCAACAGCGGGTGATCCGAGTGACGTGTACAAACTAATTCCAGGATAATACAACAATCTTAGCCGATCGCCCGCCCGTTCTGGATATACTCAGACCCCTTTCTCAAAGAGAAGGTGAGAGGAGCAGGTTGCAGGGGGTATACTTTGCCCTGCGAAGGAGCATTTGTGAAAATGGTTGAAGAAATGGAGTCCTTGTGTGCATATGGAGGAATTAAGGGAAATTGGCAAGTTGCCAAAATTTGTCACATGTCTTGGCAAATTGCCAAGTCACGTGACCGGAACTTGGCACTGTGCCAAGTCATGTGACCAGTTTTGGCAACTTGCCAAGAAAGTCACGTGATATGGGGGGAAGGCATGTGAGTGCCCCCAAGATCATATCACCTTTATCATGTCTGTTTGAAATTAGCCAATGGAAATGTGTACAACTTATATGGGTTGGGTCATTTGAAATTATCCAATAGCAGTTGATCTTCATCTTTAGTAGCTTCACTATGGGATTTGTGCTAATTGAAATTAGCCAATGAAAATTTGTATAACCTGCATGGATGGGGTCATTTGGGATTAGCCAATGATAGTCTGTTTTCATCCTTAGTAGGTTAACTATGGAGCCTGTACTAATCGAAATTAGCCAATGGCAATGTTTATAAGCTAGATGGGTTTGGCAATTTGAAATTAGCCAATTGGAATTTACGCTTATCTTCGGTGGCAGAAATTTGGATGCTGCGTAGGACAACCTCTGTGTAGGCCTCCAAGTTCATAATGAATAGAGATAATGAGCAACAAATGATGTGATCTTTTCTTGAAAACGATTGTTTTTGGAGAACCTCTTAGCTAACGATCTTGGCATGAGAAACTTCCCACCTAATGATTTTTGGCACGAGAAAATCACCTGCAAATCTGTTGCGACATCGAAATTTAGGTCTTGCAGAGGATCTCATGTTGACAGTTGAATATAAAAGATGCTGAATATGCTCATCAGGAGCCTTTGTTGGGGAGTACAGTTTCCAAGGAAGCTATTATGAATGTCCTTAAAATGGATTGAAGTACCTTCAAAAACCGGGTGATGGGAATTGAAGGGAATTTCAGAAACCAGTAGCATGGAAGTGGAACGTATATAAGTAAGTAGGCGCATGTTGTCGCTAGAGCATTAACAAGGCAGAAATGTTATTCTACTGTGCAAAAATGTTTCAGGAGAAAGTGAACAGTTCTACATGTTGCTTCAATTGTGAACCTAGGTCTATCTACTTCGTTGTCACTTCCATACTGTGCCCCCTCAAAACGTGATTAGTAGTTTGGAATCACATGACAGGGAGTAGGCCAGGAATAGTGCCAAGTCACATGACCAATTTTGGCAACTTGCCAAGCAAGTCATGTGACATGGGGGTCATCACGTGACCGCCCCCATTTCCTGTCAATCTTATGACCCCAGATGCAAGTTTTGGCAGGCAAGCCAACGATCAGTAATTTTCGCCCCTTGCCCTCCTCTTTGACGGAGGAGGAGTTGAGCCCCTGTGAAGACTGTGTGACGTCGCTGCTACGTAGCCCCTAAGTTGTTGACAATCGAGCATTGTTTCTTGTTGACAAAGCAGCTTTGTCCGTTAACGACCGTTGATGGTCCCATCAAGAGTCGTTAGTGACTCACCACCATTGTTTCGTGACGTTGTACCTACGTCAAAGTGGAAAATAGGATGGCTGCCAGAAAGTTTCGTCGCTCCCACCCCTGCCCCAGTGTGTGCCCCGAACTTCTCACATAGATTCGGCAAACCTAGATTTTCGGGGTGATTTTTCGAGTGCAACAGCGGCCTGGAGGGGGCACGGGAAGCGGGTGATCTCAGTGACGTGTGCAAAGAAATTCGAGGACAATAGAACAATCTTAACCGATCGCTCACCCGTTATGTATATAGACTAGGAGTCCGAACCCGCGCTGCGCGCGGGCTCGGAGTCCCTAGCTCCTGCGGAGGGCTGGGCGCCTTCGGCGCCCTGGGCCGCCTGCGGCGGCCACTGGCGCGCTTCGCGCGCCACAACATCACTGCTTCACCTCATTGTATTTTGTTAATTCCATTTTCATTTTCATGTCTTTTAATGTCATGCAGCCAACCTCTTTGTTATTAGGTTTTGAAAAAGGGAATTGATAGTGAATATGTTGTAAATAAATTTAGGAGCAATACGTTTTGAAGTCAGAAAGCGACTATTTTGAATGTTCAAACCTCCCCTTCCTGATTGTTTTAAGCTCTCAATCATTAGTATCTGACATCATTTCCAGCCCCTCTGACTTTTCTCAGTCCCCCTTTCTCCGTTTCCGTGGTACTCGAAAGAAGACAAATCAAGTCAGAATTGTCGCTACTTCCAGCTACTTCACAATAGTTGTTCTCGTACCCCAAGCGTGTATAGTTGCTCTAGTTGTCTAATAATTTTACTATCTATTTCGATCCCTCGTTTTTTCTAGTTGGCTTAGCGGACATGGTTGCGTTCTCTAGAGTAGCGAATAATGCCCCCCTAATTATTGATTTTTGAAAAGTTTTCCAGCTCTCCCACTCGTATTGGAACCACACTTTATTAATTTTGTGGGAAACTGGAATGATGGAATGATGGATTGAAATCAATATAGAAAAGATACGTTTTTAGCAGAGAAGACGACTATTTTCAATTTTAAAAACTCCTCTCCCTGATTGCTCCAACACCCCGGAATATTAGTTTATCAAGCCATTACAGGTCCCCCGATTATTCTTCCCCTCCCCCTTCCCGTATAAGGACTCGATATTACGGACATCAAGTCAATACAATTGTTACAGTTCTCGTTCCTCAAGTGCGTAGATGAATCTTATTGTGGGAGGAAGTAGGTGGAATTGTTAGTTACCCTGATTGAGCTGCGTGTGTTAGTTGTTGTAGTTGGGATGATCAACTTGCCCGGGGAGCGGGGGACACTTGAATTTTTTTATACGTTGGTGTCCCTATCACAAAAACAACTTTTAGCCTGCTTCAGAATTTTCCCCTGAAAACGATACCCTTTCCTAGAAGATATCTGTGCAAGGTATAGCCTGTTCCAGAACTGTTTCTAATTGGTTTTATTGCTGCAAAGTCCATGAGAAAGGTGAACAAATTCGGACAGATTAACAAACCGTAAAAATCAAAGAAAGTATTGCTGAAAGAATAACCTGCTCTGGAGAAAATGTGCCATTTTGACAACCAGCTCTAGAAAAACGTCCAAACTTTCTTACCCTGCTCTAGAAAAAATTGGTGAAAACGATCCCCTGAAAACGGCATATCCCTATCGACCAAATATACTAAGTACCCGCCCCCCCCCCCGGGTCAACTTGGCTTCATATCCTTAGTGGTCATGGTAGCTGTTGTGCCCTATATGGCTTGTCCTGCATTATTGCCACTGGTTGTCTAACGTACATTGTTCTTCGTTGCTTTGCTTGCTCCAGTAGCTTTTGCTGCCCTAGTTGCCTTTGTTAATGTAGTTGCCTTACTTTCCTGGGTTTGCTTACATACATGAACTATCTTCATTGTTCTTGCTGTCTTTCTCGCAGCATTGTGTACGTGTTGGTTCTTAGTATGGAAAGGAACGTCGGTAATAATCAGTAAGGAAGCGAAGCACAGCAACAGGAAGCCAGGGTAAAATTATTACTGCAAAAAAGAGGCATGAATTCGAATGATGTCGACTGCTGCAAGGGTTACGGGCTGGCTCTCTTGTAAAATCTGATTACATTTGCGTGAGAGCGGTATATGAGAGGAACGCTAGGTATTGGATGAAGGAGGTCAAAGCAGCAGATTGCAGGGGGTATCTTTTGCCCTGCGAATTAGCATTCGTGGAAATTGCGAAAGAAATGGAGTCCGCTTGTGGAGAGGGATGCAATAAGGGAAGTTGGCACGGTGCCAAGTGACGTCACATAATTTGGCAAAGTGCCAAGTCACATGGCCGGAACTTGGCACCGTGCCAAGTCACGTGACCAATTTTGGCAACGTGCCAAATAATTCACGTGACATAGGGGCAGGCACTTGATTGCCCCCACTTGCATATCGCCTTTACCACAATACATCTAGTGTAAGTAAATAGGTTATGCCCCTCACACAATGTAAGCCCCTTTAGGTTAACTATGGGATGTACGTTGATTGAAATTAGCCAATGGGAATGCGTATAAGGTAGATGGGTTGGGCCATTTGAAATTAGCCAATAGCAGTTCGCCTTCGTCATTAGTATGTTAACTATGGAATCGGTTGTGATTGAAATTAGCCAATGGCAATGTGTATAAGCTAGATGGGTTGGGTCATTTGAAATTAGCCAATAGCAGTTGGCTTTCATCTTTGGTAGCTTCACTATGGAATCCGTATCAATTCAAATACGCCAATGGCAATGTGTATGAGCTACATGAGCCGGGTCATTTGAAATTAGCCAATAAGAGTTCGCTTTCTTGATTAGTAGCTTCACTATGGGATCCATATTATTTCAAATTAGCCAATGGGAATACGTATAAGCTAGATGGTTTGAGCCATTTGAAATTAGCGAATAACAGCTCGCTTTCTTGATTAGTAGTTTCACTATGGGATCCATATTAATTCAAATTAGCCAATGGGAATACGTATAAGCTAGATGGGTTGAGCCATTTGAAATTAGCCAATAGCAGCTCGCTTTCTTCTTTATTAGCTTAGCTTCACTATGGGATCGGTATCAATTCAAGTTAGCCAATGGCAAGTTTACAAGGTAGATTTGTTTGGCAATTTGAAATTAGCCAATTGGAATTCGCTATTATCTTCGGTGGGGAGAAATTTGGATGCTGCGCGGGAGAAGCTCTGTGTAGGCTTCTGCATTCATAATGAATAGAAATAATGAGCAACTAATGATGTGATCTTCCTTGAAAACGATTGTTTTTGGAGAACTTTTTAGCAAACGATCTTGGCATGAGAAACTTCCTTCGTAATGGTTTTGGCATGATAAAATCACCTGCAAATTTGTGGCGACATCGAAATTTTGGTGTTGCAGAGGATCTCATGTTGACAGTTGAATATGAAGATGTTGAATATGTTCACGAGTGTTTATTGGGGAGTACCGTTTCGAAGAAAGATATTATGAATGCCCTTAACGTGGATTGAAGTACCTTCATCGAAAACATGGCGAAGGGGATTGAAATGAAGGGGAATTTCAGAAATAAGTAGCATGGAAGTGAAACGTAAGTAGGCCTATTTTGTCGCTGAAGCATTAACAAAGCTGAAGGTTTATGCTACTTGGAAATTTTTCAGTACAAACAGAAGAGTTCTACAAAATGTTGCTTCAGATGTGAGTAGGCCTATCTACTTCGTTGTCGCTTCCATGCAGTATGTGCTCTCTCAAAACGCTTCAAGTTCGCAAGTCACATGATAGGGAGTTGGGGGAAGTGCCAAGTCACATGACCAATTTTGGCAACTTGCCAAGCAAGTCACGTGACATGGGGGTCATGACGTGACAGCCCCCATTTACCATCTACGTTATGACCCCCGATAGATTCAAATGTGTTTTGGCAAGGAAGCCAACCATCACATGTTTTCGTCGCCCTACCCCTCCTGTATTGGATTTGTTACCCCTTTGCAGCAGCATCATATTCCGACTGATTTAGCCTACTGCGATGGAGAATTTGCCACGTGATATGGGATCCCATCACGTGACTGCCCCCAGGGGGGATATTTTGCCCTGCGAAGGAGCATTTGTGAAAATGGTTGAAGAAATGGAGTCCTTGTGTGTATATGGAGGAATTTACGGAAATTGGCAAGTTGCCAAAACTGGTCACATGTCTTGGCAAAGTGCCAAGTCACGTGACCGGAACTTGGCACTGTGCCAAGTCATGTGACCAGTTTTGGCAACTTGCCAAGAAAGTCACGTGATATGGGGGCAGGCATGTGAGTGCCCCCAAGTTCATATCACCTTGATCATGTCTGTTTATGTGCCACGTGTGACTCCCACATAGTGTAGGCCCCTTTATCTTAAGTATAGGATTTGTGCTAATTGAAATTAGACAATGGAAATGTTTACAACTTATATGGGTTGGGTCATTTGAAATTATCCAATAGCAGTTGATCTTCATCTTTAGTAGCTTCACTATGGGATTTGTGCTAATTGAAATTAGCCAATGAAAATTTGTATAACCTGCATGGATGGGGTCATTTGGGATTAGCCAATGATAGTCTGTTGTCATCCATAGTAGGTAAACTATGGAGCCTGTACTAATCGAAATTAGCCATTGGCAATGCTTATGAGCTAGATGGGTTTGGCAATTTGAAATTAGCCAATTGGAATTTACGCTTATCTTCGGTGGCAGAAATTTGGATGCTGCGTAGGAGAACCTCTGTGTAGGCCTCTAAGTTCATAATGAATAGAGATAATGAGCAACAAATGATGTGATCTTTCCTTGAAAACGATTTTTTTTTGGAGAACCTCTTAGCTAACGATCTTGGCATGAGAAACTTCCTACGTAATGATTTTTGGCACGAGAAAATCACCTGCAAATCTGTTGCGACATCGAAATTTAGGTCTTGCAGAGGATCTCATGTTGACAGTTGAATATAAAAGATGCTGAATATGCTCATCAGGAGCCTTTGTTGGGGAGCACAGTTTCCAAGGAAGCTATTATGAATGTCCTTAAAATGGATTGAAGTACCTTCAAAAACCGGGTGATGGGAATTGAAGGGAATTTCAGAAACCAGTAGCATGGAAGTGGAACGTAAGTAGGCGCATGTTGTCGCTAGAGCATTAACAAAGCAGAAATTTTATTCTACTGTGCAATGTTTCAGGAGAAAGTGAACAGTTCTACATGTTGCTTCAATTGTGAACCTAGGTCTATCTACTTCGTTGTCACTTCCATACTGTGCCCCCTCAAAACGTGATTAGTAGTTGGGAATCACATGACAGGGAGTAGGGCAGGAATAGTGCCAAGTCACATGACCAATTTTGGCAACTTGCCAAGCAAGTCATGTGACATGGGGGTCATCACGTGACCGCCCCCATTTCCAGTCAATCTTATGACCCCAGATGCAAGTTTTGGCAGGCAAGCCAACGATCAGTAATTTTCGCCCCTTGCCCTCCTCTTTGACGGAGGAGGAGTTGAGCCCCTGTGAAGACTGTGTGACGTCGCTGCTACGTAGCCCCTAAGTTGTTGACAATCGAGCATTGTTTCTTGTTGACAAAGCAGCTTTGTCCGTTAACGACCGTTGATGGTCCCATCAAGAGTCGTTAGTGACTCATCACCATTGTTTTGTGACGTTGTACCTACGTCAAACTGGAAAATAGGATGGCTGCCAAAAAGTTTCTTCGCTCCTACCCCTGCCCCAGTTGCTGCCCCGAACTTCTCACATAGATTCGGCAAACTTAGATTTTCGGGGTGATTTTTCGAGTGCAACAGCGGCCTGGAGGGGGCACGGGAAGCGGGTGATCTCGGTGACGTGTGCAAAGAAATTCGAGGACAATAGAACAATCTTAACCGATCGCTCACCCGTTATGTATATAGACTAGGAATCCGAACCCGCGCTGCGCGCGGGTTCGGAGTTCCTAGCTCCTGCGGAGGGCTGGGCGCCTTCGGCGCCCTGGGCCGCCTGCGGCGGCCACTGGCGCGCTTCGCGCGCCACAACATCACTGCTTCACCTCATTGTATTTTGTTAATTCCATTTTCATTTTCATGTCTTTTAATGTCATGCAGCCAACCTCTTTGTTATTAGGTTTTGAAAAAGGGAATTGATAGTGAATATGTTGTAAATAAATTTAGGAGCAATACGTTTTGAAGTCAGAAAGCGACTATTTTGAATGTTCAAACCTCCCCTTCCTGATTGTTTTAAGCTCTCAATCATTAGTATCTGACATCATTTCCAGCCCCTCTGACTTTTCTCAGTCCCCCTTTCTCCGTTTCCGTGGTACTCGAAAGAAGACAAATCAAGTCAGAATTGTCGCTACTTCCAGCTACTTCACAATAGTTGTTCTCGTACCCCAAGCGTGTATAGTTGCTCTAGTTGTCTAATAATTTTACTATCTATTTCGATCCCTCGTTTTTTCTAGTTGGCTTAGCGGACATGGTTGCGTTCTCTAGAGTAGCGAATAATGCCCCCCTAATTATTGATTTTTGAAAAGTTTTCCAGCTCTCCCACTCGTATTGGAACCACACTTTATTAATTTTGTGGGAAACTGGAATGATGGAATGATGGATTGAAATCAATATAGAAAAGATACGTTTTTAGCAGAGAAGACGACTATTTTCAATTTTAAAAACTCCTCTCCCTGATTGCTCCAACACCCCGGAATATTAGTTTATCAAGCCATTACAGGTCCCCCGATTATTCTTCCCCTCCCCCTTCCCGTATAAGGACTCGAGATTACGGACATCAAGTCAATACAATTGTTACAGTTCTCGTTCCTCAAGTGCGTAGATGAATCTTATTGTGGGAGGAAGTAGGTGGAATTGTTAGTTGCCCTGATTGAGCTGCGTGTGTTAGTTGTTGTAGTTGGGATGATCAACTTGCCCGGGGAGCGGGGGACACTTGAATTTTTTTATACGTTGGTGTCCCTATCACAAAAAAAACTTTTAGCCTGCTTCAGAATTTTCCCCTGAAAACGATACCCTTTCCTAGAAGATATCTGTGCAAGGTATAGCCTGTTCCAGAACTGTTTCTAATTGGTTTTATTGCTGCAAAGTCCATGAGAAAGGTGAACAAATTCGGACAGATTAACAAACCGTAAAAATCAAAGAAAGTATTGCTGAAAGAATAACCTGCTCTGGAGAAAATGTGCCATTTTGACAACCAGCTCTAGAAAAACGTCCAAACTTTCTTACCCTGCTCTAGAAAAAATTGGTGAAAACGATCCCCTGAAAACGGCATATCCCTATCGACCAAATATACTAAGTACCCGCCCCCCCCCGGGTCAACTTGGCTTCATATCCTTAGTGGTCATGGTAGCTGTTGTGCCCTATATGGCTTGTCCTGCATTATTGCCACTGGTTGTCTAACGTACATTGTTCTTCGTTGCTTTGCTTGCTCCAGTAGCTTTTGCTGCCCTAGTTGCCTTTGTTAATGTAGTTGCCTTACTTTCCTGGGTTTGCTTACATACATGAACTATCTTCATTGTTCTTGCTGTCTTTCTCGCAGCATTGTGTACGTGTTGGTTCTTAGTATGGAAAGGAACGTCGGTAATAATCAGTAAGGAAGCGAAGCACAGCAACAGGAAGCCAGGGTAAAATTATTACTGCAAAAAAGAGGCATGAATTCGAATGATGTCGACTGCTGCAAGGGTTACGGGCTGGCTCTCTTGTAAAATCTGATTACATTTGCGTGAGAGCGGTATATGAGAGGAACGCTAGGTATTGGATGAAGGAGGTCAAAGCAGCAGATTGCAGGGGGTATCTTTTGCCCTGCGAATTAGCATTCGTGGAAATTGCGAAAGAAATGGAGTCCGCTTGTGGAGAGGGATGCAATAAGGGAAGTTGGCACGGTGCCAAGTGACGTCACATAATTTGGCAAAGTGCCAAGTCACATGGCCGGAACTTGGCACCGTGCCAAGTCACGTGACCAATTTTGGCAACGTGCCAAATAATTCACGTGACATAGGGGCAGGCACTTGATTGCCCCCACTTGCATATCGCCTTTACCACAGTACATCTAGTGTAAGTAAATAGGTTATGCCCCTCACACAATGTAAGCCCCTTTAGGTTAACTATGGGACGTACGTTGATTGAAATTAGCCAATGGGAATGCGTATAAGGTAGATGGGTTGGGCCATTTGAAATTAGCCAATAGCAGTTCGCCTTCGTCATTAGTATGTTAACTATGGAATCGGTTCTGATTGAAATTAGCCAATGGCAATGTCCATAAGCTAGATGGGTTGGTTCATTTGAAATTAGCCAATAACAGCTCGCTTTCTTCTTTAGTAGCTTCACTATGGGATCCGTATTAATTCAAATACGCCAATGGCAATGTGTATGAGCTACATGGGTCGGATCATTTGAAATTAGCCAATAAGAGCTCGCTTTCTTGATTAGTAGCTTCACTATGGGATCTGTATTATTTCAAATTAGCCAATGGGAATACGTATAAGATAGATGTGTTGAACCATTTGAAATTAGCCAATAACAGCTCGCTTTCTTCTGTAGTAGCTTCACTATGGGATCCGTATAAATTCAAATTAGCCAATGGGAATGTGTATGAGCTACATGGGTCGGGTCACTTGAAATTAGCCAATAACAGCTCGTTTTCGTCATTAGTAGTTTCACTATGGGATCCGTATTAATTCAAATTAGCCAATGGGAATACGTATAAGGTAGATGGGTTGAGCCATTTGAAATTAGCCAATAGCAGCTCGCTTTCTTCTTTATTAGCTTCACTATGGGATCGGTATCAATTCAAGTTAGCCAATGGCAATGTTTCCAAGCTAGATTTGTTTGGCAATTGGAAATTAGCCAATTGGAATTCGCTCTTATCCTCGGTGGGAGAAATTTGGATGCTGCGCGGGAGAACCCCTGTGTAGGCTTCTGCATTCATAATGAATAGAAATAATGAGCAACTAATGATGTGATCTTCCTTGAAAACGATTGTTTTTGGAGAAATTTTTAGCTAACGATCTTGGCATGAGAAACTTCCTTCCTAATGGTTTTGGCATGATAAAATCACCTGCAAATTTGTGGCGACATCGAAATTTTGGTGTAGCAGAGGATCTCATGTTGACAGTTGAATATGATGATGTTGAATATGTTCACGAGTGTTTATTGGGGAGTACGGTTTCGAAGAAAGTTATTTTGAATGTCCTTAAAGTGGATTGGAGTACCTTCATGAAAAACAGGGCGAAGGGGATTGAAATGAAGGGGAATTTCAGAAATTAGTAGCATGGAAGTGAAACGTAAGTAGGCCTATTTTGTCGCTGAAGCATTGACAGAGCTGAAAGTTTATGCTGCTTGGCAATTTTTCAGTACAAACAGAAGAGTTCTACAAGATTTTGCTTCAGATGTGAGTAGGCTTATCTACTTCGTTGTCGCTTCCATATGTGCTCTCTCAAAACGCTATAAGTTGGCAAGTGACATGATAGGAAGTTGGGGGAAAGTGCCAAGTCACATGAGCAATTTTGGCAACTTGCCAAGCAAGTCACGTGACATGGGGGTCATCACGTGACAGCCCCCATTTACCATCTACCTTATGACCCCCGATAGATTCAAATGTGTTTTGGCAGGCAAGCCAACCATCACATTTTTCGTCGCCCTACCCCTCCTGAGGTTCGTGTTGCCCTTCTTAGGACAGCAGTGGATTGGTTACCCCTTTGCAGCAGCATCATATTCCGACTGATTTAGCCTACTGCGATGGAGAATTTGCCACGTGATATGGGATCACATCACGTGACTGCCCGCAGTCAGTGGTCCTTTTGTTGTTGCCCCCAGTTATCAGTGGGGCCATTGTTCGTTGAAGACGCTACTGCGTGACGTCGGTGTTACGTAGCCCGTAGGTTGTTGACAATCAAGCATTGTTTCTTGTTGACAAACCAGCTTTGTCCGTTGACGACCGTTGATGGCCCCATCAAGAGTCGTTAGTGACTCACCACCATTGTTTCGTGACGTAGAACCAACGTCAAACTGGAAAATAGGAAGGCAGCCAGAAACTTTCCCCGCTCCTACCCGAGCCCCAGTGTGTGGCCCGAAGTTCTCACATAGATTCGGCTAACCTAGATTTTCGGGGTGATTTTCTGAGCGGAAGAGCGGACTCGAGGGGGCACGGGAAGCGGGAGATCCCGACGACGCACAGGAGGAAATTCGCGGACCAAACTTGGCAAAGTGCCAAGTCATGTGACCGGAACTTGGCACAGTGCCAAGTCACATGACCAATTCTGGCAACTTGCCAAGTATGTCACGTGACATGGGGGCAGGCACTTGATTGCCCCTAGTTGCATATCGCCTTTACCACAATACACCTAGTGTAAGTATATAGGTAATGCCCCTCACACAGTTTAGGCCCCTTTAGCTTAACTATGGGATGTACGTTGATTGAAATTAGCCAATGGCAATGTGTATAAGCTAGATGGGTTGGGCCATTTGAAATTAGCCAATAGCAGTTGGCTTTCAACGTTAGTAGCTTTAATATGGGATCCGTATTAATTCAAATTAGCCAATGGGGGGTTGAGCCATTTGAAATTAGCCAATGACAGTTCGCTTTCTTCATTAGTGGCTTCACTATAGGATGCGTCACGTGACATGGGGGCCATAACGTGAGAGCCCCCATTTCACTTCTATCTTATGACCCCAGATGCAAGTCGTTTTGGGAAGCAAGCCAACCATCACATATTTTCCCAGCCCTTCCCCTCCTGAGGTTGTTGCTGTTGCCCTTCTAAGGACACCAATGGATTGGTTACCCCTTTGCATGCAGCATCATATTGCGACATGGGGGTCATCACGTGACAGCCCCATTTCCAATCTTATGTAACCCGAGATGCAAGTTGTTTTGGCAAGCAAGCCAAGCTTTACTCACTGTCGTCACCCCTTCCCCTCGTGAGGTTATTGTTACCTTTGTTAGGGGAACTTATTAGTGACTCTCAGCAGCATTGTTGCATTGTTTCTCGACGTTCAACTACGTCAAACTGGAAAATAGGACGGCTGCCAAAAACTTTGGCCGCTTGTACCCCAGCCCGAGTGTGTGCCCCCAACTTCTCAGACACATTCTGCAAACTTAGATTTTCGGGGTGATTTTTGGAGCGGAAGAGCGGGCCGGAGCATTGTGTGCTGCTGACAGACCAGCATTGTCCCCTGATGTTAATGGTTGTTTACCATCATCGAGCTCTAACAGCATTGTTCGTTGATAGTTGCTGATAGCATCATCAAGTGTCGTTAGTTGAGGGAACAATCGGCTGTCAATCAAAGACAATAACCTGCTGAGGCAGGCTGCCAACAATTTTGCCCCGCTGATACCGGAGCCCGAGTGTGTGCCCCCAACATCTGACGTAGATTCGGCTAACCTAGAATTTCGGGGTGATTTTTCGAGCGGAAGAGCGGGCTGGAGGGGGCACGGGAAGCAGGAGATGCCGGCGTCTCAGGGGAGGAAATTCGAGCGTTTGATCTCGCCTGTTCACTCGTTAGTATTAGCGCGGGTTCGGAGTTCCTAGGTCCTGCGGAGGGCTGGGCGCCTTCGGCGCCCTGGGCCGCCTGCGGCGGCCACTGGCGCGCTTCGCGCGCCACAGCATCACTGCTCCTGCTCATTGTATTTTGTCAATTACATTTTCATGTTAATGTCTTTTTATGTTATGCACCCAACCTCTTTGTTATTAGGTTTTGAAAAAGGGAATTGATAGTGAATATGTTGTAAATGAATTTAGGAGCAATACGTTTTTAACTCAGAAAGCGACTATGTTCAATGTTCAAACCTCCCCTTGCTGATTGCTTTAAGCTCTCAATTATTAGTATCTGAAATCATTTCTAGCCCCTCTGACTTTTCTCAGTCACCCTTTCTTCGTTTCCGTGGTACTCGAAAGAAGACAAATCAAGTCAGAAACTTCCAGCTACTTCACAATAGTTGTTCTCGTACCCCAAGTGTGTATAGTTGCTCTAGGTGTCTAATAATTTGACTATCTATTTCAATCTTTCTGACTTGGAAGATGGAAGATGGCGGCAACAGTGGTGGCGTGTTTCCTCGCTCTTGTGTTTGCAACTTTCCAAGTGAAAAAGTTCGCCTTTTGCAGCTCTGATTCATTCAACTTATATGTAAACAACGCTGGAGATAACCTGGTCATCAAAGAAAGTTATATCTGTTCGTCAATATGGATAAACAGGCAAGAGAAGTTTCTTCGAGTTAGGCCCGTTCGAAACAAATCAAATTTAATGCTACAGATCCTGATCCTGTTATGTGGTGATATTGAAACATGCCCTGGCCCTGCCATCAAATGTGGTTCTTGCATGAAGACAGTGCGGAAAAATCAAAGCAGAATATGCTGTACTAGCTGTAAACTGCTCTACCACATAAAGTGCATGGATGATGAAACAGAAGCCCTCTGCCGCTCCTGTTTATCAAAATCATTCGAAGTTGAAGATCATACAGAGGAGCTAACAACGGAGAATCAACAACAGTACGAATTACCTGAGCTTACTGAGCTACTTGCAAGGAAAGGCCTTAAAATTATGCATCAAAATATTCGTGGACTTTTGGCACACAAACAAAATCTTTGTCATATCCTTGGTGATTTCAAAGGAATCCATATCCTCTCGCTCAGTGAAACACACTTGGCCGCTGACGAGGAAGCTCAAGCTCAAATTTCCGGCTACGATTTCTTGGGAAAACCAAGGACTTCTGGCCAAGGAGGTGGTGCAGGAATTTATATTTCACAATCAATACCTTTTCAAAGACGTTTAGATCTTGAGGATAATGATATCGAATGCATATGGATTGAAATCTTATTTCCCAAATCAAAAGGATTTCTTATAGGAGTTATCTATCGCCCGCCTGACTCTTCAAAACATCTCCCAGATAATTTCAATGAAACTTTTGAATCCATGATGTCAACGGTTGTTTCCGAAGACAAGGAGTGTATTTTGACAGGTGACATAAATTGCAACTACCTAGAGGGTTCAGATCACAAAGATCTAAAAGCTATACTTTCGTCGTTCAACTTGAAACAATTGATCAGTAGCCCCACAAGAATAACTAAAGAATCAAAATCATTGATTGATGTTATTTGCAGTAATGAAACACAAAACATCAGTTCAGTCAAAGTAATCCCTGCCGGCTTGAGTGACCATGAACTGATTGGGTGTTCGCGTAAAATCCACAATGTGAAGTTTCAATCAAAAACAATAACGTGTCGTAATTACACCAACTACAGCCCAAAACTCCTTTGTGATGACCTAAAAAATGCAAATTTTAAGGACGTGTTTGGAGCAACCTGTGCAAATCAAGCATGGCATTATCTGAAACAGATTCTCATTTTCTATTTCAACAAACATGCACCCTTGACTGCAAAGAAAGTGAAAGGAAAACTAAGCCCATGGCTTACACATGAAGTGAAAAAACAGATGAACATTAGAGACAAACTATTACGTAAGGCTCGTCGATCAAACCAAGAAATTGATTGGTCTTCCTATAAAAATCAACGGAATCATGTTACTAGTCTCGTGAAAAAATGCAAAAATAGATTCCATAAAGACCTCCTTAAAGAAAATGCTGACTCACCAAGCAAATTTTGGGCCGCCGTCAAGAAACTTTATCCGACCAAGAAAACTGCTCCATCTGCTGGCTCAGTTTTTGACATAAATGGATCGAAAATATCTGACAACGAAACAATAGCAAACACCCTATGCAGTTACTTTTCAAATGTAGCAAATTTACTAAAGTCTAAATCCTTCCTATTACGGAACTTTACTTGGATGAAACCAAGTGAAAACAATCTGGCTCCTCCATGTTCAGAGAAATTCACTCTCAACGAAGTTAGCGAGGCTGATGTATGTAAAGAACTAAACAACCTCAAACGCAAAAAGGCAACTGGACTTGACAACCTCCCTCCAGAGCTACTGAAGGATGCAGCCTCTGTTTTAACGAAGCCTCTCACACACGTGATCAATCTATCATTTAAAACGGGAATGGTACCTACAGATTGGAAGGAAGCAAAAGTAGTGCCAGTATATAAGTCTGGCCCCCGTTCACAAGTAGATAACTATAGACCGATATCAATTCTCCCAACTTTATCAAAGATTCTCGAAAAACTGTTTCACAAGCAGCTTATGAATCATCTTGAAAGAAATGGTCTTCTATTTAATTATCAGTTTGGATTCAGAGCAAAAAGATCGACAGAGCAAGCAGTAATATATTTCCTAGATCATATCAGGAGGGAAGCAGACAAGGGACGGCTAACTGGCGCATTATTCATTGATCTGTCCAAAGCCTTTGACACTATTAGTCATTCTGTCCTTCTCTCCAAGCTTCAAGCCTACGGAATAACAGATAATGAACTAATCTGGCTCACAGACTATTTATTCAATCGCAAGCAAGTTGTTCAGTATAATGAAACATTTTCCAATTCATGCCCCGTGTACACAGGTGTTCCGCAAGGATCCATCATTGGTCCTCTCCTGTTTCTAATTCACTTTAATGATGCACATAGATCATTGGAGCGTACAAATATTGTGACATATGCAGATGACACTGTTATTTTTACATCAAGCAGTGAAATGGACATCATCGAAAGCCATCTTAATCAAGATGTTAACAGCCTAGCCACCTGGTTTCGAAAAAATGAGCTAATCATAAATCTGAAGATAGGGAAAACCGAAGCTATGCTTTTTGGCACAGCAAAGAGATTAAATAAATCCAAAGAGAGACAGCTTAACATCAAAGTGGGTGAGACCTCTATCAATTGTACAACACAATATAAATATCTCGGAGTAACATTAGACCCTTCACTAACGCTTGATACTCATCTGGATATAACCTGCAAAAAGGCTGCAGGAAGGGTTAACCTTCTTAGGCGCATTCGTAGTTCCATTGATACGTCAACAGCCATAGTAATCTACAATGCTATGATCATGCCCCTTTTCACGTACTGTGGATCAGTTGGGCTTGGATGGCCAGACTCTAAATTAAAGCGGTTGCGTAGTATTGAGAAACGAAGCATAAACATTATCAAATCAAAATGTCCCCCAAATGCAGATTTGAGAGTTCCGAACATAGGGAATCAAATGAAGAAAAGTATATGCAAATTTGTTTTTGACTGCCTACGGAAGAATGTATGTGAACCATTTAACGATTATTTTGAAAGAGCAAACCATGAAAAATGTACAAGAAATAATAATCATACTGTTAAACTGCCACTCATGAAAACGAAAACTGGACAAAAATGTGTCGCCTTTGCTGGTGGGAGAATTTTTAATGAATTGCCGCTTGAGGCAAGGAAGATTGAGTCAAGGATTGTTTTTACTTCGTTTTTAAACAAACATTTCTCTTGAAGAATCTATCTTTACATATTTTTAGTTAAAAAACACATAATGTAGCTAAAAGTTATTTTCCTTTACTTTCATGACAGGACCCTTAAGATAACAGCATTGTCATTATGCTGATAGGTTATCCTGTATAAATATTCGTATTATTATTATTATTATTATAATCTCTCGTTTTTTCCAGTTGCCTTAGCGGACATGGTTGGGTTCTCAAGAGCATCGAATAATGCCCCCTAATCAATGATTTTTGAGAAGTTTTCCAACTCCCCCACTCGTATTGGAACCACACTTTATTAATTTTGTGGGAAACTGGAATGATGGAATGACGGATTTCAATCAATATAGAAAAGATACGTTTTTAACAGAGAAGACGACTATTTTCAATTTCTAAAAACTCCTCTCCCTGATAGCTCCAACCCCCGGAATATTAGTTAATCAAGCCATTACAGGTCTCCCGATTATTTTCCCCTCCCCCTCCCCTGAGAGTACGGAGATCAAGTCAATACAGTTGTTACAGTTCTCGTACCTCAAGTGCGCAGATGAATCTTATTGTGGAAGGAAGTAGGTGGAATTCTTAGTTGCCCTGATTGAGCTGCGTGTGTTAGTTCTTGTAGTTGGGATGCTCAACTTGCCCGGGGGGGGGGCACTTTACTTTTTTATACGGAGGTGTGCCCACCACAAAAAAAAAAAACTTTTAACCTGCTCCAGAATTTTCCCCTGAAAACGATACCCATATCTGTGCAAAGTATATCCTATTCCAGAACTGTTTGTAATCGCTTTTATTCCTGCAAAGTTCATGAGAAAGAGAACAAATTCGGACAAATCAACAAAACCGTAAAACTCGATGTAAGTATTGCTGAAAGAATAACCTGCTCTGGAGAAAATGTGTCATTTTGACAATCAGCTCTAGAAAAACGTCCTAACTTTGATACCCTGCTCTAGAAAAAATTGGTGAAAACGATACCCTGAAAACGGCATATCCCCATCGACCAAATGTACTAAGTACCCCCCCTCCCCCGGGTCAACTTGGCTTCATATCCTTAGTGGTCATGGTAGCTTTTGTGCCCTATATGGCTTGTCCTGCATTATTGCCACTGGTTGTCTAACGTACATTGTTCTTCGTTGCTTTGCTTGCTCCAGTAGCTTTTGCTGCCCTAGTTGCCTTTGTTAATGTAGTTGCCTTACTTTCCTTTGGTCTGCTTACATACATGAACTATCTTCATTGTTCTTGCTGTCTTTCTCGCAGCATTGTGTACGTGTTGGTTCTTGGTATGGAAAGGAACTTCTGTAATAATCAGTAAGGGAAGCGAAGCACAGCAACAGGAAGCCAGGGCAGAATAGTTACTGCAAAAAAGACGCATGAATTCGATTGATGTCGACTGCTGGAAGGGTTACGGGATGGCTCTCTTGCAAAATATGATTGCATTTGCGTGAGAGAGGTATATGAGAGGGACGCTAGGTATTGGATGAAGGAGGTCAGAGAAGCAGATTGCAGGGGGTATCTTTTGCCGTGCGAAGGAGCATTCGTGGAAATTGCCAAACAAATGGAGTCGGCTTCTGGAGAGGGATGCAATAAGGGAGGTTGGCACGGTGCCAAGTGACGTCACATAATTTGGCAAAGTGCCAAGTCACATGGCCGGAACTTGGCACCGTGCCAAGTCACGTGACCAATTTTGGCAACGTGCCAAATAATTCACGTGACATAGGGGCAGGCACTTGATTGCCCCCACTTGCATATCGCCTTTACCACAATACATCTAGTGTAAGTAAATAGGTTATGCCCCTCACACAATGTAAGTCCCTTTAGGTTAACTATGGGATGTACGTTGATTGAAATTAGCCAATGGGAATGCGTATAAGGTAGATTGGTTGGGCCATTTGAAATTAGCAAATAGCAGTTCGCCTTCGTCATTAGTATGTTAACTATGGAATCGGTTGTGATTGAAATTAGCCAATGGCAATGTGTATAAGCTAGATGGGTTGGGTCATTTGAAATTAGCCAATAGCAGTTGGCTTTCATCTTTGGTAGCTTCACTATGGAATCCGTATCAATTCAAATTAGCCAATGGCAATGTGTATGAGCTACATGGGCCGGGTCACTTGAAATTAGCCAATAAGAGTTCGCTTTCTTGATTAGTAGCTTCACTATGGGATCTGTATTATTTCAAATTAGCCAATGGGAATACGTATAAGATAGATGTGTTGAACCATTTGAAATTAGCCAATAACAGCTCGCTTTCTTCTGTAGTAGCTTCACTATGGGATCCGTATAAATTCAAATTAGCCAATGGGAATGTGTATGAGCTACATGGGTCGGGTCACTTGAAATTAGCCAATAACAGCTCGTTTTCGTCATTAGTAGTTTCACTATGGGATCCGTATTAATTCAAATTAGCCAATGGGAATACGTATAAGGTAGATGGGTTGAGCCATTTGAAATTAGCCAATAGCAGCTCGCTTTCTTCTTTATTAGCTTCACTATGGGATCGGTATCAATTCAAGTTAGCCAATGGCAATGTTTCCAAGCTAGATTTGTTTGGCAATTGGAAATTAGCCAATTGGAATTCGCTCTTATCCTCGGTGGGAGAAATTTGGATGCTGCGCGGGAGAACCCCTGTGTAGGCTTCTGCATTCATAATGAATAGAAATAATGAGCAACTAATGATGTGATCTTCCTTGAAAACGATTGTTTTTGGAGAAATTTTTAGCTAACGATCTTGGCATGAGAAACTTCCTTCCTAATGGTTTTGGCATGATAAAATCACCTGCAAATTTGTGGCGACATCGAAATTTTGGTGTAGCAGAGGATCTCATGTTGACAGTTGAATATGATGATGTTGAATATGTTCACGAGTGTTTATTGGGGAGTACGGTTTCGAAGAAAGTTATTTTGAATGTCCTTAAAGTGGATTGGAGTACCTTCATGAAAAACAGGGCGAAGGGGATTGAAATGAAGGGGAATTTCAGAAATTGGTAGCATGGAAGTGAAACGTAAGTAGGCCTATTTTGTCGCTGAAGCATTGACAGAGCTGAAAGTTTATGCTGCTTGGCAATTTTTCAGTACAAACAGAAGAGTTCTACAAGATTTTGCTTCAGATGTGAGTAGGCTTATCTACTTCGTTGTCGCTTCCATATGTGCTCTCTCAAAACGCTATAAGTTGGCAAGTGACATGATAGGAAGTTGGGGGAAAGTGCCAAGTCACATGAGCAATTTTGGCAACTTGCCAAGCAAGTCACGTGACATGGGGGTCATCACGTGACAGCCCCCATTTACCATCTACCTTATGACCCCCGATAGATTCAAATGTGTTTTGGCAGGCAAGCCAACCATCACATTTTTCGTCGCCCTACCCCTCCTGAGGTTCGTGTTGCCCTTCTTAGGACAGCAGTGGATTGGTTACCCCTTTGCAGCAGCATCATATTCCGACTGATTTAGCCTACTGCGATGGAGAATTTGCCACGTGATATGGGATCACATCACGTGACTGCCCGCAGTCAGTGGTCCTTTTGTTGTTGCCCCCAGTTATCAGTGGGGCCATTGTTCGTTGAAGACGCTACTGCGTGACGTCGGTGTTACGTAGCCCGTAGGTTGTTGACAATCAAGCATTGTTTCTTGTTGACAAACCAGCTTTGTCCGTTGACGACCGTTGATGGCCCCATCAAGAGTCGTTAGTGACTCACCACCATTGTTTCGTGACGTAGAACCAACGTCAAACTGGAAAATAGGAAGGCAGCCAGAAACTTTCCCCGCTCCTACCCGAGCCCCAGTGTGTGGCCCGAAGTTCTCACATAGATTCGGCTAACCTAGATTTTCGGGGTGATTTTCTGAGCGGAAGAGCGGACTCGAGGGGGCACGGGAAGCGGGAGATCCCGACGACGCACAGGAGGAAATTCGCGGACCAAACTTGGCAAAGTGCCAAGTCATGTGACCGGAACTTGGCACAGTGCCAAGTCACATGACCAATTCTGGCAACTTGCCAAGTATGTCACGTGACATGGGGGCAGGCACTTGATTGCCCCTAGTTGCATATCGCCTTTACCACAATACATCTAGTGTAAGTATATAGGTAATGCCCCTCACACAGTTTAGGCCCCTTTAGCTTAACTATGGGATGTACGTTGATTGAAATTAGCCAATGGCAATGTGTATAAGCTAGATGGGTTGGGCCATTTGAAATTAGCCAATAGCAGTTGGCTTTCAACGTTAGTAGCTTTAATATGGGATCCGTATTAATTCAAATTAGCCAATGGGGGGTTGAGCCATTTGAAATTAGCCAATGACAGTTCGCTTTCTTCATTAGTGGCTTCACTATAGGATGCGTCACGTGACATGGGGGCCATAACGTGAGAGCCCCCATTTCACTTCTATCTTATGACCCCAGATGCAAGTCGTTTTGGGAAGCAAGCCAACCATCACATATTTTCCCAGCCCTTCCCCTCCTGAGGTTGTTGCTGTTGCCCTTCTAAGGACACCAATGGATTGGTTACCCCTTTGCATGCAGCATCATATTGCGACATGGGGGTCATCACGTGACAGCCCCATTTCCAATCTTATGTAACCCGAGATGCAAGTTGTTTTGGCAAGCAAGCCAAGCTTTACTCACTGTCGTCACCCCTTCCCCTCGTGAGGTTATTGTTACCTTTGTTAGGGGAACTTATTAGTGACTCTCAGCAGCATTGTTGCATTGTTTCTCGACGTTCAACTACGTCAAACTGGAAAATAGGACGGCTGCCAAAAACTTTGGCCGCTTGTACCCCAGCCCGAGTGTGTGCCCCCAACTTCTCAGACACATTCTGCAAACTTAGATTTTCGGGGTGATTTTTGGAGCGGAAGAGCGGGCCGGAGCATTGTGTGCTGCTGACAGACCAGCATTGTCCCCTGATGTTAATGGTTGTTTACCATCATCGAGCTCTAACAGCATTGTTCGTTGATAGTTGCTGATAGCATCATCAAGTGTCGTTAGTTGAGGGAACAATCGGCTGTCAATCAAAGACAATAACCTGCTGAGGCAGGCTGCCAACAATTTTGCCCCGCTGATACCGGAGCCCGAGTGTGTGCCCCCAACATCTGACGTAGATTCGGCTAACCTAGAATTTCGGGGTGATTTTTCGAGCGGAAGAGCGGGCTGGAGGGGGCACGGGAAGCAGGAGATGCCGGCGTCTCAGGGGAGGAAATTCGAGCGTTTGATCTCGCCTGTTCACTCGTTAGTATTAGCGCGGGTTCGGAGTTCCTAGGTCCTGCGGAGGGCTGGGCGCCTTCGGCGCCCTGGGCCGCCTGCGGCGGCCACTGGCGCGCTTCGCGCGCCACAGCATCACTGCTCCTGCTCATTGTATTTTGTCAATTACATTTTCATGTTAATGTCTTTTTATGTTATGCACCCAACCTCTTTGTTATTAGGTTTTGAAAAAGGGAATTGATAGTGAATATGTTGTAAATGAATTTAGGAGCAATACGTTTTTAACTCAGAAAGCGACTATGTTCAATGTTCAAACCTCCCCTTGCTGATTGCTTTAAGCTCTCAATTATTAGTATCTGAAATCATTTCTAGCCCCTCTGACTTTTCTCAGTCACCCTTTCTTCGTTTCCGTGGTACTCGAAAGAAGACAAATCAAGTCAGAAACTTCCAGCTACTTCACAATAGTTGTTCTCGTACCCCAAGTGTGTATAGTTGCTCTAGGTGTCTAATAATTTGACTATCTATTTCAATCTCTCGTTTTTTCCAGTTGCCTTAGCGGACATGGTTGGGTTCTCAAGAGCATCGAATAATGCCCCCTAATCAATGATTTTTGAGAAGTTTTCCAACTCCCCCACTCGTATTGGAACCACACTTTATTAATTTTGTGGGAAACTGGAATGATGGAATGACGGATTTCAATCAATATAGAAAAGATACGTTTTTAACAGAGAAGACGACTATTTTCAATTTCTAAAAACTCCTCTCCCTGATAGCTCCAACCCCCCGGAATATTAGTTAATCAAGCCATTACAGGTCTCCCGATTATTTTCCCCTCCCCCTCCCCTGAGAGTACGGAGATCAAGTCAATACAGTTGTTACAGTTCTCGTACCTCAAGTGCGCAGATGAATCTTATTGTGGAAGGAAGTAGGTGGAATTCTTAGTTGCCCTGATTGAGCTGCGTGTGTTAGTTCTTGTAGTTGGGATGCTCAACTTGCCCGGGGGGGGGGGGCACTTTACTTTTTTATACGGAGGTGTGCCCACCACAAAAAAAAAAAACTTTTAGCCTGCTCCAGAATTTTCCCCTGAAAACGATACCCATATCTGTGCAAAGTATATCCTATTCCAGAACTGTTTGTAATCGCTTTTATTCCTGCAAAGTTCATGAGAAAGAGAACAAATTCGGACAAATCAACAAAACCGTAAAACTCGATGTAAGTATTGCTGAAAGAATAACCTGCTCTGGAGAAAATGTGTCATTTTGACAATCAGCTCTAGAAAAACGTCCTAACTTTGATACCCTGCTCTAGAAAAAATTGGTGAAAACGATACCATGAAAACGGCATATCCCCATCGACCAAATGTACTAAGTACCCCCCCTCCCCCGGGTCAACTTGGCTTCATATCCTTAGTGGTCATGGTAGCTTTTGTGCCCTATATGGCTTGTCCTGCATTATTGCCACTGGTTGTCTAACGTACATTGTTCTTCGTTGCTTTGCTTGCTCCAGTAGCTTTTGCTGCCCTAGTTGCCTTTGTTAATGTAGTTGCCTTACTTTCCTTTGGTCTGCTTACATACATGAACTATCTTCATTGTTCTTGCTGTCTTTCTCGCAGCATTGTGTACGTGTTGGTTCTTGGTATGGAAAGGAACTTCTGTAATAATCAGTAAGGGAAGCGAAGCACAGCAACAGGAAGCCAGGGCAGAATAGTTACTGCAAAAAAGACGCATGAATTCGATTGATGTCGACTGCTGGAAGGGTTACGGGATGGCTCTCTTGCAAAATATGATTGCATTTGCGTGAGAGAGGTATATGAGAGGGACGCTAGGTATTGGATGAAGGAGGTCAGAGAAGCAGATTGCAGGGGGTATCTTTTGCCGTGCGAAGGAGCATTCGTGGAAATTGCCAAACAAATGGAGTCGGCTTCTGGAGAGGGATGCAATAAGGGAGGTTGGCACGGTGCCAAGTGACGTCACATAATTTGGCAAAGTGCCAAGTCACATGGCCGGAACTTGGCACCGTGCCAAGTCACGTGACCAATTTTGGCAACTTGCCAAATAAGTCACGTGATATAGGGGCACGCACTTGATTGGCCCCACTTGCATATCGCCTTTACCACAATACATCTAGTGTAAGTAAATAGGTTATGCCCCTCACACAATGTAAGTCCCTTTAGGTTAACTATGGGATGTACGTTGATTGAAATTAGCCAATGGGAATGCGTATAAGGTAGATTGGTTGGGCCATTTGAAATTAGCAAATAGCAGTTCGCCTTCGTCATTAGTATGTTAACTATGGAATCGGTTGTGATTGAAATTAGCCAATGGCAATGTGTATAAGCTAGATGGGTTGGGTCATTTGAAATTAGCCAATAGCAGTTGGCTTTCATCTTTGGTAGCTTCACTATGGAATCCGTATCAATTCAAATTAGCCAATGGCAATGTGTATGAGCTACATGGGCCGGGTCACTTGAAATTAGCCACTAAGAGTTCGCTTTCTTGATTAGTAGCTTCACTATGGGATCTGTATTATTTCAAATTAGCCAATGGGAATACGTATAAGATAGATGTGTTGAACCATTTGAAATTAGCCAATAACAGCTCGCTTTCTTCTGTAGTAGCTTCACTATGGGATCCGTATAAATTCAAATTAGCCAATGGGAATGTGTATGAGCTACATGGGTCGGGTCACTTGAAATTAGCCAATAACAGCTCGTTTTCGTCATTAGTAGTTTCACTATGGGATCCGTATTAATTCAAATTAGCCAATGGGAATACGTATAAGGTAGATGGGTTGAGCCATTTGAAATTAGCCAATTGGAATTCGCTATTATCCTCGGTGGGGAGAAATTTGGATGCTGCGCGGGAGAAGCTCTGTGTAGGCTTCTGCATTCATAATGAATAGAAATAATGAGCAACTAATGATGTGATCTTCCTTGAAAACGATTGTTTTTGGAGAACTTTTTAGCAAACGATCTTGGCATGAGAAACTTCCTTCGTAATGGTTTTGGCATGATAAAATCACCTGCAAATTTGTGGCGACATCGAAATTTTGGTGTTGCAGAGGATCTCATGTTGACAGTTGAATATGAAGATGTTGAATATGTTCACGAGTGTTTATTGGGGAGTACCGTTTCGAAGAAAGATATTATGAATGCCCTTAACGTGGATTGAAGTACCTTCATCGAAAACATGGCGAAGGGGATTGAAATGAAGGGGAATTTCAGAAATTAGTAGCATGGAAGTGAAACGTAAGTAGGCCTATTTTGTCGCTGAAGCATTAACAAAGCTGAAGGTTTATGCTACTTGGAAATTTTTCAGTACAAACAGAAGAGTTCTACAAAATGTTGCTTCAGATGTGAGTAGGCCTATCTACTTCGTTGTCGCTTCCATGCAGTATGTGCTCTCTCAAAACGCTTCAAGTTCGCAAGTCACATGATAGGGAGTTGGGGGAAGTGCCAAGTCACATGACCAATTTTGGCAACTTGCCAAGCAAGTCACGTGACATGGGGGTCATGACGTGACAGCCCCCATTTACCATCTACGTTATGACCCCCGATAGATTCAAATGTGTTTTGGCAAGGAAGTCAACCATCACATGTTTTCGTCGCCCTACCCCTCCTGAGGTTCGTGTTGCCCTCCTTAGGACACCAGTATTGGATTTGTTACCCCTTTGCAGCAGCATCATATTCCGACTGATTTTGCCTACTGCGATGGAGAATTTGCCACGTGATATGGGATCCCATCACGTGACTGCCCCCAGGGGGGATATTTTGCCCTGCGAAGGAGCATTTGTGAAAATGGTTGAAGAAATGGAGTCCTTGTGTGTATATGGAGGAATTCACGGAAATTGGCAAGTTGCCAAAATTTGATACATGTCTTCGCAAAGTGCCAAGTCACGTGACCGGAACTTGGCACTGTGCCAAGTCATGTGACCAGTTTTGGCAACTTGCCAAGAAAGTCACGTGATATGGGGGCAGGCATGTGAGTGCCCCCAAGTTCATGTCACCTTTATCATGTCTGTTTATGTGCCATATGTGACTCCCACATAGTGTAGGCCCCTTTATCTTAAGTATAGGATTTATGCTAATTGAAATTAGCCAATGGAAATGTGCACAACTTATATGGGTTGGGTCATTTGAAATTATCCAATAGCAGTTGATATTCATCTTTAGTAGCTTCACTATGGGATTTGTGCTAATTGAAATTAGCCAATGGAAATTTGTATAACCTGCATGGATGGGGTCATTTGGGATTAGCCAATGATAGTCTGTTTTCATCCTTAGTAGGTTAACTATGGAGCCTGTACTAATCGAAATTAGCCAATGGCAATGTTTATAAGCTAGATGGGTTTGGCAATTTGAAATTAGCCAATTGGAATTTACGCTTATCTTCGGTGGCAGAAATTTGGATGCTGCGTAGGACAACCTCTGTGTAGGCCTCTAAGTTCATAATGAATAGAGATAATGAGCAACAAATGGCGTGATCTTTTCTTGAAAACGATTGTTTTTGGAGAACCTCTTAGCTAACGATCTTGGCATGAGAAACTTCCTACCTAATGTAACTAACATAAAAGGTGCTGAATATGCTCAGGAGCCTTTGTTGGGGAGTACAGTTTGAATGTCCTTAAAATGGATTGAAGTACCTTCAAAAACCGGGTGATGGGAATTGAAGGGAATTTCAGAAACCAGTAGCATGGAAGTGCAACGTAAGTAGGCCCATGTTGTCGCTAGAGCATTAACAAAGCTGAAATTTTATTCTACTTTGCAATGTTTCAGGAGAAAGTGAACAGTTGTACATGTTGCTTCAGTTGTGAGTAGGTCTATCTACTTCGTTGTCACTTCCATACTGTTTTTCCCCTCAAAACGTGATTAGTTGGGAATCACATGACAGGGAGTAGGGCAGGAATAGTGCCAAGTCACATGACCAATTTTGGCAACTTGCCAAGCAAGTCATGTGACATGGGGGTCATCACGTGACTGCCCCCATTTCCTGTCAATCTTATGACCCAAGATGCAAGTTTTGGCAGGCAAGCCAACGATCAGTAATTTTCGCCCCTTGCCCTCTTTGACGGAGGAGTTGAGCCCCTGTGAAGACTGTGTGACGTCGCTGCTGATGGAGAATTTGCCACGTGATATGGGATCCCATCACGTGACAGCCCCCAGTCAGTGGTCCGTTTGTTGTTGCCCCAGTTATCAGTGGTGCTATTGTTCGTTGAAGACGTAACTGCGTGACGTCGATGTTACGTAGCCTGCAGGTTGTTGACAATTCAGCATTGTTTCCTGTTGACAAACCAGCTTTGTCCGTTGACGACCGTTGATTGCCCCATCAAGAGTCGTTAGTGACTCACCACCATTGTTTCGTGACGTTGAACCTACGTCAAACTGGAAAATAGGAAGGCTGCCAGAAAGTTTCGTCGCTCCTACCCCAGCCCCAGTGTGTGGCCCGAAGTTCTCACATAGTTTCGGCAAACCTAGATTTTCGGGGTGATTTTTCGAGTGCAACAGCGGCCTGGAGGGGGCACGGGAAGCGGGTGATCTCAGTGACGTGTGCAAAGAAATTCGAGGACAATAGAACAATCTTAACCGATCGCTCACCCGTTATGTATATAGACTAGGCCCGCTCGGCGCGCCTTCGGCGCGCCTCCGCGTTCCTTTTAGCTTCGCTGTAGTTCGTATAAGTGGCAGTGCGTAAGTAGGAAATTTAACTCCGTGTTCAGGGCCTTTTTTAACATTAAAACTGGGGGGGCAATTGCCCCTCCATCCCTAGAGTTTGCCCCCCCAGTCTCTAAATTTTTGACCCCAGAAAATTATCCCTTATTTTAACTAAGTTATTTTCAGAACATAAGTTATCTCCGCCATCACTGCGTTGGATTACAAGGCAGGATGCGAAAGCCACGTGTAAATGAATGGAGTAGGGTAACGGTACTTGTTTAGTAATTTCATGGAAGAAATCCATCGAGGCAGCTCATTGTTCAATGCGCAGCCCAATGATTTTGACAATCAAAATGTTATTATGTACAAGGCTAGCGGCTCTCCAGGGGGGGGCCTATTATAGGTTTGCGGCTTCACGGCCTCGATCCTATTTCTACGTGCGGCCTACGGATTTGGCAGTGGGTTTTCTACGGCTTGCGGCTTCAGCATAAGACGCGTCTTGCGTCTTTCGGTGTGAATTGGCAACGGTTTACGGCTTTTAAGATGCGGATGCGGCTTCTAGCTAAGATAAATCAAGAAATGTAATTGGAGGAACTTAAGAAAGAAAGGAATCAACGTTGATGCACGGTTGACAAGCTATTGTATAGTTCGGTAGGCAAGAACGACGTCGAAAAAGGTCATGTTCATATTGAGCATATTGATTGATATTATTTCTATTCAATGGCATATCCGTTATTCAAACTAAATTGACAAATCCAGTGAATAGTCAGAAAATCGACAGCCCAGTCCAGTTGAAGATTTAAAACATTACAAGTTTAAATGGAACGAATGTTCGGATCTATTCCAATTTCCATCAGCGTGTAAAAGTGGACATGCATCCATTGTATATTGATTACAAGACAAAGGAGAAATTAGATCTTAACAACAGTTGTAGTTATTTGACTGAAATATGCACTCTAGGGCAAATTAGTAAAGGGACTATCCTAAAAATTTTCTCGAGATTCTCATTTATAAAAAAGTCGCTACGTTTTCACAAATCTATGCATTCAAAATTCAATAGATTTTCGTAAGGGTTAGATCGATACAGCAGCTCGTTCAATGAAAAACAGTGAGAACCATAAGAACTGTGATACACATGTTTCTCTTTTCTTATGGATGAATAGTTGGTTATGTACCTTGCCAAAAGGCATGTTTTACCATAGCGGCTGTGGCTTTGCGCTAAATTTCGCTGCGGATTACGGCGTTCAGCTCATTTTTTTCACGGTTTCGCGGCTTTTGGACCCCCCATAATAGGCCCCCCTCCAGTGAGATCCGGAATAGCTGGTCGCATACCGATAATCAAAGATCAACTCAAAAGTTCCAAAATATATTAGAAACTACGTGGAAATACGAATGAACAAATGAATTTCAAATGAGAATAAACTTCATTTTATTCATTGCAAGTAGCTTTGAAGGGCGTGGTCACAAAAATATTCAGCAAGTAGCCCCTACTTTCCCATACTTTCTGGCTTCGTTTCTATCAAATCAGACAAACCGCTCCCTTTTCTATGATTTGCCTCCCCACTTAAAATCCGTTAAAAAAGGCTCTGTCCATGTTAGTTCGGTTAATTGAGCAGTGATCAAGTGGAAATGTATATCTACACATAGTGGGAATTTGGATGATGTTGGGTTGTGCTTTTTTGGTGGAAGTGTGCTTCCTCATGGTGACGTGAAACGGGCAAATGTGATGAAAAGTTACTTGCCGTCATTGTCGTCAGTGCCTTGGTATTTTCACTTAGTTGAGATGATCTAGTAGCGTTTCTTGCCTTAGTAGAGTTAGGTGCCGTTGCTCCTTGACTGGCGCTAGTTGCTTTAATGGCCTTAGTAAAGTTTCAGTTGTCGAGTAGCTCTAAAGTTTGCCTCAAATGGTGTGTCGCTTGAGATTTGAAATAACGCAAAAGTCCTTTGCCAACACTTCCATTGTTCTTTTAACAGGCATCTACAGCTGACATATAAGTTGAGACAGACCATGATTGCGTTTCTTGCTTTGGTGGAGTTAGTTCCTGTATCGCCCTTTGTGGCCTTAGTTGCGTCAGTGGGCTTAGTTGATTGGTTGCCTTCTTGATATATAATTGCTGAGTAGACCTAGTTTAGTTTCTTGCCTTAGTGGACGTTGCATTAACACCTCTAGTGGTGCCATTTGTCTTGTTGGCGTTAGTTGCTTTAGTGGCCTTAGTGGGCTAGCTGCCGTCTTTATGGAATTGCAAAGTAGATGTAGCTGCGTTTCTTGCGTCAGTGGACTTAATGTTATTAGCACGTCTATTAGTCCTTAGTGAACTTGGTTGCGTTAACACTTTCAGTGGCGTTAGTTGCCTTGTTGATGTTAGTAGCCCTAGTGGCCCTAGTGGATTAGCTGGCGCCTGGATGCAGTTGCTGCTTAGATCCAGCTCCGTGTCTTGCCTTAGTGGACTTAGTTGGGGTAGCAACTTCAGTGGCGTTAGTTGCTTTAACGGCGTTCCGGAGTTAGTTGCCGCTTTCATGAAGTTGCTGAGTAGACGTAGCTGCATTCCTTGCCTTAGTGAACTTAGTTTCATCAGTATGTCTATTGGCTTTGGTTGTCTTAGTGGCCTTAGTTGCTTTGGCCTTACTTACGTTGGTAGCTAAATTGCGCTCGTTAGTTGCCTTAGCTTGTTTGTATCGTTAATTGCGTTATTGGCCTTAGTTGCTTTAGTGGCTTTATTTGTCGTCTCATTTTAGTAGTTAGGTTGCTTAGTTGCTTTGGTAGCTCCAATAGTATTGCTGCCTTAGCTGCCGCTGCTTCCGCTCGGGAAATTCGACTAAGTGGAAACCAATCAAAGCTTTGTTTAGGTTTGTTTTGTAGATATATGGCGTTTGCAATAATATTTAAAGGGAATAGGTCCCATGTCATCAGGGGGCAAATTTAGAGTAAGTTGGCAATGTGCCAAGTGACGTCACAGAACTTGGCAAGGTGCCAAGTCACATGTTGGGAACTTGGCATGGTGCCAAGTCACGTGACCTATATTGGCAGCTTGCCAGGTAAGTCACGTGACATGGGGCTAAGCACGTGTCTGCCCCTAAGAAATTAAAGTGTCATCATTACCCCACATTTTCCTAAGTAGCTAACTACGTTAGATACTGTTCGCTTGCTGTGTCATCCCTGTAATGTAGCATGTTCATGCAGGGAGCCCCTCCGAGAAAAACCAATTAGTTTCCAAATATGACACGTGACCCTGAGGGTAAATTCACGTGATTGCCCCCAACAAATATTCGTATTAGCACCCCATATCTTCCCTAGTAACTAAGTCATTTAGTCTTTAGTACCCCTGTAATTCGCATTTCCATACAGGGAGCCCTGTATTCTCGTAGAAAGTACCCTTTGTGGAGGAGAAAATATCACGTGATCGGGGTGTGGTGAATTGACTGCCCCCCAGTTGGTGGTTCCAATAGCTGGCAGTGATCATGCACCCCACCACCCCAGGACCTTGTCCATACTGCAGGATCAATGCACGTAAGTTTCGTGCAACGTGACGTAATGGTTGTTTACCATCATCGAGCTCTAACAGCATTGTTCGTTGATAGTTGTTGATAGTATTGTTTACCATCATTCAGCTCTGACTGTATTGTTCTTGATAGTTGTTCATAGCATCATCAAGAGTCGTTAGTTGAGGAAACAATCAGCTGTCAATCAAAGACAATAACCTGCTGAGGCCGGCTGCCAACAATTTTCCTTCGCCGATACCCCAGCTGCAGGAGGTTACCCCAAAAAATGGAAGGTCAATGACACATATAGATTTTCCGGTCGATTTTTTGAGACGAAGAGCGAGCCTCCAGGGGACGGGAGAGCTGAGGAATGAATATGGCAGACAGACAAATTCAGGCTTTGATCTCACCAGCTCATCCTTTAGTAATATAGACTAGGAATCCGAACCCGCGCTGCGCGCGGGTTCGGAGTTCCTAGCTCCTGCGGAGGGCTGGGCGCCTTCGGCGCCCTGGGCCGCCTGCGGAAGCCACTGGCGCGCTTCGCGCGCCACAGCATCACTGCTTCTGCTCATTGTATTTTTTCAATTCCATTTTTTTTTATGTCTTTTTATGTTATGTAGCCAACCTCTTTATTATCAGGTTTTAAAAAAGGGAGTTGATAGTGAATATGTTGAAATACATTTAGGAGCAATGCGTTTTGAACTCAGAAAGCGACTATTTTCGATGTTCAAAGCTCCCCTTTCTGATTTCTTTAAGCTCTCAATCATTAGCATTCCGGAGAAAATGTGCCATTTTGACAACCAGCTCTAGAAAAATGTCCAAACTTTGATACCCTGCTCTAGAAGAAATCGGTGAAAACGATACCGTGAAAACGGCATATCCCCATCGACCAAATATACAAAGTACCCCGCCGCCGGGTCTACCAGGCTTCATATCCTTAGTGGTCATGGTAGCTTTTGTGCCCTACATGGCTTGTCCTGCATTATTGCCACTGGTTATCTAACGTACATTGTTCTTCGTTGTTTTGCTTGCTCCAGTAGCTTTTGCGGCCCTAGTTGCCTTTGTTAATGTAGTTGCCTTACTTTCCTGGGTTTGCTTACATACATGAACTATCTTCATTGTTCTTGCTGTCTTTCTCGCAGCATTGTGTAAGTGTTGGTTCTTGGTATGGAAAGGAACTTCTGTAATAATCAGTAAGGAAGCGAAGCACAGCAACAGGAAGCCAGGGCAAAATTGTTACTGCAAATATACGAATGAATTTACCGTTGACTTGTTGTGAGGATGAGTAATCTTATCAGGCAAATCGCAAACAAACAAATCCAGCGTATGATCTCACGTGCTGCAAGGGTTACGGGCTGGCTGTCTTGTAAAATCTGCCTGCATTTGCGTGAGAGTGGTATATTGGAGGGACGCTAGGTATTAGAAGTATTATCATAGAGTTCTGCCACGGAGTTCAGACCCCTTTGTTGAAGAGGAGGTGAGAGAAGCAGATGGCAGGGGTATCTTTTGGCGTGCGAAGGAGCATTCCTGGAAATTCTTAAGGAAATGAAGTCGGCTTGTGGAGAGGGATCCAATAAGGGAAGTTGGCACGGTGCCAAGTGACGTCATATAAATTGGCAGGGTGCCAAGTCACATGGCCGGAACTTGGCACTGTGCCAAGTCACGTGACCAATTTTGGCAACTTGCCAAGTAAGTCACGTGACATAGGGGCAGAACCCTTGAGTACCCCCACTTGCTTATCGCCTTTACCACAATGCATCTAGTGTAAGTGAATAGGTTATGCCCCTCACACAATGTAAGCCCCTTTAGGTTAACTATGGGATGTACGTTGATTGAAATTAGCCAATGGGAATGCGTATAAGGTAGATGGGTTGGGCCATTTGAAATTAGCCAATAGCAGTTCGCCTTCGTCATTAGTATGTTAACTATGGAATCGGTTCTGATTGAAATTAGCGAATGGCAATGTGTATAAGCTAGATGTGTTGAGTCATTTGAAATTAGCCAATAGCAGTTGGCTTTCATCTTTAGTAGCTTCACTATGGGATCCGTATTATTTCAAATTAGCCAATGGCAATGTGTATAAGCTAGATGGGTTGGGTAATTTGAAATTAGCCAATAGCAGTTGCCTTTCATCTTTAGTAGCTTCACTATGGGATCCGTATTATTTCAAATTAGCCAATGGGAATACGTATAAGCTAGATGGGTTGAGCCATTTGAAATTAACCAATAGCACTTGGCTTTCATCTTTAGTAGCTTCACTATGGAATCCGGATTAATTCAAATTAGCCAATGGCAATGTGTATGAGCTACATGGGTCGGGTCATTTGAAATTAGCCAATAACAGTTCGCTTTCTTGATTAGTAGATTCACTATGGGATCCGTATCATTTCAAATTAGCCAATGGGAATGCGTATAAGGTAGATGGGTTGAGCCATTTGAAATTAGCCAATAGCAGCTCGCTTTCTTCTTTATTAGCTTCACTATTGGATCGGTGTCCATTCAAGTTAGCCAATGGCAATATTTACAAGCTAGATTTGTAAGGCAATTCGAAATTAGCCAATTGGAATTCGCTCTTATCTTCGGTGGGAGAAATTTGGATGCTGCGCGGGAGAACCCCTGTGCAGGCCTCTGCTTTAATAATGCATGGGAGTAATGAGCAACTAATGATGTGATCTTCCTTAAAAACGATTGTTTTTGGAAAACTTTTTAGCTAACGATCTTGGCATGAGAAACTTCCTTGCTAATGGTTTTGGCATGATAATATCAGCTGCAAATTTGTGGCGACATCGAAATTTCGGTGTAGCAGAGGACCTCATGTTGACAGTTGAATATGAAGATGTTGAATATGTTCACGAGTGTTTATTGGGGAGTACCGTTTCGAAGAAAGTTATTTTGAATGTCCTTAAAGTGGATTGGAGTACCTTCATGAAAAACAGGACGAAGGGGATTGAAGAGAAAGGGGAATTTCAGAAATTAGTAGCATGGAAGTGAAACGTAAGTAGGCCTATTTTGTCGCTGAAGCATTTACAGAGCAGAAAGTTTATGCTACTTGGCAATTTTTCAGTACAAACAGAAGAGTTCTACAAAATGTTGCTTCAGATGTGAGTAGGCCTATCTACTTCGTTGTCGCTTCCATATGTGCTCTCTCAAAACGCTACAAGTTGGCAAGTGACATGATAGGAAGTTGGGGGAAAGTGCCAAGTCACAAGAGCAATTTTGGCAACTTGCCAAGCAAGTCACGTGACATGGGGGTCATCACGTGACAGCCCCCATTTACCATGTACCTTATGACCCCCGATAGATTCAAACGTGTTTTGGCAGGCAAGCCAACCATCACATTTTCTCGTCGGTCGCCTTACCCCTTCTGAGGTTCGTGTTGCCCTTCTTAGGACACCAGTGGATTGGTTACCCCTTTGCGGCAGCATCATATTCCGACTGATGTAGCCTACTGCGATGGAGAATTTGCCACGTGATATGGGATCACATCACGTGACTGCCCCCATTCAGTGGTCCTTTTGTTGCTGCCCCCAGTTGTCAGTGGGGCCATTGTTCGTTGAAGACGTTACTGCGTGACGTCGATGTTACGTAGCTTGCAGGTTGTTGACAATCCAGCATTGTTTCTTGTTGACAAACCAGCTTTGTCCATTGATGACCATTGATGGCCCCATCAAGAGTCGTTAGTGACTCACCACCATTGTTTCGTGACGTTGAACCTACGTCAAACTGGAAAATAGGAAGTCTGCCAGAAACTTTCGTCGCTCCCACCCCTGCCCCAGTTGCTACTCCCAACTTCTCACATGTATATAGATTGTTTGCACGGCCCCCTGAAAAGCAATCTATGCAGATTGACGGGGCTACCGTGGTTAAATAACGAAACATGAAATGAAAATGAAATTTCGGAAAAGGGAGTTAATAGTGAATAAGTCCTAAACTGATGTAGTAACGAAACGTTTTTAACTCAGAAAGGGAATATTTTCAATTTTCAAGCCTCCCCTTCTCGATTGTTCCAAGCCCCCAATTAGTATATGAAACTATTTGCAACCTCTCTGACTTTCCTAACCTCATCCCGTTCTGTTTTTGTGGTACTCGATAGTTCCAGGGAGTCGTTCTTGAGGGGGCTTGAGTTAATTACCAAGGCTCATCAAATGCCTTTTCATAGGTATTTCGAACTGGCGTAGTGATGGCAGTTCTCTGATATTGACTGGAATATAATTCCAGGCCTTAAAAAGGCTTAGCTTGGGAATATGGAGATCTCTATAATTCCTCGTATTATATATAATTTAATATAGAACAACTCTGTTCGAACATATTGCATAAGCTTTCATGGCTTTGTTTGTATAGAATCTTATGTACCATCACACAGTGATCTTGTCTTGCCTTCGTTCGTGTAGTTACCCTGGTGGCTTTGGTGGCCTTGGTGGTGTAAGGGAGGAGGAGCGTCTTTTAAAAATAACGCATAACAGTTTAAATTTCAACGAATCAAATGACTGGAGTTGTTAGATTGACCAATCAAAAGGCCATATTCGCAAAAGTGCTTTGCCAACACTTCCATTGCTCTTTTAACAGGCATCTACAGCTGACATATAAGTTGAGACAGACCATAATTGGGTTTCTTGCTTTGGTGGAGTTAGTTGCTGTATCGCCCTTTGTGGCCTTAGTTGCATTAGTGGGCTTAGTTGCTTGGTTGCCTTCTTGATATATAATTTGAGTAGACCTAGTTTAGTCTCTTGCCTTAGTGGACGTTGCATTAAGACCTCTAGTGGCGTCATTTGTCTTGTTGGCGTTAGTTGCTTTAGTGGCCTTAGTGGGTTAGTTGCCGTCTTTATGGAATTGCAAAGTAAATGTAGCTGCGTTTCTTGCGTCAGTGGAGTTAGTGTTATTAGCACGTCTATTAGTCCTTAGTGAACTTGGTTGCGTTAACACTTTCAGTGGCGTTAGTTGCCTTGTTGATGTTAGTAGCCCTAGTGGCCCTAGTGGATTAGCTGGCCCCAGGATGCAGTTGCTGCTTAGATCCAGCTCCGTGTCTTGCCTTAGTGGATTTAGTTCGGCTAGCAACTTCAGTGGCGTTAGTTGCTTTAACGGCGTTCCGGAGTTAGTTGCCGCCTTCATGTAGTTGCTGAGTAGATGTAGCTGCGTTTCTTGCCTTAGTGAACTTATTTTCATTAGTATGTCTATTGGGTTTGGTTGTCTTAGTGGCCTTAGTTGCGTTAGTGGCCTTACTTACGTTGGTAGCTAACTTCGTTTGTTATCTGCCTTAGCTTGTTTGTAGTGTTAGGTGCGTTATTGGCCTTAGTTGCTTTGGTGGCTTTATTTGTCGTCTCATTTTAGTAGTTGAGTTGCTTAGTTGCTTTGGTAGCTACAATAGTATTGCTGCCTTAGCTGCCGCAGCTTCCGCTCGGGAAATTCGACTAAGTGGAAACCAATCAAAGCTTTGTTTAGGTTTGTTTTGTAGATATATGGCGTTTGCAATAATATTTAAAGGGAATAGGTCCCATGTCATCAGGGGGAGAAATTGGGGTGAGTTGGCAATGCGCCAAGTGACGTCACAAAAGTTGGCAGGCTGCCAAGGCACATGGTGGGAACTTGGCATGGTGCCAAGTCACGTGACCTATATTGGCAGCTTGCCAGGTAAGTTATGTGATATGGGGCTAAGCACGTGTCTGCCCCTAACAAATTAAAGTGTCATTACCCCACATTTTCCTAAGTAACTACGTTAGATACTGGTCGCTTGGTGTGTCATCCCTGTAATGTAGCATGTTCATGCAGGGAGCCCCTCCGAGAAAAAACCAATTAGTTGCCAGGTACGACACGTGACCCTGAGGGTAATGCAGGTGACTGCCCCCAACAAATATCTGTATTAGCACCCAATATCTTCCGTAGTAAATAAGTCATTTAGTGTTTAGAACCCCTGTAATTCGCATTTCCATACAGGGAGCCCTGTATGCTCGTAGGAAGTGCACCTTTGTGAAGGAGAAAGTATCACGTGATCAGGGTGCGGTGAAGTGACTGCCCCCAATTGGTGGTTCCAATTGCTGGCAGGGATGATGCACCCCACCACCCCAGGATGTGACTAATTTTGGCAACGTCCCAAGTAAGGCACGTGACATGGGGGCAAGGACTTCGTTGCCCCCAATTGTATATGAGCAAGATTTTCTCCTCACATAGTGGTGGGCCGCCATGTTTAGGCCCCTCTGTCATCATTCAAAACGTGGGCAGTTGGCAAGTCACATGATAGGGAGTTGGGGTGGCGCCAATTGACATGAGCAATTTTGAGAACTTGCCAAGGAAATCACGTGACATGGGTGTGATCAGGTGACTGCCCCCAACTCCTATCCATCTCCCTCGTTAGGCTGCCCGACTAACGCAACTGCGATGGAGAATTTGCGAATGCGTATGGGGTCCCATCACGTGACCGCCCCCAGTCAGTGGTCCTATTGTTGGTTTGGATGGTGTGCCCCTTACGACGGAGGAGATGAGCTCCTGTGAAGACATTACCGTGTGACGTCGGTGTTGCGTAGCCCATGGGTTGACAATCCAGCATTGTTTTTATTGACAAACCTACTTTGTCCCATGATGACCCTTGATAGCGCCATCAAGAGTCGTTAGTGACTCAACACCATTGTTTCGTGACGTTCAAGCATTTTCATTTCATTTCATTTTTTCATTTTAATTCTTTTAAGGAGGGTTGCCCTTCAACAAGTTGATTTTCAAGGGGCCCTCCAATAAAAGCATTAATTACAATCTAAGATAAAAAGTAAAAAGCTATTAATTAAATAAACCTATAAAACCTTATTTACAATATCCAAATCCTATTTACAATAATGTTTAAAATTTACAATCAAGCAACGTCAAACTGGAAAGTAGGATGGCTGCCAAAAACTTTCGCCGCCCCTACACGAGCCCCAGTTGGTGCCCCCAACGTGTCACACAGATTCGGCAAACTTAGATTTTCCGCGTGATTTTTCGAGAGAAAGAACCATCGTCCACGGGCAGGGGAAGCGGGTGATCCGAGTGACGTGTACAAACTAATTCCAGGACAATACAACAATCTTAGCCGATCGCCCGCCCGTTCTGGATATACTCAGACCCCTTTCTCAAAGAGAAGGTGAGAGGAGCAGGTTGCAGGGGGTATACTTTGCCCTGCGAGGGAGCATTTGTGAAAATGGTTGAAGAAATGGAGTCCTTGTGTGCATATGGAGGAATTTAGGGAAATTGGCAAGTTGCCAAAATTTGTCGCATGTCTTGGCAAATTGCCAAGTCACGTGACCGGAACTTGGCACTGTGCCAAGTCATGTGACCAGTTTTGGCAACTTGCCAAGAAAGTCACGTGATATGGGGGCAGGCATGTGAGTGCCCCCAAGATCATATCACCTTTATCATGTCTGTTTGAAATTAGCCAATGGAAATGTGTACAACTTATATGGGTTGGGTGATTTGAAATTATCCAATAGCAGTTGATCTTCATCTTTAGTAGCTTCACTATGGGATTTGTGCTAATTGAAATTAGCCAATGAAAATTTGTATAACCTGCATGGATGGGGTCATTTGGGATTAGCCAATGATAGTCTGTTTTCATCCTTAGTAGGTTAACTATGGAGCCTGTACTAATCGAAATTAGCCAATGGCAATGTTTATAAGCTAGATGGGTTTGGCAATTTGAAATTAGCCAATTGGAATTTACGCTTATCTTCGGTGGCAGAAATTTGGATGCTGCGTAGGACAACCTCTGTGTAGGCCTCCAAGTTCATAATGAATAGAGATAATGAGCAACAAATGATGTGATCTTTTCTTGAAAACGATTGTTTTTGGAGAACCTCTTAGCTAACGATCTTGGCATGAGAAACTTCCCACCTAATGATTTTTGGCACGAGAAAATCACCTGCAAATCTGTTGCGACATCGAAATTTAGGTCTTGGAGAGGATCTCATGTTGACAGTTGAATATAAAAGATGCTGAATATGCTCATCAGGAGCCTTTGTTGGGGAGTACAGTTTCCAAGGAAGCTATTATGAATGTCCTTAAAATGGATTGAAGTACCTTCAAAAAGCGGGTGATGGGAATTGAAGGGAATTTCAGAAACCAGTAGCATGGAAGTGGAACGTATATAAGTAAGTAGGCCCATGTTGTCGCTAGAGCATTAACAAAGCAGAAATTTTATTCTACTGTGCAAAAATGTTTCAGGAGAAAGTGAACAGTTCTACATGTTGCTTCAATTGTGAACCTAGGTCTATCTACTTCGTTGTCACTTCCATACTGTGCCCCCTGAAAACGTGATTAGTAGTTGGGAATCACATGACAGGGAGTAGGCCAGGAATAGTGCCAAGTCACATGACCAATTTTGGCAACTTGCCAAGCAAGTCATGTGACATGGGGGTCATCACGTGACTGCCCCCATTTCCTGTCAATCTTATGACCCCAGATGCAAGTTTTGGCAGGCAAGCCAACGATCAGTAATTTTCGCCACTTGCCCTCCTCTTTGACGGAGGAGGAGTTGAGCCCCTGTGAAGACTGTGTGACGTCGCTGCTACGTAGCCCCTAAGTTGTTGACAATCGAGCATTGTTTCTTGTTGACAAAGCAGCTTTGTCCGTTAACGACCGTTGATGGTCCCATCAAGAGTCGTTAGTGACTCACCACCATTGTTTCGTGACGTTGTACCTACGTCAAACTGGAAAATAGGATGGCTGCCAAAAAGTTTCTTCGCTCCCACCCCTGCCCCAGTTGCTGCCCCGAACTTCTCACATAGATTCGGCAAACCTAGATTTTCGGGGTGATTTTTCGAGTGCAACAGCGGCCTGGAGGGGGCACGGGAAGCGGGTGATCTCAGTGACGTGTGCAAAGAAATTCGAGGACAATAGAACAATCTTAACCGATCGCTCACCCGTTATGTATATAGACTAGGAATCCGAACCCGCGCTGCGCGCGGGTTCGGAGTTCCTAGCTCCTGCGGAGGGCTGGGCGCCTTCGGCGCCCGGGCCGCCTGCGGCGGCCACTGGCGCGCTTCGCGCGCCACATTGTCAGTATTCACATTCACTTTCATTCTTTCTTTATGCTTTGCAAACAGACCTGTTGAAAGAGAAATTAACAGGAAGAACTTAAATTCAGTCTGTCACGTCTCTGATTGGTGGCGACAAAGTCAGAGCTCAACACAACGGATTTCTTTGTCAGTCTGTGTATTTGAAACAAAGTAGAGCTAATCTTCTTGACTTTCTACGGCCATAGAAAGTCAGAGAGTTAGCAAACATTCAAATTTCCAATTCCTTGTATTGTCCAAATCACCCAATCAAATGCGTGACAGAGTGCCTTAACCTAAGAAGGAAAGAATTTGACATACCTAGTTTACAAACCTATTTCACATACTTATTTGACATACCAGTTTCTGCGTACATCAGAAACTGATCTTAACAAAACGGCTATAGTCGGGGACAACTTTTATTTCATTTTTATGTTCTCTTTTATAGCCTCAGTTTTGTGTGATATTGTAAATTAGGTTAGGTTAGCAATTTCTTTTGTCTTCAGTGCTTATTTTAATCTTGTAAACAGATCAGGTTGAAAAACATATATACTTATTAACCTATTTAACCTTTATAGATGTTATAAAATGAAATGGGAAAATGAAACAAAGTGATGCAATAATATGTCTTTGAAAAAGATACACCTCAGGCAGCGGCGTGGCGAGAGAAAAGTTTGTGGGAGGGTAAAACTTATTTTCACACTGGGGGGGGCAAAAGTTATAGCCAGACATTTTTATTGGATTTTTCAATGACAAAATTAACCACTTTGTGGAAATTGGGAAGGCAATAGCCCCTTGATACCCTTCCTGGCCACACCGCTGACTTCAAGCGTGTATATCTTGTCTTGCCTTCGTTCTTGTAGTAACCCTCGTTGCTTTAGTGGCCTTAGTGGCGTAAGGGAGGAGGAGCGTCCTTCAAAAATAGGTATTAACAGCAGACTTTTATTTCTTCTCTTAGTGCACTTCGTCGCGTTAGCACCTTTAGTGGCGTTAGTTGGCTCATAGATCTTAGTTGCTTTAGCGGCTTTACTTTCGTTGGTTGTTGTCTTGTAGTTGCTGAGTAGATCTAATTACTTTTCATTGCTTAGTAGGCCTAGCTGCCTTCATGCCTTAGCTTCTTTTTAGCATAAGTTTCGTTATTGGCCTTAGTTGCTTTAGTGGCTTTAGTTGGCAATGTGACAAGTGATGTCAGAGAAGTTGACAAAGTGCCAAGTCACGTGGTGGGAACATGGCATGGTGCCAAGTCATGTGACTACATTGGCAACTTGCAGATAAGTCACGTGACACAGGGGATAATATACCCTTCATTTGTGTCATCCCTGCAATAAAGCTCGTTCATGCAGGGAGCCCCTCCAATAAGGGACCAATTAGTTGGCAGGTAAGGCACTTGAGCCAGAGGGTTACGTGCGTGACTGCTCCGAACAAATATCCGTGTTAGCACCCTATATTTTTCCTACAAGTAACTCATTTAGTTTTTCTTAACCATCACCCCTGTAATTCCTAATTCCATACAGGAAGGCCTGCGAAGGAGGATTCGTGGAAATCGTTAAAAATGGAGTCAGCTTGTGGAGAGGGAGCCAGTTAGGGAAGTTGGCGAAGTGCCAAGGGGCGTCACATACATTGGCAAAGTGCCAAGTCACATGACCGGAACTTGGAACTGTGCCAAGTCGCATGACAGATTTTGGCAGCTTGCCAAGTAAGTCACGTGACATGGGGGCGGGCACTGGAATGCCCCCAATTCCATATCACCGTTACCATAATACATCTAGTGAAGTAAATAGGTCATACCCCTCACTTAGTGTAGGCCCCTTTAGCTTAACTATGGGATTGATGTTGATTGAAATTAGCCAATGGCAATGTGTAGAAGGTAGATGAGTCGGATCATTTGAAATTAGCCAATAGCAGTTCGCTTGCACCTTTAGTAACTTGACTATAGGATCCGACTTAATTCAAATTAGCCAATGGGAATGTGTAAAAGCTAGATGGGTTGGGTCATTTGAAATTAGCCAATAGGAGCTGGCTTTCACCTTTAGTAGCTTGACTATAGGATCCGAATTAATTCAAATTAGCCAATGGGAATGTGTAAAAGCTAGATAGGTTGGGTCATTTGAAATTAGCCAATAGCAGTTGGCTTTCATATATCTTCGCTATAGGATCCGTATCAATTCAAATTAGCCAATAGCATCGTTTATAAGCTAGATGGGTTTGGCAATTCCAAATTAGGCAATTGGAATGTGCTCTTATCTTGGGTAAGAGAAATTTGGATGCTGCGCGGAAGAACCTCTGTGCAGGCTTCAGCTATGATAATGAATAGAAGTAATGAGCAACTAATGATGTGATCTTCCTTGAAAACGATTGTTTTTGGAGCATTTCAGCTAACGATGCTGGCATGAGAAACTTCCTACCTAATGGTTTTGGCATGATGAAATCACCTGCAAATCTGTGGCGACACCGTAATTTTGGTGTTGCAGAGAATGTCATGTTGATGACAGTTGAATATGAAGATGTTGAATATGTTCAGCAGTGTTTATTGCCGAGTACCGTTCAGAAGAAATCTATTATGAATGTCCTTAAATTGGATTGAAGTACCTTCATCAAAAACAGGGCGATGGGGATTCAAATCGAGGGGAATTTCAGAAATTAGCATCATGGAAGTGAAACGTAAGTAGGCCTATTTTGTCGCTGAAGCATAAACAAAGATGAAATTTTTTTGCCACTTGGCAATTTTCCAGTACAAACAGAAGAGTTCTACACGTTGCTTCAGATGTGAGTAGGCCTACTCGTCTACTTCGTTGTCACTGCCATAGGTGCTCTCTCTCTCTCAAAACGTGTTAAGTTGGCAAGTCACATGATAGCAGAATCACATGACTAATTTTGGCAACTTGCCAAGCGAGTCACGTGACATGGGGGTCATCACGTGACAGCCCCCATTCACCAGCTATCTTATGACCCCAGATGCAAACGTGTTTTGGCAGGGAAGCCAACCATCACATATTTTCGTCACCCTACCCCTCCGGAGGCTGGTGCTGCCCTTCTTAGGACACCAGCAGTAGTTGCCCTTCTTAGGACCCTTTGCAGCAGCATCATATTCCGACCGACTTAAAGCCTACTGCGATGGAGAATTTGCCACGTGATATGGGATCCCATCACGTGACTGCCCCCAGTCAGTGGTCCGTTTGTTGTTGCCCCAGTTATCAGTGGTGCTATTGTTCGTTGAAGACGTAACTGCGTGACGTCGATGTTACGTAGCCTGCAGGTTGTTGACAATTCAGCATTGTTTCCTATTGACAAACCAGCTTTGTCCGTTGACGACCGTTGATTGCCCCATCAAGAGTCGTTAGTGACTCACCACCATTGTTTCGTGACGTTGAACCTACGTCAAAGTGGAAAATAGGAAGGCTGCCAGAAACTTTCGTCGCTCCCACCCCAGCCCCAGTGGGTGCCCCGAACTTCTCACATAGATTCGGCAAACCTAGATTTTCGGGGTGATTTTTCGAGTGCAACAGCGGGCCGGAGGGGGCACGGGAAGTTGGTGATCTGAGTGACGTGTACAAACTAATTCCAGGACAATAGAACAATCTTAGCCGATCGCTCACCCGTTATTGGATGGGGGTAATTATGCAGAAAGCTTTCTAATTGGCAAGTTAAGGAATCGTGAGTTGGCGAACGGGGTGGTGCAGGGGGCGATTGGGAAGGTTAGGAAGGAGGTGGTCTGCGTGGTAATGGAGGTGGTGGCGATGATAGGACGATATAGAAGGTAATTTCGATGGAAAGTGATGAGACCGCGTGTGACATTTTAACGTGGTCATGGTAAGTAGGTCGAGTTTGATAGTCGATTAAGTTGGTTGGGTTTGATTGTCAATTATGTGCGCAGTAAGTTGGGTCAAATTAGGCAGGGTATCAGAGAGTCTGGTACCGACTGTAGGGTGGGGTGCAGCTGATGAGTTTGGAATATACTATGGGGGAGCGATACATTAAGGAGGACGTGTTAAAAGGATGTGTGGGTAGGGGGTGTTTGGCTGTAGGCCTATGTTGTCGCATTAATAAAGCTGCAATTTTATGCTACTTGGCAATTTTTCGGGGGGAACGGAAAAGTTCTAGTTGTTGTTGCAGATGTGAGTAGGCCTATCTACTTGGCTCTCACTGTCTTCGGCAAACTTTGATGTTAGGGGTGATCTTTGGGACAGACTCGAGGTATTGGAAGTATCATTATGGATTTCTGTAACGGAGTTCGCGTCGCTTTTGTCCAAGAGGAGGTCAGAGAGGCAGATCGCAGGGGGTATATTTTGCCGTGCGAAGGAGGATTCGTGGAAATTGTTAAAGAAATGGAGTCGGCTTAGGGAAGTTGGCATGGTGCCAAGTCACATGACCAAACTTGGCAAAGTGTCAAGTCATGTGACCGGAACTTGGCACGGTGCCAAGTCTCATGACCAATTCTGGCAACTTGCCAAGTATGTCACGTGACATGGGGGCAGGCACTTGATTGCCCCTAGTTGCATATCGCCTTTACTACAATACATCTAGTGTAATAAATAGGTAATGGCCCTCACACAGTTTAGGCCCCTTTAGCTTAACTATGGGATGTACGTTGATTGAAATTAGCCAATGGCAATGTGTATAAGCTAGTTGGGTTGGGCCATTTGAAATTAGCCAATAGCAGTTGGCTTTCAACGTTAGTAGCTTTAATATGGGATCCGTATTAATTCAAATTAGCCAATGGGAATAGGTATAAGCTAGATGGGTTGAGCCATTTGAAATTAGCCAATGACAGTTCGCTTTCTTCATTAGTGGCTTCACTATAGGATCCGTCACGTGACATGGGGGCGATAACGTGAGAGCCCCCATTTCACTTCTATCTTATGACCCCAGATGGAAGTCATTTTGGGAAGCAAGCCAACCATCACATATTTTCCCTGCCCTTCCCCTCCTGAGGTTGTTGTTGTTGCCCTTCTAAGGACACCAATGGATTGGTTACCCCTTTGCATGCAGCATCATATTGCGACATGGGGGTCATCACGTGACAGCCCCATTTCCTATCTTATGACCCGAGATGCAAGTTGTTTTGGCAAGCAAGCCAAGCTTTACTCACTGTCGTCACCCCTTCTCCTCGTGAGGTAGGCACATTCATACTGAGACAGTTAAACCAGCGTTATGTGTACCGGTTTAAATTTCAACCAATCAAATGACTGGATTTGTTAGATTGACCAATCAGAAGGCCATATTCGAAAATCTGGTTTAGTTATTTTATTGCTATTATTTTAATTAAAGTTATTTTATTTAAAGTTATTTTTTTGCTACCAATGGTAAGAACAACAAGTTACGGATCTGAAACCATCAAATATAGAGGGCAGCGTCTGTGGCTATCTCTACCTCAGCACATAAGGAATGCTCAATCTATCAATGAGTTTAAAAAAGGAATTAAAAGCTGGAATGGCACTGACTGCACATGCAGATTATGTAGGATTTTCATACCACAACTTAGATTTTTGTGATACAATGACACACCAGAGTCAGAATTTCGGATTTTAAACTGATCGGATTTTTATGATACTATGTTTTTTAATTCTGCTTTGAAATTTTATACCATGTATTTTATATCTTCTTTATTTAATCATGTATATATATTCATTAGATGTATTAATTTTAGCAGTTGGCTTGGATTAGCTTGTATAGTATTGTTTTTAATATTTACTGTACATAGTTATGTTAGCGCCAACTTTAAATAAATTGATTATTATTATTATCATTATAGTTGAAGCTGGTTAACTTACAGTTTGAATGGGGCATTCGTTGCCTTGGTAGCTTCATAACGATTTGCTTCCTTAGTCATGTCAGTATATTGATAGCTTGCCATGTAAGTCACGTGACGTAGGATTAGGCACTTGCTGCCCCCAACAATCAAAAGTATCACGACCGCACATTTTCCTGAGTAAGTAAGTATATACCCTTCATTTGGTGTCATCCCTGCAATATAGTTCGTTCATGAGTTCCGACCCTTTTGTCGAAGAGGAGATAGGGAGTACAGTTTGCCCTGCGAAGGAGCATTTGTGGAACTTGTTAAAGAAATGGAGTCAGGTTGTGGTGAGGGAGGCAGTTGGAGAAGTTGGCACGGTGCCAAGTGACGTCATATAACTTGGCAAAGTGCCAAGTCACATGGCCGGAACTTGGCACTGTGCCAAGTCAAGTGACCAGTTATGGCAACTTGCCAAATAAGTCACGTGACATGGGGGCAGGCACTTGATTGTCCCCAGTTGCATATCGCCTTTACCACAATACATCTAGTGTAAGTAATTAGGTAATGCCCCTCACACAGTTTAGGCCCCTTTAGCTTAACAATGGGATGTACGTTAATTGAAATTAGCCAATGGCAATGTTTATAATCTAGATGGGTTGGGCGCAATTTGAAATTAGCCAATAGCAGTTCGCTTTTGTCATTAGTATCTTAACTATGGAATCGGTTCTGATTGGAATTAGCCAATGGCAATGTGTATAAGCTAGATGGGCTGGGCCATTTGAAATTAGCCAATAGCAGTTGGCTTTCAACTTTAGTAGCTTTGATATGGGATCCGTATTAATTCAAATTAGCCAATGGGAATAGGTATAAGCGAGATGGGTTGAGCCATTTGAAATTAGCCAATGACAGTTCGCTTTCTTCATTAGTGGCTTCACTATAGGATCCGTATTAATTCAAATTAGCCAATGGGAATAGGTATAAGGTAGATGGGCTGAGCCATTTGAAATTAGCCAATAGCAGTTCGGTTTCGTCAGTAGTATCTTAACTATGGAATCTGTTCTGATTGAAATTAGCCAATGGCAATGTGTATAAGCTAGATGGATTGGGTCATGTGAAATAAGCCAATAGCAGTTGGCTTTTATCTTTAGTAGCTTCACTATGGCATTCGTATTAATTCAAATTAGCCAATGGGAATATGTATAATGTAGATGGGTTGAGCCGTTTGAAATTAGCCAATAGCAGCTCGCTTTCTTCTTTAGTAGCTTCACTATGGGATAGGTATCAATTGAAATTAGCCAATGGCAATGTTTATAAGGTAGATGTTTGGCAATTGGAAATTAGCCAATTGGAATTTACTCTTGTGTTCGGTTGGAGAAATTTGGATACTGCGCGGGAGAACCTCTGTGCAGGCTTTTGCTTTCATGATGAATAGAAGTAATGAGCAACTAATGATGTGATCTTCGTTGAAAACGATTGTTTTTGGAGAACTTTCTAGCTAACGATCTTGGCTTGAGAAACTTCCCACCTAATGGTTTTGGCATGATAAAATCACCTGCAAATCTGTGGCGACATCGAAAGTTTTATGTTGCAGCGGATCTCATGTTGACAGTTGAATATTAAGATGTTGAAAATGTTCACGAGTGTCTATTGGGGAGTACCGTTTCGAAGAAACCTACTATGTATGTCCTGAAAGTGGATTGAAGTATTTTCATCAAAACAACCAGGGCGAAGGGGATCTCAAATCAAGGGGAATTTCAGAGATTAGTAGCATGGAAGTGAAACGTAAATAGGCCTATTTTGTCGCTGAAGCATTAAGAAAGCTGAAATTTTATGCTACTTGGCAATTTTTCTGTACAAACAGAAGAGTTGTTTATGTTGCTTCAGATGTGAATAGGCCTATCTACTTCGTTGTCACTTCCATACTGTGCTCTCTCAAAACGTGATAATAAGTTGGGAATTCACATGAGAGGGAGTTGTGGGGATAGTGCCAAGTCACATGATCAATTTTGGCAACTTGCTAAGCACGTCACGTGACATGGGGGCCATCACGTGACAGCTCCCATTTCACTTATATCTTATGACCCCAGATGCAAGTTGTTTTGGGAAGCAAGCCAACCATCACATATTTTTTTCGTGGGCCTTCCCCTCCTGAGGTTGTTGCTGTTGCCCTTCTAAGGACACCAATGGATTGGTTACCCTTTTGTATGTAGCATCATATTGCGACATGGGTTCATCACGTGACAGCCCCATTTCCTATCTTATGTGAGCCGAGATGCAAGTTGTTTTTGGCAAGCAAGCCAAGCATTACCCACTGTCGTCACCCCTTCCCCTCGTGAGGTTATTGTTGCCTTTGTTAGGAAAGTTATTAGTGAATCTCAGCAGCATTGTTGCATTGTTTCTCGACTTTCAACAACGACAAACTGGAAAATAGGACGGCTGCCAAAAACTTTGGCCGCTTGTACCTCAGCCCGAGTGTGTGCCGCCCCCAACTTCTCAGACACATTCTGCAAACTTAGATTTTCGGGGTGATTTTTGGAGCGGAAGAGCGGGCCGGAGCATTGTTTGCTGCTGACAGACCAGCATTGTCCCCTGAAGTTAATGGTTGTTTACCATAATCGAGCTCTAACAGCATTGTTCGTTGATAGTTGCTGATAGCATCATCAAGTGTCGTTAGTTGAGGGAACAATCGGCTGTCAATCAAAGACAATAACCTGCTGAGGCAGGCTGCCAACAACTTTGCCCCGCTGATACCGGAGCCCGAGTGTGTGCCCCAACTTCTCACGCAGATTCGGCTAACCTAGAATTTCGGGGTGATTTTTCGAGTGGAAGAGCGGGCAGGAGGGGGCACGGGAAGCAGGAGATCCCGGCGTCTCAGGGGAGAAAATTCGAGCGTTTGATCTCGCCTGTTCACTCGTTAGTAATATAGACTAGGAATCCGAACCCGCGCTTCGCGCGGGTTCGGAGTTCCTAGCTCCTGCGGAGGGCTGGGCGCCTTCGGCGCCCTGGGACGCCTGCGGCGGCCACTGGCGCGCTTCGCGCGCCACAGCATCAGTATTCATTTTCGTATCGTTTTTCAATTTCATTTTCATTTTCATTGTTTTCATGCTTTGGAAACAGGTTAGGCTCTCTGGAGTACCGAAAGATCCCCCCCCCCCCGTCTGTTAATGTTTGAAAAGTTTTCCAATTCCCGCACTTTTATTGGAACTTCAGTTCTGACAAATTGGAATGATGCTGGTGCGCAACTATGTGGGACCTTGATACAGGGATATGGTAAGGTCAAATAAAAGTGCACTGGATGTACAGTGGTTCAGGTGTTCCAAGTAAGTAGTTAAGTCTGTAATAAGTATTACAGAGGCTGTTTTAGTTAAGCGGATTCAGTGGAAGATTTTTCAGACGAACGTAGTCAGTTTTGCGCAGAGGTAAATCATTTGGTGATAATGAAGTTGATGTAAGTGGAATATGTCTCGAGATTAGGAATATGTGTATGAAATACGATTTTGTCGCCGAGCAACTTGGATCTGTTGATGCAAATGAATCAGTTACACAGTGTAGCATCAACAGAAGCTCGAACCCCACGTCAAGGAGTTGCTCTTTGTTCGAGTTCCAAGTTTTGTTGTCCAGACTGCAATCCTCAACACTGATGGTGGGAAGGCATCATTTATAAAGTTGGTCGTGTATTATTTTATTTCTAGGGTTGAATTTATTTGATCTCTTCGTATAAACAGTTTATAAGGAAATGACTGCTTTGATAAACAGTTACGGCAACCGGGATGAAGTTTGCAGTAAAACGATGATAAGGAAATGTTTTTTGTTGGCCTTCAGTCACCATGAGTGTTGTTTACCAAGACTGGCGACAGTAGCATGGTAAAACGGCAAGCGAACTGGAATTTACTGCGGATAAGTTCTACTGATACTAAATTTCTGTATTTATACGTAAAAGATAAACAGACGGGTCCAGGGCAGTACAGTTACGTTATTAGGAAGAGGAAAATTTTCTGTTGTATGGCACTGTTTTGGTAGCTTTGGGGATCGTTGATCAAATACAATATGGGAGGAAAGGTTTGTGAAATTTGGTTGAATTGAGACTTTTAAAGAGATATTTGATTCGTATTCATTTAGAGGATGGGACAGTTAGATTATAGATAGGAGGCAGGTGATGCAATAGTGAATGATCGAACTTTTCGAACAAATTTCGGTAACTGTAAAGCCGTATGGTCTTCTGTTCAAGTTGAAACGTTAACGTGCTGTTAATATGAAAAGACAGAATACTCTTACTTCAGTTTCAATGTGCAAGTGTTCTTACAGGGGTTTTAATGTTTGTTGTGTTGGTGTGGTCATGACTGCTTTGTTTTTGCTTCTTTTACTTGACGACTGAAAAGAAAGAAAATGAGAATTTTAAGGGGTGTCCGTGTCTAATTTAATGATTTTGTTGAGTGCAATTTAGTGGTGCAAAGTTGTGAAATATTCTTGGTCAATAGATTGAAATTGAATCTTCTCTGTTGATCTATTTGCAACAATTTTTGAGGGATTATTGTGGTTGTCAAATGACATCAATGTGCATTTGGAGTAGAGAGAGTATGATAATGATTGTACGGAGAGTATGACATTAGGGCATGAGTATTTCCTTACTATTGTTATTGGTAGATGTATATGGTAGGTTGGTAAGTAATGAGAGAGTGAAGGTGTTGGGAAGACATTTTTGCAGAAGTGGTTCTTTTACCTTTGTAGCCATAGTTCAGTCTTTACTGGAAGCTGCCTTCATCACTGTTCTGCATGTTTGAAGCTAGAAAATGGAAAATAAGCCAAGGAGGTGTGTGACTTGAAAAGATGAAATGAATAGATGCTCAATATTGACTTTGTTTGAAGTTTTGTTATGAAATAGGTCAAGGAGACTTCAAGTGGAATAATCATAAGCTGAAGTTCAAAATTCCGCGATCAAAGAGAAAATAATCATCTGCAAAAATGGGAAAGTGTAATGGTTTCTTATATAAAATGCTTAACTCTGTCAGTTAAAGAGAAACCTCGTGATAATCTACAATGTTATTTGTTGTTGACAGGAAACAACAGAAGAGTACAGAAATCACGATATGGTTTTCATCTCAGGTAGACTGTGATAGTTCAGGTCAGATGCACTGCTCTGGCGTAATAGGGAGTGCTCCTTTGACACTACTGTGTTATGGACATAAAGATTGTACTCAGCTTGTAGAGATATAGTAACTGAAGTCGAAGCTGAGAGTTGTAAAAGCGTAAACCGCTATAATTGGCCAATTGCTTTGGGTTACGTTCAGGAAATTGGTTGTTTTCTGGAAAGAGGTCAAGAAGTATGGGTTGGAATCGTAATTTTGGAATATGACATTTGGTATAATATGATATGAAATTTACCTTTGCGTAGCTTGAGCATTGTATACAAATTGTAAAAGGGTCGTAGAGATAGAGAAAAAACTCTTTTTGGTAGCATACGGAATCTAGTGGCTCTTTTAGGAGCAAATTAGTTGTTTTGTGCTATAGCATGCTTTGTACTTAGCTGGCAAGTGAATGGTAAGTTGTTCACAAGAGAACTTCTGGGTAGACAATGTTTCGGGTGTGTAATCCATCCTTTGTGACAACTTTGATGCCATCTAATGAGGTTGCTCTCGAAAAGGCGACGTATAACTGACCATGGCTGAATACATCCTCTGGTAAGTATACACCAACACACTCCAAAGATTGCCCTGAAAACAAATGGTTTTGTTTAAGTCACTCTTACTTCAAAACTATGTAGAGCTTTGGTGACAGTGTACAATTATTATTGGAAACTTGGTACTGTATTTTAAGGAGTGGAACTGGAAATGTTGCAAATGGCAGATGCAAGTTGAGAGGGAGAAAGGAATTTGACGGTGAGCTGACAAATAGATGTAAGACGGTAGAAGTTGTTGCTATTGTGCTATAGAGATAATCGCTCAGTGGGAGCCAGGTGGTAAAGATCAGATTGAAAAAGTCATCACACCAGGGGAAATATTCATACCTTGTGATTTGTTGATAGTCAAGCAGTAGGCCAGTCGAATTGGGAATTGGGTTCTAGCCAATTGGCAAGGCATGTTTTCATCTTGGGGTGCGAGGGTGATCCTTGGTATTAACACGTATTGTCCACTGTACTGGCTTGCAATGATCTCAGCAGTTATTACATGGTCTTTTAGATCGCGAATGATCAGGCGTGTACCATTGCAGAGTCCTTTCTTTGGATTGAGGTTTCTCAAGAGAATGACGGTGGCTCCAATCTGGAATGAAGAAAGTTTGGAAATTAGGAAGGTGACTTGAGGCCCCTTGAGGCAGTTGCTGTTGCTGTGAGAGAGTTATGATTAGTTGATTTTGGTGGGGAAGGTGACATTCGCAAGGAGTAATTTCGCTGTTTGCGGGCGAAGGGATAGGAGGAGAGTAGATAAGTGCAATGTTATACCGGGTGAGTCGGAGAAAAGTTTAGGCGTTTGGCGGGCTGTGGAATAAAAAGTATCAGGCTGATTTTCAAAACTGAAATGTTAATCTAAATGATCAGTCGAATTGGGAATTGGGTTCTAGCCACATGTTAACCAAACAAAACTTTCTCATCTAAGTTAGCTTTTGAGTGATACATAAACATTTCAGGTTTGAAAATCAGCCTCATAGTTTTTATTCCACAGACCACCAAACGCGTAAACTTTTTTTGACTCACCTGGTATTGTTGCTCTGTTGTGTTTATTCTTAGCTTCTGAAAAGGATTTCAGATTGTAAGTGGTGTTGCTGTCTCTACTGGATCATAAATGTATAATTGAAATGGTTGGATAATGACTATCGGAAATGAAGTAGTTTGTAAGATCACAACTTGCCTTTAACTCTAGTTTGTGTAGAGGCATTCCACTCGGAGTCATGCTGTTGAGAAATTCCATCGTGTAGACAGCTGCTTCATGTGCATCATCAGTAACAACTTTGTCGATACTCAAGTATGTTTTTTTGTTGCCTGGTAGTTTTTGCAGTACAAGATCGTTTATGACATGAGAGTTTATGTTTTTTGGTGTCAGACAGCAGCGTTTTGCCATGTACTGGGGGTCACCGTTGGGGCCTTGTGGGAAGGTGGCATCAACCATTTCTTGCAGAGTGTTGGATGGAAGATGGACTTCAGGTGGGAGTGTGATCTGGTCGTTTTCATTGGAAGGTTCTCGTCCATCTCCAATTCTGAGGAGCCACTCAGCGAAGGCTCGATAGTGAACATCGCGAGTAGCTCTCATGTTGGTGACTAAATGAAACTGTTGAAAGTGACGCCAAAGAAGAGAGTTCTTCAAGCTGCTGTTTACTATGTGCTCTCTGCTTGCCTTTGGTATAACTGGTAGAACCTGACGGAAATCGCCTCCTAGGAACATGAATTTTCCTCCGAAGGGGGCATCCACCCTTGTTATATCTCTGAGCAAACGGTCAACCGCTTTAAGTGCTAGTCCTGGGACCATGGAGGCCTCGTCCCATATGAAGACTGTTGTAGAAGCAAGATCTCGTGCTCTGTAGGTCTGGCGGCTGACGTTGCAAGTGGAATGTTCATGTAGCGGTATTGGAATTTGAAATGTGGAGTGGGCAGTTGCACCATCAATCAACAGGGTAGCGGCTATTCCTGAGTAGGCTACACATTTAACTTTGATTTCCATGCCTCTGAGAATGTGAACCAAGGTGTTGTAGAGGAATGTTTTCCCTGTGCCTCCGGAGCCATCGACAAAGAAACACCTGTTATCAGCTTGAGTGTTGAGCGCATGGAGAAATGAATCTGCGACATGACGCTGATCTGGGTTGAGCTGATCAAGCATTTCTTGTCCAAGGCGTTGTTCTTCTTCGGCGTTGATTTGTGGGGCCTCATGGTCAGGAGGATGGAAATTATCTGGTATTTGGGGTAAATCAAATTCCTCATCCTTGATTGACTTGCCATGGCTTTGTAATTCAATGTCAATGTAGTAGAGGCAAAGATGAATGTGTCTATCTGCAAACTGAATTGTGTTATCGTTGAGGCGGCGTCGTTCAGTATGGAGTAGGTCTTCGGACATGGCTTCTTGGAAATCAACAAATAGCTGGCGTGGGTCGGATGGACAGTTGAAAAGAAGAAGGGTAGCGAAGAGGGAACGCATCTGGCTGGGCATTTGCAGCAAATTGGCTTCTTCTAAGCAGTGGTGCAACTCGTTGTCGTCTTCGAGGAGGCCCATTGCTCTGGCAGCATCTTTGAAACTGGGATATTCGTGACCGTTAAGCGTGCGTAAAGCTTCGAAAGAAGTAGCACCTGGACAATGAAGTAACATCATTCGGAGACAAAATCTTTCAGGTGTGGATGGTTGGACCTGATAGATACGACCGATGGTATTTGTGGCACGTTGCCTTGCTTTCCATTTCTTAGCTCGTGGATCATACGTGTAGTGGTCTGGAATGTCGTGGTATAAATACTGGCGGGCATCTGGATCTCTTTGATTGAGTTCAAACCAGGCCGTTAAAGTTGTGCCTTGGTTGACCTGGAGTGCTCTTTCTTCCTGACCTTCATGAAAGTAAACCATTTGCTGCAAAGGTAGGTGAATGGCAAGACGCTGGATGGCGTGGCTCATATCATGAAGTTTGTACTCAAGTATTCTGAACACAGCTTCGTGTGGGCCAACGTAGCGTGCGTTGAGAAACTCGAGGATTTCGTCATGGTACAGTTGGCCTTCGCGGATCTCCAGATGTGCATGTTCATATCCTTTGTGGATGTATTTGAAGATGTATTTGACACTTTTGATGGTGGTGCAGACTTCAACGTTGATATGGCAGTCGTATTTCTGCAACAAGATTGGATTGTATGGTACGACAAAAGAATCATTTACTTCATGACCACGAACATGGGCAGTGAATTGGCCACGACGTCTGTAGAGTGGATACCCGTCGACGTTGAATTGTGTGTCACGTACATGGAGTGGTTTGGGGTATCCTTTTTGACACTGGTTGTTTTCCATGCAGGGTGAGTTTGGATTGAGTTCACCACAGGGACCATGAATCATATGGTTTTTGACCTTCTGGTACAGCTCTGGTTGTTGGTCAGGATTTGGTATTTCAGCAGAGACTAATCGGTCTACATCTGCTGGTGTCCTTGGTTTGTCATGGTCTGCAAGGAAGAGCAGGAGGTGCATGTGTGGTAGGCCTCTTTTTTGGAACTCAATTGTGTTGACGTATCCAACTGCCCGTCCGAAGAGATCTTCTTTTAATAAATCATCTTTAATTGCTTTGATCTTCAATTGGAATACCCTGCATACAAGATCTGGCCTGTCTACAGCTGTTTGATGTGGTAAGAGGTGGTTTGTGATGTCGGGTGATTTTGGATTGACTGTAACTGTTATGAACAAATCAGGTTTCCCTTTTTTTCGCACGATCGACATAGCATCTTGGTAGTTCTGGTGCATATTACGTGGGCTTCCAGTAAATGTGGATGGTAGGATGACAACACGTCCGACACCAAGATCATTTTGGTCTGCTTCTCTACGGATATGATCCATGAGCCCTTGGTAGCATTCTGTTCGGAGATGGTCTTGATGTGTACGAATCCAATGGAGCATATTGCCCTCAATCTTTGTCACTGCGTCTACAAGATATTGATGATATAACTGGCCACTGAGATGTATTGTGGAGAAAGCATCTCTAAATGCAATTCGAAAAGCGTAGTATTGCCGGAGAGTAAGCCTGACGTGGGGGTCTGGATGGCCACCTGCGTCGGTTTGGAGAAGGCCTGGTTGCCATCCACTTTCACCGTGGAAGAAAAGAATGGGGTATGTCATTGGATCGGTGTGTGGTGAAATGGCACTGATTTTAATTGTTCGCCTGTCTTGTCGTGGATAGATGGCAATGTCCCTTTCGCTTGGATTGGGGGGCTCGCCTTCTTCTCCAATGTAAACTGCAGCGATTTCAGTGGCACTTGGTTGGTCGTAGCGACGGTCTCTGTCTCTTTTGTCAGGTATGATCATTCTGACTGGTTGTGGTTGCTCACCGCCGGCTGCTGCTAGCTCTCTTTGTTCTTGCATGATTTCACCCATGTATCTGAAATCGTGGGCATAAGGATTAACTGTCATTAGTTCATCCTGTAGTTGCTGTAATACATGTGGGCGATGTTGGGCGTTTTCTGGCAAATGTAGTCTTTCTTGGATGGCCTGTCTGGTGTTAAGGATGTAGAGTTGTGCAAATTTTGGTGGCTCACCTGGTACTGGTTCTGGTGGACTGGTTAGGTGGTAGGCTTGTCCATGAATTGTAACAACTCTAGGACCTCCTGTTGGATGTTGCACAATTGGAGCATTCCACGACGCCATCCCTAGTGCGGAATTGTAAGTCCTTATGTGTGTTTTAAAGTGGGCAGAATCTGGGGAGTCACCTGAAAATAGTTGTTTAATGTTTTCTGATGGGGCTGCAATGGGTGGTAAGCGAATTTTCCCTTGGCGACAGCATTTTATGTACTGGCCTCTGCTGACTGTTTTCTCTTGGGGGAAGAACTTGTCGTTGCAATGTGGGCATTTGCTAGACATTGGTCCTAGAGAATGTTGTTGTGGTAAATTCATTTGTAATTGGCGTTGTTGTTGATTGGCCTGCTGTGGTTGAAGTTGAGGGGGAATTCTTCTCTGTGCGATATTTTCAGCGTCTGCAGCTCTTCTCTGGGGATGCTCTTCCTGCAGCTGCTGTTGGCCCCGGTTTGCTCTCGGTCGTAGTCTGTTTTGGCGTTGTTCAGCTGTTTGGTGTTGTTGTCGCTCTCTATTCAATGGTGCTATTTGAGCAATCCTTGCAACGCTCTGTTCGTTTGTTTCCGCTTGTGTTGCTAGGTGCTGTGGGCGGGCTTGTGCAGTGAGCCTCCTGTCGCGTTCAACTGGTTGCTCTTGAGCTCTGCCCTCTGCCATTCTTGTAGCATTAGCTTGTAATCTGTTTATTTGTTGCTGTTGATTCTCAGGATGTATTGGTTGTTCATGGGGGATATTTGCAACTTGATTTTGCATTGGTTGAAGCTGAGTTAGCAACTGCTGGGCATAAAGTCGGTTTTCCTGTACATGGTGCATTTGTGGATATGTTTCTATGGCCCTGATAGCGATTGTTGTCAGCCTTTGGATATACTGTTCTTCAGTCTCAGCAGGAATTCGGGTTGCCTGAACTATATGAGAAGCAGCAAGTTGAAGTCCTTGTTGCTCGATTGTTCCAGTTCTACCGCGCTGTTGGAGCCTTTGCTCACGGAGTGCAAGTCTCTCTGTATGTTGTTGCTCTGTTTCGTTAGGGTTTCTAGCTCTTCCACGGTGGATAATGGCAGTGTAGAAGCGAGCATCTTGAATTAGTTGTTGTGGCCACGGATATGGTGGTTGTGGTGGTAACTGTTGTTGGAGAGTTTGCAGTTCTTGAGGAGGATCTACGAGTTGATGCTGCAGATTTTGACGAGTATATCTCCTTAAAGCTTGTGTTTCCCGTCTTCTTTGTCGTTCTCTGCGACCAGTTAAGGTGCGACGGGGTCTCGGCATTTTTAAACAGTTGATTGCTAAAAGTAGTTTGTCAAATTAGGAGAAGAAGCAACGATTGGCGGTGATGATCAGTGAGAAATTTGAAATAGTGAGGTACGGTGAAAGGTACCTGTAGGATGTTCTTTTATAGGGGTAAGGTGATTTTGGGAAAGTACGACACCCGCTCGAAAGATGTGAAGCAAAAGAGAGTTAAAAGACGATATATGGCAAGGGAAAGTCGCCAAAATCAGGAAAACCCAGTTTTTCTCAGAAAATACCGGGTTTATCTACAGAAAAACCGAGTTTGTGTGAGGAAAAGTTGGTTTTTCTCCAGAAAAACCGAGTTTTTCACAAAAACTAAATTTCTCTGTCAGATAAACTTGGTTTTTCTGAAAAACCGGGTTTTTCTGAAAAACCGGGTATTTCTGGGAAACCGGGTTTTTCTGGAGAGAAACCGAGTTTTTCAGAAACCAAATTTTTCAGAAAAACATGCTGTTGCTCAAATAGTCAAAGTACAAACAACCGTTGATTCAATAACTCAATAAAACGATATAAAATATAACAGAGAGGAAGTATTCAGTTCGTCACAAATAATGAGTGCCAGTAAATGTCATTCATGATGGAAAGGTTGTTCCTGAAGGGTTCCTGATCCATTGATATTATTTTGCATAAGTTTGTGGCACGTTTCGTGGAACCACAAATTTCTTATGAGAGAGAAACTTGTACCCGGTTTATAGGAAGATTTTTATGTTGCAGTGGTGCACTGCACAAACTGAAGCAGTAAATTATAAAGTTTCTTAGTATTTTCATGGTTTTATGTAAAACAATTTCATATTGTTTTCGTAGAGTGAGCCGACGATAGAAATGTAGGGGTTTGTGATAAATATAAAACAGGTTTCGTACAGTAAACTATGTGTGTACAGTCAGTCGGTGAACACATCTCATTATTTTATTCATAATCATAATCATAATCATGAAAACTTATTTCAAGTTGATTCACTTATGGCTAACAATAGCTAATTTACACCAACTATCTACACAATATACTATATAACAAAGTATATAAAAACCCTAAATTAATTGCAAATGTAGCACGTGCAGTTGTTGCCATCCCAGCAACTAATTTCTTTATTCAATTTCACAAGAGAAGTTGTCAATTTTAGGTCATCACTAAGAGCATTGCACAATAGACTCCCTCTGAAGGATAGGGAATTTATTCCGTAGCGCTGAGAACTCACCGAGGGGAGCTTGCATAGTTCCTTAGTGCGAAGGTTGTAGGTCATTCCTAGTTTATTTTATTCGCCATTGACATTCGAAGGTGGTCTCTTCAAATACATGTCTTTACCAAAATCGGCATAACTTTGTGTTCTCGGGGAAGCATCCCAAGAGTTCGGAATGCCCCTTTTAGAAATTCTTTATTTTGAGATGATAAGATACTTCCGAAAAAGGAAACCCATTCCCGTTTATCGGAAGAACCGAGTGAATCCTGGAGCAGCCGATTTTTCTGACGGGAAAGTCACCAGAATTAGGAAAACTCAGTTTTTCTGAGGGACGTGGTTTTTCTGCCTGATAAACTTAGTTTTTTTGAGAAAGCGAGTTTTTCACCAGAAAGCCGAGTTTTTCACCAGGAAAACCGGGTTTTTCTGGCAGGAAAACTCGGTTTTTTCTAAGGAAAACCGGGTTTATCTGATTTTGGTGACATTCGCTTGCCATAGACGATATTGCAAAGGGAGGATATAGACTTGAATTTCAGTTTTCTGATTTATAGGATGTTGTTGTTATCAGGGCATTGGGAGAAGATTCTGGCGGCTGCAAGTAAAAAGAAATCGTGTTCGATTGTGGAAAGCACCTTTCATGCATATTTGGAGACTTGTAACTTGAATAAAGAAGTTAAAAAAGAAGGAAATATCATTGCTCATCCATTTATATGGAAATTATGACATTTGTCTTTGTTTATTAGAAATATGACGTCATCAATTGAAATAACGTCATAGAGTTTATGATTTGGAGCTTTCAAGAAATGTAGGTAATGTACCGGGTGAGTGAAAGAAAGTTTCGGCGTTTGTAGGGCTGTGGATAAAAAGTATGAGACCGATATTCGAAGCTGAAATGTTCATCTGTCTAGCCCTGTCCACAAGTTGCGCGGCAACTTTCGGGCAACTTGCAGTCTTTTGGGCAACTTCTAGGAATTTCGGCAACTTTTGCAACATTGACCAACTTTTTCTTATCTTAGCAATATCACAAGAATTTCAATGATATTGTGTTTATTCTTTGTAACAGTAATGAAAATTAGACATGTAAAGCATCTGTTTTCTGGTCAGGCTGGGATTCAACGCCTTGATTTGTGAAGAGCTGGTCTTTGAAATTAGCGATTTCTGACTATGATGACGACGATGATGATGACGACGATGATGATGATGATGATGATGATGATGATGATGATGATGATGATGATGATGATGATGATGATGATGATGATGATGATGATGATGATGATGATGATGATGATGATCACGATGGCGATGATGATGATGATAATGATTATGGTTATGATGATTAATATTATTCGTCAATTATTATTATTGTTGTTGTTGTCGTTGTTGTTGTTGTTGTTGTTTGTTTATGATCAACAATTGATTCTTGCTAAAATTCTGAAGATTTGTCAGATGGGCCCAATAATATTAGAGTGAAAGGCTCAAACTTCTAAGAAACTGCTGTAGTTGAAACAAAGAGCATCCTTGGTGCGGCTAATCTTATGCACAGATCTCAGTTATTCATAAATTCATAGCATATGACCTTAAACAATGACAATAAATGAGCAACTTTTGGGCAACTTTTTGAAAAAGTGGCAACTTTTTGACGAACTTTTCAGGAAATTTTGAGCAACTTTTCGAGAAATTTGAGCAACTCGTGAACAGGGCTACATCTGTCAGTCAAAGGTCAACTTAGATGTGAAAATTTTGTTTGGTAGTATCCCTCATCTTACAGAGCCAGAAATTAGGAAAGTGCTGGTAAAAGGCATGTTTGGGAACAAAAATTCCACATTCCATTCTGGTCCATGATTTACGTTCTATTGTAATTGGAATTCAGCATCTCAAACTGGCAATGTAAACTTCAACACTACATAAATCATGGACCAGAATAGAATGTTGAATTATCGATTCCCATACAAACCCCTTCCAAGCATTTTGATTGTTGTTGGGTCTTAAAGACGTTTGATGTTACCAAACAAAATTTTGTCATCTTAGTTAGCTTTTGGTTGATAGATAAACACTTCAGTTTTGAATATTGGTCTCATACTTTTTATTCCACAGCCCTACAAACGCCGAAAGTTTTTTTTGACTCACCCGGTATATATCAAAAGAAAGCAATTGTCAATGGCAATTGTTTGGTACGAAACATAACTTAATGAACGTGAAAAGAAAGAAGGTATGATTGTTTTAGTGAATTCGTTTGTGACCACTCTCAAAATATGGAGATCTGTTGGTCACGTGACAGGGCCTCCCACGAGACCCGAAAAGTGGAGGGGCCAGAAATTTGGTATGAAAATTGATGGATCCAGACGGAGAAGTTTCTAAAGTTGTGTGAGCGCGAAGGACGAGTAAGATTCTCTACTAAAGAAATTGTGTTGTAGTAGCATCTGCTTTGGTTCCTCAATTGCCTAGATTTATGCCCACAAAACACGAAGTCTTTGCAATCTTCAATAATAATCTGTTTTCTGGTGCAGTTTCCATAGCCTGAACATTCTTATATTCATAGTGATTTGAAATGTGTAGATTTTGATATAACAGAAAATCGTCTATGATTGTGGACAATGGTGAAGTTGGTTAGTTTCCAACATGAAATTTCACTTAATGAACAAAGCAGTGGTTGAATCGAATGGATGCAAGGAAATTAGCTCAAGTGTAAAAGAGCACAGGACCTTAAAGTGAATTAATACGATTATTAAAAAATTTTTAGTTGCATATTTTGCAAAAAAGTGAGGGGGCCATGGACCCCCCGGCCCCCCCCCCCGTCGTCGGAGGCCCTGCGTGACTTAAATGATAACAACGAAAAGCTAAAATTTAATTGGCAAAAAAGTAGGGAAATTGAAGGATGTTTCAGTGCTGTTTGTTATCTATTCTTTGTTTTATAATAAAAGGTTTGGGAGGGGGTATTTTTTGCCCTCCCTCGGGGGGTACAATAGGGTTAAAGTAGAAATGAAATGGATCTCTTTTGTTGACAGAAATTGTGGAATCAATGGAGCTGCTGTTTGAAATATAGATAGAACATACCTTGAAATCTTTAACAGTCTGTTGAAATCAGGCGTGAAATTTACACAATAGTGAATACGGTAGAATACTTGAGGGAGCTGCTAGACTTTCGTGAAGGAACGTTTCGACTGCGGCTGCTGGGAAAGGAAATTGTATTATAAGTTATTAAGGATGCTTGGATTGGCTGAAGGCATTTAACGGTACGATGGGTGTAAGCCTTGGTATTGACGGCGGAGAGATGTAAATCTTGAGAAATGTAAAGATGTACATTTGTTGGAGAAAATTAAAATAGAGATAAAAGCACATAAAAAAGAAATGCGGAAAAACTTGAAAATATAGATGGGCGGCTGCATGTTTGTACAATTCGTAAGGTATCTTTATATATAAAATGGAAATAGTGTAGGGGGTACATACCTGAATTGAATCAATCAATATTCACCACAGGGTGAGGTGCTCTTTCTCTTTTCGGTTTTCTGCGGAAGGAGTTGTTCAGCGGTTTCGTAGTTCACATGGTATATTTAAGATTAAGACGTTATAGCAACTGGAGTTCGTGAAAAGTATGTGTTTTTCTGTTCGTGTGAATCTTCAGCTAGTGAATTGGAAGCGATATTATTTCGGTTAAGTGGGAGAAGGATCAAGATTCTGAACGAAGTTGCGTAATTGATAATTAAGAAATCGTTTGTGGGTGAAGAGAATGATGTAAGAGGCAATTGCAGAAGTTAGAAATCAGATGATGTCTATTATAATGGGGTGATAAAACAGTAGGGGACATAGAGTGTGGTTTGCAATGGAGATAATTAGAAGTGGCATGCATTGGTAAGAGGGAAGAAATTGAGCAATTAAGTGCACTTGGAAGCAATAAGTTTTCCGAAAGCAGCGAGGAAAAGAGGGGTCTAATGAGAGAGAGAGTATGAGGAGGAAGTGACCGCAACATTTGGAGTGATAATGACACATACAGATTCCCATGTTAATTTGTTGAGGTGGGAGAAGCAGGCAGCAGAGCTTGTTCTGCTGTGCGAAGGAGCGCTCGCGAAAATAGTGAAAGAAATGGAGGGCTAGTGGGCAAAGGGAGACAATTAGGATAGGGTGCACAGTGCAAAGCGAGGACACATAACATGGCAAAGTGAAAAGTCACAAGGTTGCACTTGGCACAGTGCCAAAGTGATATGGCAGGTTTTCCCTTGGGATGGCACGTGACATTGGGGGAGACATGTGACTGACAGACACCTTTGTGAAAAATAAGGTGAGAAGAGCTGATTGGAGGGTTATATTTTGTCTTGCGAAGGAGCGCTCTTGACATGGCCAAAGAAATGAAAGAGATCACTTGCAGATAGAGGGAGGGGGCTATCACTTGCAGATAGGGGAGGTTGCACTGTTCCAAGTGATGTGGCCAATTTGGCAAGTACGTCACGTGGCATGGGGAGAGTCACTTCAGAGCCCTGAATTGTATGTTCAGGAGTGTTTATTGGGGAGTACAGTTTCGAAGAAAATTATTATGAATGTTCTTAAATTGGAGTGAAGTACCGTCGAAAACAGGGCGATGAGGATTTAAGGGGAATTTCAGAAATTAGTAGCATGGAAGTGCAACGTAAGTCGGCTTATTTTGTATGCAACTTGGCAATCTTTCAGAACAAACAGAGAAGTTCTACATTTTGCTTCAGATGTGAGTAGGCCTGTCTAGTTCGTTGTCACTTTCATACTGTGCTCTCTCAAAACGTGTTAAGTAGCCAAGTCAGATGATAGGGGGCTGTGGGGATAGTGCGAAGTCACATGATCAATTGTGGAAAGTCATGTGACAGCCCCGATTTACCATCTATGTTATGACTCCAGATGCAAGTTGTTTTGGTAGGTAAGCCAAGCAACACATATTTTGGTCGCCCTTCCCCACCAGAGGTTGGTAGCCCTTCTTAGGACATCAGTGGATTGGTTAGCCCATTGCAGCAAAATATTGCGACCGACATAGTCTACTGCGATGGAGAATTTACCTGGTGATATGGGATCTCATCACGTGACTGTCCCAGGCATTGGTCCTATTGTTGGCCCCAGTCAGTGGTGCTATTGTTTGTTGAAGATTTTACTGGCTCTTTTAAGAGTAAATTAGTAGTTTTGTGTTAAAGCATGTGTTATACTTAGTTCGGAAGTGAACGTAGAATTTTTCACAAGAGAACTTCCGGGTAGACAATGCTTTGGGAGATCAGTGTTCATTAGCCGATAGGTCGGAGAAATTATTTAAGGTTGGGAATGAATGAAGTAGCACTAAAGGACGAAGAAACTCTGTTAGAAATCATCAGCTTTTTTTGAAGTGATCGCCTCTCAAGTTGAAAGGGAGAAACCCTTATAACGATTTGTTAACAAAGAATGTAGTATAACATACAGAATATAGAGAAGTAGAATTTTAGAACATAATTTTCCCGGGAGGGGGTGCACTGCACATATATTTGGTCCGGGGACATGCGATTGGGAAGGGTATCGATGTTTCTAGATATTGGTATAAGGAACGGAACCAATTTTAAGCATTTGGTATGAAAATGTAAGGTCAGGTATACCTTTTCGAGAAATCGGTTTATGGTTCGGTATACTTTTCGAGAATTGGTATAAGGATGGGGTATGTTGTTTATGCGTCGATGGCAGATGTGCGACCAAAAGTTAGTGAAGTGCACCATCTGGGATAATTTGGTTTTCCTTCCTAATCGTTTGTGTTGGAAGAGTGATTAGCGGTTTTTAACAAATAGCATAAACTCAAAAGGCATTAAATGTGAGAGACTCCGCAGTGAGTTTTATGGAGGGAAGATTCTGCAGAGGTTATATATGTCCTTCATTCCTTTCTCCTCTGATATAGATAGCGTTCTTATTCAATTTGAGTTTTGTTTGGAGAAGCACTTTCACTGTTTGCTGATTGTCCAGTCTTTTTGGTGGTGGACATCTCATTTTCTTCTTCACACTGCTCTAGTTTTATTTTCTTCACAGGACTCTCTGCTTCCTCCAATGCTTCTAAGAGCTGTTCTTCTTCTCGTTCTTTAGTTTTCTCCCTTTCCAATCTTTGTGCCCTTTTGACAACGTTGTCAGCATTGCGCCTCACTTGGAATAAGCCTTGCTCAATTTTGGCATGCACCTTTCTGTAGCCAATGGTGAGGTGCCCGCGACCCTTTTCTTTATCATCCGCAACATGGTAGGCATACATAGCTGCCTGCAATAATGTGTCAGTTTCCTTTATTCCAGTCTCTATTTGAGCTAGGCCAGTTCTGATGTGGTCTCTGGCAGCGTTAACGTTGCAGTCGGCCATTCTGAGGGGAACATAATAAATCACATGTTATCCAATGGCGAATATGAAGTGATATCAACTGGTATTAAATAGAGAGGGGGAAATTCATTTTTACCTCAGAAGTTTTTGTTCAATGAACCCATCAAAATTAAAGTGCTGAAACCCTTTATTGCATACTTTTTATTCGAATTCTGTTGAAGAACAATTGACGTGTGAAGATAAATATTTATTGAGAAAGGATCGCCTTCATAGTAAACTGATAACCAGTACGTACCTTTCAGATTTCAGATTTTCAGATTTGTGAGCGTTCCTTCGTTCTTTCCAAGCTAAATTACGAACGGTTACGAAGCACCTGAAGAAATTGTGCAGTTCAGAGCGTGAGATACAAATCTTAAGAGCTATAAAGAGACCACATTTTCAACCACGAAGATCTTTGCATCTGAAGACCAAGCCATTATCCATTAACTAACCTCATTATTGAGTTGATCGTGTTGAAGAGAACGCAGAATGCGCTGCAATCGGTTGATTGCCCTCCATCATAGCGCGATCAGTAAGCTAGCAGGTAATAGTACTACAGTAAGAACTCGCAAAATTGAAACCAGTTTTTTCAAAACAGACTGTTTAGTTTCTTATTAAAAGGGCATTTATAGAGGAAAGAGGCTGAAAGGTTTGTTATAATATAGTAAAGAAATCCTCAATGATTTTTAGTTAAATATCTTTACCATGTTGGGGGGGAGGGGTGTTCTTCCATGGAAAAGGAACCTGGGGATGTGCCGCCCGCAAGGGTATACTTTTTCGAACTTTCTAGTCTAGTCAAGGGTATACTTTTGCCAGTTTTAATCAATTTAGTCTGGGCAAGGGTATGTTTTTTGGAAATTAAGGTCAAAGAAATTTCAAACTTCGGTAATTGCTGCAAAGAAACTTAAACCAGTTATCAGTGGGGCCATTGTTCGTTGAAGACGTAACTGCGTGACGTCGATGTTACGTAGCCTGCAGGTTGTTGACAATTTAGCATTGTTTCCTATTGACAAACCAGCTTTGTCCGTTGACGACCGTTGATTGCCCCATCAAGAGTCGTTAGTGACTCACCACCATTGTTTCGTGACGTTGAACCTACGTCAAAGTGGAAAATAGGAAGGCTGCCAGAAAGTTTCGTCGCTCCTACCCCAGCCCCAGTGGGTGCCCCCAACTTCTCACATAGATTCGGCAAACCTAGATTTTCGGGGTGATTTTTCCAGTGCAACAGCGGGCCGGAGGGGGCGTGGGAAGCGGGAGATCCCGAGGCTTCACACAAAGAAATTCGGGAACAATAGAACAATCTTAACCGATCGCCCGCCCGATATGTATATAGACTAGGAATCCGAACCCGCGCTGCGCGCGGGTTCGGAGTTCCTAGCTCCTGCGGAGGGCTGGGCGCCTTCGGCGCCCTGGGCCGCCTGCGGCGGCCACTGGCGCGCTTCGCGCGCCACAGCATCACTGCTCCTGCTCATTGTATTTTTTCAATTCCATTTTCTTTTTTATGTCTTTTTATGTTATGTAGCCAACCTCTTTATTATCAGGTTTTAAAAAAGGGAGTTGATAGTGAATATGTTGAAATACATTTAGGAGCAATGCGTTTTGAACTCAGAAAGCGACTATTTTCGATGTTCAAAGCTCCCCTTTCTGATTTCTTTAAGCTCTCAATCATTAGCATTCCGGAGAAAATGTGCCATTTTGACAACCAGCTCTAGAAAAATGTCCAAACTTTGATACCCTGCTCTAGAAGAAATCGGTGAAAACGATACCGTGAAAACGGCATATCCCCATCGACCAAATATACAAAGTACCCCGCCGCCGGGTCTACCAGGCTTCATATCCTTAGTGGTCATGGTAGCTTTTGTGCCCTACATGGCTTGTCCTGCATTATTGCCACTGGTTGTCTAACGTACATTGTTCTTCGTTGTTTTGCTTGCTCCAGTAGCTTTTGCGGCCCTAGTTGCCTTTGTAGTTGCCTTACTTTCCTGGGTTTGCTTACATACATGAACTATCTTCATTGTTCTTGCTGTCTTTCTCGCAGCATTGTGTAAGTGTTGGTTCTTGGTATGGAAAGGAACTTCTGTAATAATCAGTAAGGAAGCGAAGCACAGCAACAGGAAGCCAGGGCAAAATTGTTACTGCAAATATACGAATGAATTTACCGTTGACTTGTTGTGAGGATGAGTAATCTTATCAGGCAAATCGCAAACAAACAAATCCAGCGTATGATCTCACGTGCTGCAAGGGTTACGGGCTGGCTGTCTTGTAAAATCTGCCTGCATTTGCGTGAGAGTGGTATATTGGAGGGACGCTAGGTTTAGTAATATAGATTTGTCTAAATGACTTTAAAGATTGTCTGCAATTTTCATCTGCAAGCATGTGTGCGGATGATACGAATACAACAATATCTAAAGATACTGAAGAGCTCGTTAAAAAATAAAGATAGAGCTTGGAAATATCTTAGATTGGATGAGGATAGATAAGATGAGCGCAAATCCCAAAGGACCGAGTATATGACCATAGGACACCCTCTTAGGACGAATAACATTACTGATCTTGCCGAGCTAGAGATGAATGGGACAGAAATTGAGAGAGCACATTAAGTTAAATCTCTTGGGCTGATTGTTGACGAAAGGCTCAGCTGGAGCGACCATTTTAAACCGTTAAAGTTAAAGGTTGCTGCTGGTTTATCTTTCATGAAACAAGTTAAGAACATCCTTCTCCAGTCTCAATTGTGTTCTGTCTAGAGTCATAGTGGAAAGTCATATTTGATATGCTGATGTCATTGGGGTAACTTATCCCGGACTAAAGTGCAAGTCCTACAACGTTTCCAGGATCGAGCTTTGTCTTTAATAAAAGCTGCAAGAATGAAAATAAAAGAGTGGCCAGGAAACTGGTTAAAAAATTGAGGATCTCATCAAGTTTGACAGGACGGTAATGATGTTCAAAATCAACGACAGGTTATGTCCGGAGAGGGGCCGGAGAGCCTTTGGAATAGATTTCAGCAAAGATGTCAGATCTCTTGCTATGTTGCCAGAAATTGTAGGAACCTATAGAAATTCCAAAAGTCAATTTAGAGAGAACAGCAAGAGGTTTTCACTACACCGGTCTTAGCGTTTCCTTAACCCTATCAGGCCTAGGGTATTTGATGCTCTAGGAAGCCTAGGGGGGCTGATTCGGCCCCCTAATACATTTCCTGTTCTGGACAACCTAGAGCCTTGAAACTTTGCATGTGTATAGAACAGCATATGGTGAACCCAAAAATGAAATCTATTTTTAGATATGTCACGTGACCTTTCCATGACGTCACATTGTTCAGTTTTCAAAGTCAATAGGGTTCAGTACTAAAAATTTTCAATCGTTGATTGTGAGAAAACGAAAAGCATTAAGGACATCAGTTTGATTTCATTGTATTCTATGTCTAAATAGTATTTGCTCCGTGAAAAAAATTAAGAAAAAGTGATGACGTCATCACACAGGAATGCAAAGAATGTGCGTATGCGTAGTGTCAAAATCCGCAAAACCAAACGCTCAAATTAAAAAGTAGTTAATTTGTTGGATAGAGCATCAAAAGTCGTAATCACATTAGCTGTAGATTTTACTGGGAATTATTCAAAATTTTACACATACACCTCTCGAAAACTGATCACGTTTACCCCTTGGAATGAAACTGATTTAATCAAAAAATTAATTTTTGATCGTGACAAGGATAAAAACTAAAAGTTTGAAAGTATCCGCTTTGTAAGTGCAATTGATAGACAAAAACCCCCAGGGGGGCTGATACAGCCCCCTAGGCTTGACATCGATCAATTCAATAGAAACACGACTCCCTTGAAGAATAGCACGCATCTTTGTATATATTCTTAAACTGATTTACTCTAAATTTGATTATATATTCATTTGTATTTAGTTAGCAGCTGAAGCAGGGCCGAAGTCAATGGAGGGGGCTGGGGGGCGGACCGCCCCCAGGAGATCATTCATCGGGAAATTTGCTCTCTTGTCAGAATTTTTGTGATTTTAATGACTAGTTTGGAGGATTTTTGAGCGACATAATGCATGAAACATTAATTTATTAGTTTTAAAACATTAATTCCAACACAAACAATTTAACTAAGGCATATTTTTTATTTATATTCACTAATTGCGTTGATTTCAAAACAATCGCGAAATGATCGTGAAATGATCGCGAAATGTAGCCAAATTTTAGTTACTGAGGAGTTAGATCGGTCATAGAACGCAAACGTTTAACGTTTGTTACTACAACTGCTGTTGTTGCTGTTGTTGTTGATGGTTTTTTTGTCGGAAAGGTTTGGATTTTCGCTCCCTACACAGTCATGGCTGGTATCGGCCCTGAGCTGAAGGGATTACGTGAATAAATAACTGATTACAAAAAAAGTCGGAGAATGCGTTTGGGTGCTGGTTCCGTGGGGGGGGGCCTTCTAGTTCCGTAGCTTACTTGCTCACGGTACTGTGCCATTTTTGGGTCACCCTTTTAATGATAGATTCCGGTTTCCCAACCTCGTTACCAAGGTGTTCTTACGTCATTCGCTGTCGCTGATCACGATGCCGAGTGAACACCCTGGTACACTTCAATCAAATTCAAATTTGCCCAGAAAATGGGTAGATTTGGAGGCCATTATGGATTTCACGGTTTGCTAGGCAACGCTAATAGATGGAAAATGCCTGGCCGCTGCTCTAGCGCTAATTCTGCAGAAGATGAATTGAGAAATTGAAAACAAACACTTTGAGGATCCTATTTGGACTTTTTTGAAGGTATGTAAACAATAATCTCAGGTTGGCAAGTGTGTTTAATGTGAAAATGAGCTCGGTTTGTTTGGAGCAAAACTGAGCTTAAGTTGCAAATTCGAGAAACTTTCACCCCGGGGGTGGGGGGGGGATACATGACTTGCGGATGGACGTGGGTCTGCCGCCCGGTTTTCAGAAAGCTACACTCTTCTAATTACCGACATTTGCCATCATATCCACTTTTATGATAAATATTAGTGGAAAACTACCCATTATTGACAATTTTTTGCCAATTTCTGGAAAACCCACCCATGTCTAAGGAAAATCTGCCGAAAAAGGGACTCTTTGAATCTTTGACCCAAAACCCATCCATGTCTAAGGAAAATCTGCCGAAAAAGGGACTCTTTTTAACTGAATTTTTGACCCAAAACCCATCCATGTCTAAGGAAAATCTGCCGAAAAAGGGACTCTTTTTAACTGAATTTTTGACCCAAAACCCATCCATATGGGTGGCACATACACGTAGTACCCTCAACATGTTATGTTACCCCCTGGGACTTTCACTGCAGCTTCGAAAATAAAATGGCACGTTATCCTTTGAATTTCAGAAACAAATTGCAAGTGATGTTCAAATAGGTAAAGAATATGGTTTACGTCGAATTTTGACATGCCGCGGCTGTTTACCTCGCGCAAAACGGAGTGAAGGTGTGGTAGCACCGTGCTGTAATCCACTGACTTTGCAGCCAGAGCCCGAACAGTCAGACCGACTGGGTTGAAATCCTACCCTGGGTACCAGAGCGTAATAAAAATGGCTCTGGTACCCAGGGTAGTTGAAATCCCAGCAGCACCTTCCTTTGAGCGTCATGACAAGGGGTCGTGGACTCGATTAGCGCTTAGCTATTTCTGCAATCCCAGCGCTTGGCGCCGAAAACAGCAACTTCAGCTTAACCTTCAGTTACCGCGCCTTATGGTGAACAGCCAATTAGATTGCCGAACGGTCCCTTGTATTCCAGAGTAGAGGTAGAGCAACGAACTCACTATGGGGACGAAGGACGAGATTGATGCTTTTCAGCAATTTTTTTTACAGTTTCCGCATTTTTGTAAAAGATTGCGTTTTTCAAAAGTTCATTTATTGCAGAGCTTTTTCATGAGCATGATTTTCAGAATGTTTTTCAGATTTATGAGTATGCTTTTCAGAAATTTCTCCCGGTTTATGGATGGTACTTTTGCGATTTGAATGGCACAGCCCTTTATATCTTGGAAACTCAAATGACTCCCCGGGCTGCTGATCAATTGATTGAATCCATCAGTGCGCAGTGATTATCAGTGGAGTGCAGCAGTGCTGTTGCAGTTTATTGATCTTGATCCCTGATCCATCCACGGATCTCAACTTGATAATGAGACTGTCAATGGCGGGAAGGCATCATCAACAACATCAACAACAATCATCAACATCAAATTTCAACAAAAGAAAAAAGTCTGAAAATGAGCGTGAGTTCGAAAGCATTCCGTCAAATATGCGACAAACCATGTGCAAATGAAATCAAGGAAATGAAATGGAGCCCTAAGAATGATCTAATCGCGGTACTGACTCTGGATGGCGAGGTGAGTGGGCGCTAGATGAATCGCATGTGATTGATGGGGTGGTCCCAGTTAATATCCGTACCCCCCTATGGAAGAACAACTCATCATGTCAAAGGCCCCGGATTTTTCATGATAAAATGTGTGAGATCGATCCGGATTTTGCCTCTAAAAGTAGAGGAATGTCCGGATTTTTCAATTTTGAGTTGGCTAGCACCTTGAAAAGGTCTGGATTCCAGGTTGGAAAGTTTGTCAACTGCGTGTCGAATGCCAATAGAGACTGATAAAATTTTGTGCACCAAAAATGAAATTAATGTGTGTACCAAAATTTAAATAGAAATAGCAAGTTCAGTTTTCAGTTCAGTTCAGTTTTTCATATTAAAATTCCACTACATACAAAAAATCTTTTAAAAATACAATACAATAAACTAAATGACAAATTACAACAGGGACAAAAATAGATGACAAATTTTACATAAGGGTACATAGAATTTTGTATGGAGGGGAATTTCTTAAGGAGGAGCTCTCTCAGTAGGTAAACTAATCGAGGAGAGAGCACCCCCTATGCTAAAAATTTATCATTCAAATTATGAAATCTTTTGAGTGTTTTGAATGATTGATACGCGGAAAAGTTATCTTATGGAGGTATTCAAGACTGGTACGTTGAGAAAAGATGTAATTTAAGATCACGACGGAAAGTCATTATTGTCGGGGACTGTTTGATGCTGGACGGAATTTTGTTCCAGGATTTAGCGCCTGCAAATCTAATTGATCGTAAGCCATATTGCAAAGTGTTCTTACGTGTCAAAAAAATATCTTCCTTGCGAGCCTGCCTGGTATCATACTGATGAACAGATGACAAGGTTTCAAAAAAATTGTGGAAGAAGACAGGAGAAATCAAGTGAACAGATTCATACACAAAAATAAGCAGCTTGAAATGAAATAAATCATATAACTTAAGAATTTTTAATTCAGAGAAGATTGGTGTAGATGGAGGTGTAAAATTCTTGAAAGCAATGGCTCTAACAACTTTCTTTTGTAGTAGGTATATTGGTTTAGTATGGATGTCATAGGTAAGACCCCATACAATAATTCCATACTGAAGAAAGGAAGCAAACAGAGAGTAATACAAGGAAACTAGAACACTAGTAGGTAGGAGATGCCTTATTTTACTGAATATACCACTAGTTCGTGCCAACTTCTTTGAAAGTTCACTCAAGTGGTACTTCCAATTCCAGTTTTCATCCAACAGGAGACCAAGAAACTTGACATATTTAGCCTGATTAACTTGTTCCTTGCCAATTTTAATCTTTACAGTTTTATCCAAAGAATTTTGAGGGGAATGGAAAATAACAAAGTTTGTTTTCTCGATATTTAATGCAAGTTCATTAGCATCAAGCCATCTTTTAACCTTCTTAAGTTCTTTAAACTTTTTCTACTTTGCTAAGATTGTCAGATTCAAAGTAAATGTTTGTGTCATCAGCAAAAAGATAAAAGGATAACTTGCTAGATGAGCTTGGAAGGTCATTTATATAGATGAGGAAAAGAAGTGGACCAAGGACAGAGCCCTGGGGAACACCACAATGAACATTAAGATTACTAGAATTGTGGCCATTTACAGATACATGCTGACATCTATTGCTAAGATAGGAGCTAAACCATGCTAGAGCAGTACCTCGTACACCATAATGTTTGAGTTTATTGAGGAGAATCTGGTGATTGACTGTATCAAAAGCTTTTTGAAGGTCAATAAAAATTCCACACCCAAAGCGTTTGTTGTCTAGAGTATTTTTAATAGATTCTGTTAAGCTAATCAAAGCATGATTTGTTGAGTGAGAAGCACGGAAACCAAACTGAAGATTGTACAGGATTTTGTGAACTTCTAAGAAATTATAGGCGCTTGTACATCAGTTTCTCTGAAATTTTACTGAAAACAGACAAGAGAGAGATTGGTCTATAGTTAGAAACTGTCACAGGACAGCACTTTTTAAATAAAGGGATGACTTTTGCATGCTGCATTTTTTCAGGGAAAATACCAGAAAGGAAAGACTCATTGATAATTTGGGACAGAGGAGAAGAAATATGCGGAGAAAGAATTTTTAACAATTTTATGGGAATACTATTGGGACCTAGTGATTTACCAGTTTTTAACACATCAATTATATCTGATATTTCATAAGGGGCTGCAGGGGTTATAAAAATGAGTTGGGATTTTCACCATCAGGGTAATCTAAGGGGGATTTTGGTGACCTAGGTATTCTTTTTGTAACACCATCAGCTACATTAACAAAAAAATTATTAAAAATGGTAGCCATGGTTGCAGAATCTGTTGTTAGATTTCCATTTGAGTTTTGAAGTGTGCCCTGAAGTTCTTCAGCGCGCAGTACAAACTTTCCAACCTGGTCTGGATTTTTCCTAATTTTTGTCACTTCCCCGGGATTTTTGCATCTCAGCAGCGGAATGCCCCTGGATTTTCAGGGATTTTTTGCATACATCCGGATTTTCTCTTCCATAGGGGGGGGGGGGGTACGGATATTAACTGGAACCACCCTTAAAAATGGATTTCTCAGCTCTTGTGTTAAGTCTTTTCTTTCCAGTTCATGATGGCCATGACCTCCAGTGATGACCTCCAGTCTGTGAACAAGTAATAAATTCGCCACAAATTTGCCTTGAAGTGCATTGTTTCAGAATGTTTCCAACAATTTAATCTTTGCTATCACATAGCGTACTTTAACAAACATAGCCTATCCCGTAAGAATTGGGCCTAAATTGTCGCATTTGCACAGGGCATCAAATGATGGGATGATTGATGTGAAACGTTGCATTTTTTTTCAAAACTCATCAAAATTGTTTCCATTGTGGTTACCAAATTTTAAGAAAATTTCGACATGGCTCAAAATGCCACAAGCAGAACATAAGAAACCTACTACCGGATGTCTCAAAAGAAGTACCCCCATTTAACCGGAAATAGAAACAACACGATAAGATAGTATTACTCTGCGGGTGGACAGCTAGATCTATCAATCTTCAGCTTAGATTCATGCAGTACCTTGCATTCAAAATTGTTGCCCAAAACCAGAGATACAAGGTTGCAACGTCAAAATTTGCTGTGCACCTGAAACCAGATAATTTGAAAAGGGGCCTAGCCATGATTTGTAGGTTAATATGGGGTTATGTGGGTCTGAATTGAGCAAAATCGCAAAATAAGTAGCTGGCAAAAAGACAATAAAATACAAGCACTTTCAAACTTTTTGTTTCATTGACCTTCAATGCTTCATGTTCCCTGCCGAAAAAATCTCAGCTCTTATGAAGGCAATTAAATATTGAAAATAAATTTTCTAAGTTGATCACTAAAATAGACCCACTTTTCCCAACGAGTGGGAAAAGTGGGTCCACCTTCAAGCATTGCATAATATGAGATTTTAAGGGGTTAAATGAATAAGAAGAGTAACAAAGTTATGTATCCAGGTCTTACTGGGAATGGCGTGTGATTGCTCTCGCACGCTTTGGCGCACACCCTCTCTTTCCAAGGAGTGCGGTAGATCGCACGCCTTATCTTTCCAGATGAGGACTATAATCTCTAATTCTCTGTAACAATGATGATTACAGTCTATTCAAAATTGTGAACTCAGATGATCAATGTTTTAGACAATCAAACACTTTTCTTTCAACAGCGAAGGATGGGAATAACTTTGCTTTTAGTAAAGCTGGTCAAGTAAAGCTCCAGTCGACATATTTTTTATGTTGATTTGCAACTGCACTGCATCACACACCTGAAATGGACTAAGAGTGCGATTTGCCACTCCCCTACCGAAATATTCCCAGTAAGGCCTGGTTTCCCAACTATTTTATATTCAATGAAATCCCAGTCTTTGCCTTTAATCTCATGCAATCCCGTTTTATATGCTTGACATTTTTAAAGTGGGGAATACCTCAAGTGATCTGTTGTTTCTAGGATGAGAAGTGCAGCTCAAGAACTTCAAACTGTATCACATGTTACAATCAAATTTTTTTCAAACTAAGTATGAAATGTACCTGTCACTGTTATCATTGTACAGAGGACTTCCCTTCCCTTCCAGTTTGATCAATATTGCCTCTTTTACTTCATACATTGCAGGTGCGTGTGCACAGGTTGAACTGGGGCAAAGTTTGGAACTATGGTGAAAAAGGATCAAAGAGCACTGTTCTTGCCTGGAGTCCTGATGGAAAAGGTGTGTCATACTCTCAAAATTCTTATGTTTTGATATCCATTGCCACTCAAATTATTGCTTTTTTGTTTTTCTATTTTATTTCTATTTTTTACTGATTATTTCTCTCTTATTATATATTTTGTTGATTTTTTCTCATTATTTTTAATTTCTGCTACATTAAAATCGAAAACTTTCAGACAAACAAAATTTTGGACAAAATTTTGTCTGAACCCTGATGATGTCCAAAAGTTTTAGGTTCATTGAAAAAAGAAAAAATAGAAAAAAACAAAGAAACATATTATAAAATGTTAATTAATCAATGTTTTGCTAGTAGCGCTTAAGTTACTTGAATATTTTATCTAAAAGTTTTGTTTCTTGAGTCACTTTTAGAAAATAGTTTTTTTTATATATATCAAGCTAAAAACTTACAATACATATTACCTAATTACACTACCTACAAAATACTATACCCTACTACTAAAACAATACCATTTGGAGCGAAAAATAACGTCTACCAAATGGCAACATAAAACTAAAAACACGAACAGAAAATAGTTTATGCATCGCAACACCTTTGAATCTTGTTTACAGCTGGTTTAACAATTGTTCAATCTAACAAAAATTACATTCAAGTGCCCTTGTAGATGTGATGATCACCATGTACCTTCTGTAAGTTGATATTTATGATAGGATCACAACCAGTTTTAACATCTTTTTGGTATTGTGCTTGCTTTTTAATGTCGTATTTGTCCAAAAGTTCTTTTTTCCGAAATTCCCGAAAAAGCGTCCGAAAGTTTTTTGTCCAAAGTTCTTTGCCGAAAATTTTCAGTCTGAAGTTTTCGATTTTTATGTATTTTCATTTCGATGGTAGTGTAAAGCTTTTGTGGCATCCTGTGCAAAACTTAAAATCTCAACTTTTGAAATATGTTGCCATCTCAAGGTTTCCAAATATTTTTGTTATTGTACATTTATTCCTATGTTTTTCCTCATTCTCAATCATCACATCGATTTCAATTCACTCTCCCTTCACTTTCCAAGCACTTTGCTTTTTTTATCTCGTTGTTATAAACGGCTTGTTTACTCTTAGTTTTTTGTGTTGATGATGAATTGTTGAAGATTCGAAACATACAGGAACATGATTTAAGTCTTACATTTATGATTTGGTATCAGGTTGCTTAACACACTGATTATTTCAAAATGTCTTTATTAACGGATTTATCTGACTACTTTTAAGGATAAAAGGAAACATGCTTGTTGTCTTGCTCCGCATTCTAAGATTTTTGATGAATTTGCGCTTTCCACCAGACATGATTTCTCTGTACTTGATGATCAGTCTGTTCCTTGTGTTCCAGACCCCTTGGAAGAACCACAGACTAGGAATGGGTCATTTTCAGGGAGTCTGGAACACAGTTTACTTCTTAGTGGGCTTTGCTCAAACGTCATGTTTAGTACTTTTCTTGTCAAAATGTAAGTATTTTATATTGTTTCCTCTTTTGCTGTATTCATTCAGTTAACATTGCATTGATTTATTGAATGATCAATTTATTAATTTATTGATTTACCAGTTCTGGCTATTGGCAGTGAAAATTGTCTCGTGAAGCTAGTAGAAGTTGAGAAATGCAACTGCATGCATTCTTATGATGTTGATGATCCTGTCACATCTTTGCAATGGGTTGCAGGAAACAAAGGGTGAGCAAGACTTTCATACTTTTCAAGCACTGCTAAGATACTGCTATCAACTGTCTCAGACATTTTTTACCAGCACATGTACCTGGCATATGGCATTTTTCTAGAAGCCAGAAGAATATTTAGTTGTAGCATAACTTTGAGTAATTTCCAGCCAGCTTTTGATTCCAGGAGATTATTTTGCTTGGAAATTCACAACCTGTTTTACCTAATTTTGAACCCATGTCACAGGGGAGACCAACTTTTGCAAGTCATTTTCATTATAGCTTCAAGATGACTATTAACTATTGTAATCAGTAACAGCCCCATTTTGCATGAATGACATGCCTCGCATGAGCCATTCTGCAGGAATGACATGCCTCGCATGCAGTGAACTTTCACTGTTGAGAAGTCATCCCTGCTTTCAACTGGCATGGATCTACAGATTAGGTCAACATCCATTACTGAAACTCCCATCGTAGCGGCATTATACGGTACACCGACAGATGGTAGCTTACTATCTTTTTGCAATCTGTTGCTTTAAACAAGTGTATTAGAAAAGTGTCCCAGATTGGACTATGTGGATTTTATTGGGTCCAGCGATGTAAATGTAGCTTTAATCAATGACTAATCACTCCCAATTTGTTCCTGGATAGGTAACTTGAACAAAGATACCTTGTTTGTTGATGCTGGTGCTTTGAGAGCAAGAATATTTTTTCTATTCTTTTATTCAAATATAAATGTTTGCAATATATCTTACGTTTAACTATACCTATCTTAATTACTATACAAGGCTACAGGTACGATACCTTGGGGAGCGAAAGACAATGACTACCCCATGGCCAATGTAAAAAGACATGCAGCGTTCAACTAACTACGACTACACTACAAATGATCTAAGACTAATGGACAATGTACCAGATTCTGTTCCAAACCAGAAGTCAGGTCAGGATCAGCAAGAACATCTAGCTCTGAAAGCTCAAACTTGCGGCCATCTCCAAACTACTTATTTGGCCTTTGGCTTCAGCAAATATTTGAGCCACATCGCTTCAATGGGTGACTACTAGCAAATAGAATTTAGTGTGATCTGATATTTTTCAAATTTTGTAAAGGCTATCATTGATCCACTGTGCTTCAAGAACTTTTCAAGGCCAACATGTCAAAGGCTGGTTTGGAGGTGGATGCATATTTCTGCTCTCACCATCAATATTTCTGAGCTCGGAGCATCAATGCCAACAAGCAAGGTATCTGTGTGCAAGTTGACCACGGAGGAATATTTTGAGAATGAGTAGCCATTCGTTAACCTTATTCAAATTCTCATGGCTGCATCAAAAAATCTGCATAATTTTGGGACATCCAATTGTTTTATTCTTGCACTCGGTTGTTCTCAACTTTTCAAATCGCCGATGTGTATTTCGCAGTAACCATTGTGGCTTCTGAGCTTAAATAGTGGAAAATCTAAGAATAGAATGCTGCCCGGGTATAGTTAGCTTTCTTCATTCAATCAGCGGTAAATCTGATATTTGAATTCTCCGCTTGAAAATCAGTTGCTCGTTCTATCTATCTCATATTAATGTACAATAACCTACACATAAGTAATTACTAATACTTATAAGGGCAAGTATGTTGTCATTTTTGCAAACCATGATATACTTTTCATGTTATTAGTATGTTTTGATGTTTTAACGGAATTTTGACTGGTTTTAAATGTTGAATTGCAAGCAACCAGTTTTGTTTTTTTGATTGAAGTCTTGCAAGAGAGTCGCCAATTAGCAATCATGTTAGAAATTTATTTAGGTATGAACCTTGTTTATGATGATAATGATACTTAAAAACGATTTTTTCCTGATATCAATGTTTAGCTCAATGTCAGTGCTGATAGCAGGAACAAAGGTAAGTTATTATGTAGTATTTTATGATCTGTAACTTGGGGTATCACAGCCTTGAATCGTTTATTTTTTTTTCAATAAGATGTTAATGAAATGGTGTTTTACTACCTTGTCACAGGAAAAATACCACGTGCGTAATTAAGAATGCCAAAATTAAGCCGCGCATTGAGTAAGGGTCAATGCTCCTAAATTGTGTAAAGTTTGTACAAATTAAGCCTCAGCTCTATGAAGGATCTTGAAAAATAGATGAAGAGGCAAGTTCCATTTTCCAATGAAGTATTTGTTTCATTCTCATAAAAATATAAAGGAATTGTAGTTACAAGAACAATTCTATTTAAATTAGGAGTCAAGTGACGAAGGTTCCGTAGCACTCACCTTATTGTCATGGTAAACATTAAGCCACATTTAATTGAGGTTATTATTTTGTTGTGCATATTAATAGCGCACGCGCTTTACTTTCTTGTAGTGAGGTGTTAGTGTTTTTTTGCATCAACCCAAAGTAAGGTTCGCATTTACGAGGAGCCCATTGCGTCGTAAGAACGTGAGCGATATTTGGATAAGCACGCGTAATGAGAAATGTGTAATATGCCTTTGCTTGTTGTGTTTTTATCAAACCAATGCTATTCTTGTTTCTTATTCTTGTCCCTTTTCTGCCTGCACACATCAAATCGCTATCCATTATGTTATTACAGCCCACATTTTGTGTTTCTCCTCCCCACTATGTGCAAGTAGTTAATGGGCAGCGGAATCAAAACCACAATGGTGGCTAGTAACAGGTATAAAAGAAATAAAAATTACGAGTGGATACTGTTTCCTTGATGCGTGGGAATCTGGAGAGAAAGGGACTGATGTCCTCACGCTTCAATACAGGGACTAATTAGGCCAAGTCCGCCGCGTTCACGGCGCGACCAATCAGATCACTACTTTCTTAATATGGTCAACCCACGTGCCTAGTTTTAGCGTTTGATTGGCTCATTAGTTCAAAGTTCGACTTCTCGAAACGAAGCGACGCTCGAAGTGACCTTCGAAGGGACGTTCGACGTTTCTTTCGACGTTCGTAGGATGGAAGATTTTCTAAGTTTCTTCTGATCTTTCGTAAGATTTTAGTCCCTGTTTAGAATCCGTTTGGTCGTGAGTCCTTCGTATGAGTGAAAAAAAAACATCAGATTATAAACGTTGAACGAATACAAGGAATCACGTCGTCAGTGTAGGAATAGACAGAATGGTGAATTTCTTTCCCTTATTCAATTATACCCTTTTGTTAAATACGCAATTTGTATGATTCTTTTACACAGAATGGCTGCATTAAGTTATTTGTGAATGGCACATTCCAAATAGCATCGATTAGAGATAATGCCTCCTCAACATCAAAGGTAAGTGTGTTTCTTGTTGCTGTTGAAAATTTTTAGTTTGAATATCAATGACTGATTATGACTGGGAAGGATGGAAAATGAAAAATTTGAAATGATTGTCGTCGCAATTTTGGTTTTTCGATTTTTGATGAGATTACGGTTTCCTGCCAGCACTTCAATTTCTGAAAAATCATTTCTTAATCGCTAAGTACCTGGTACCCAGCAAGGCCTCTCCATATCAGTTAATAGATTGTTGAGCAGTGAAAGTACTGCTTGCAATGCAAGCCTCTGCACAAAAGTTGAATGAAGCAAAGCCCTCCCATGTATCTTGTGGAATGAACATGTTAACTATCTTATGTGTTAACACCGACACATAAGATAGTCCAGGCTGTAATTTTTTTTCAAATTCGATCCCCATTTGTATGCACCAGTCCATTGTATTCATTGTACGCGAACTCATGATGAGTTGTAAGATTGTAGGTTCTTATTGGCTGGTGTTTATTGCAGACCAAAAACGTGTTTTGGCCGTAGAAGTGGGATTTTGTTACCCAATTGTTACAGGGTGTGTCAAGAAACGTGTCCCGTTTGCTTGCTTGCTGTCGATGAGCTTCACTGTCAGTTCTCTTGTGTTTTTACTTTGCTGCAGTGCGTGGGCTTCAACTTAGAGTTTCAAACCTTGTTTGAGTCAATCTTGCAAGTAGTTGCTTTATGGCACAGAGGAAGCAAAATAGATGGTTGCTTCAAGGATAGAGCTTTAAAGCTTTCGTTCTTCTCTGCGATGTGAAATCAAGTAGATTTGAGAAGACTGTTGTTGCGTTGGAATAGTTGTTTTCTTCATTCTTGAAAAGTTAGCAGTGCTGTCTACTTACAAGACAACATCCATTATATTTTTCAACTGGCCTTGCTCCTATCACAACACAAACTTTATTTACAATTGACGTTATCTATTCATAACCATTTATAACTTCAAAAGGATCACCTGAGGTCCATGGCATGGCCTGCAAATAGTACAAATAACAGAACCCATGGCGTGAGTCAGAGAAAATGTCGGGCATTTAACAAGCCATATTAGGAGCAGAACAAGTCAATTCGAGTGTTTTAGAGTTTTCCTTTGCTATTGGATACAGAAATGTACGTTGTTAAAATGGGTCGTCTCTTTCCACATTAATCTGCCATTTGTGATGTAGTTATTTTCGTGAAAAGTATCGCTAGTGCAAGAATTTCTGCTGCATAACGATACTTACCAAATGCATAGTCCCAAAGGCTAAGACATAAGCTACAACAGTTATATCTTTTTGTGCTCTAAAAAAATGCATGCCTTGCCTCAGTTTATTGGCAGAGAAACAGTATGTTTTCCATGATTTATATGGTCATACATGAATGAATCTAGTTGAAGGCCGATTGTAGGAATCCTGTGAAAAGTGATTTTACTGAGGTCAGTCGTCATTATAAAATGGATCGACCCATTTTGACCATACAACTTTTCATATCTGCTACAGAAGCCTTTCTTCTATGCGATGGAGTTTAAAGAATAGGCTTGGGAAAGTAAGCTGCGTCGATAGAAATTGGCTAACACTGACTCACTCAAATATTTCTCTGACTCACTCAAATATTTACGAAATTACTTCTTAGGCATTTTTTGGCGACGCACGCACCTACATTAAAAAATCTTATAGGTTATGTATTGACCAATGAGATTTCATCCTGTACATCAAGTCATTCACTTTAATATTTTATCTCATTGTAGAAGTATCCTGTGAGAAGCTTATCTATGTCAAAGAATCTCAAGATGATTTTTTCAGTCCATACTATGGAAGTTGACGGAGTTGACAAAGGCGAAAAATACTTCAAATTTGTATGTTTGATTTATATCCTGCAGGATCACGTCATATTTGATATAATTCGTCCATTTTTTTCTGCGTAGTATGTAAATAATTTGATGAAAGACAATCTTGTGTGTAAACAGAATGGGTTAGAGATCGAAGCCACTTAAGCACGAATACGTTTTATATTGCCAAATCACAATACTTTCATTTCTTCATCGTTAAACTTTGTTGCATTTGTCATTGGCAGTTTTGCAACGTATACCGCGCCAGTCATGTCTGCATTTCCCGGAAAATCGGCTCATATGAGGAGACGTTGTGCAATGCAACGATTCCCGTTACTACAGTTTGCTCATCATTTGAAAATATTGTGCTTGTCCACACAGGCAGTTTTGCGTCAACCTGATAAATCGAGGTGAAAAAAACTGCGTGTGAATCGTTTCTACTGATATTTCAATCCAATCTTGCCCATTTATTTAAGAAATTCAGATGCTGGATATTGTGATGAATATTTTCCCAGAAATATTTTCATAAACTCTTTCAAGTCATATCTCAGAGGAAGATCATTGACCACAAAAAACGATTCTCATCGACTTCATGGTTAGAAAAGTTATTTTTCAAACATCTTCGAATTCTGTGCAAGCGGAGAGTGAGGATGATTAAATACCTGCTGTTAACCATTAGGCTGTGTGCGCCGTGCATGAGCAAAACAACGTGAACACAAGATGGGCAATGACGATGGTAAATACTTACGGTTGTTCTGCCAGGCTTGAAGACAGGCACGAAGGATAGACCATTCTGCCTTCCCTTTCCTCTGGGTATCTTTGACGACTCATTTTCTCCAAGTATCCATTGCAACTCAACTTTTCACCCGTCATGGAAGAAGCAATCTTGAAGCAAAACATTTGCCTATCTTGAGGACTTTGACTTTCAGACCACCTGAGAGTCCTTCTGCAGTCGATTATTGGTCAGAAACAGCGCGCAAGGCCTCATTGGTCTCATTTAAACCAAAACTTGAAATATCATGTTTTGTTAAAATCCAGCTTTCAATCGTATAGGTTGATTTTGTCATGTTAGTACTTTTTAAAGTTATAATTCATCGTTTAAGGTTTTTACTTGATTTAAATTTCAGCGCTCTTTTGATTTGCTGTCTTCACGATTAGAAGAGATCAAAACGTTAACGAAAAAGTATGAAACAACGTCTTCATTGTTAGAGGTAACAAAATGATATACTTCTTACTTATGTCATGCTGATTGTGGAAATGATTATAACCATAAGTATTTGGAGAATCATTTCGCAAATAATGTTAAAATTAAAATTGGCGCATGGCAGCGAAACGAAGTCTTGCTAAAAAGCGAATAACAAGTATTGCGACGGTCATCATTTTCATTGTAATTTTATTCCAGTTAAATATTTGTTATGATTGTCATAGCAATCGGTCACGTATCTGGTTGGCCACAAAAATGTCTTTGTGACTCTGTACATTTGGAATGAAAGAAAGCTTTTCACTTACTACGGTCGTCGAAGTAAATTAGGATCAGTAGTAATTGCATTCTTATTCTTTTATTACTTACTCTTATTACCTAACTAGGTGTGTCACAGACTGCCTCTAAGACAAATTCGAGTTTGGACAAATAGGGCAAGACCGATTAAACAGTTTATTAGACTGGGCCATGTTAATTAGAAATTTCAGTTCCAGTCTTCTCTTTTAAAGTCTTTCGGAATGACTGAAATTTTTCATTGCCACATACACCGATTTCTACAAATCTACCTCAACGATATAATATAACGATGCAGTTTCCAATCCTGAATTCAATTTTAATAATAATTTCTTTCTTGCCAGAAATTTGACAATGAATTGAAGCAAGTTTCCGATTCTTGGCAGAATATCTTACAGAAAGTTAGCTCAAAGCTGGATAATTTCTCAGAGGTTTGATTGTTCTCTCAGTATTTCAGTTCCTTATACTTATTGCGCACATAGCTTTTTCGCTGCAGTTTCATTAACCCTATTATTTTTTATTCCATTAAAAGTTTGCAAGACAAATTACCTACCACACTAGCTACTAATTACTCTACGAAACACTACAAGGACGATAATACCACGGGGAGCAATAGACTATGACAACCCCGTAGCAATTAACATAGAAAGAAATAGAAACTGCTGGGTGCATCAGGAAAGATGTACGACCCGCCCGCAAAGCCGCACCCAAAAGCCACCAACCGATTCGCACAGGTTATTGCGAATTGACGATGCGTCAAAGAGGCTTTAACAGCCCTATTTTGGTAGGAGGCGAGCGTTTTTTGCCCCCCCCCCCCAAGTAATAGTTATTAAAAAACTCTGACAGACGCAAAATTATGGCCATGAAACTATTGGACATATTACTGTTACCTATGATGCAGCTACTCAAAAAATTTCAGTAAAATTATTTACAAATGAGGGGAAGGGAGGCACCTTTCGGGAACTGACGCTGTCGATATCAAAATTATCCAATCTCAATTTTCGTGAAAAAGTAGCATAATTGCAATATTTTGCAAACTTCTTTTTGCAGAGTAGTGTTATTTGATGTTGTCTATCATAATTATCATGTTTGGGTGGAAATTAAGCTCCATCTTATTACATTTTTCCCGATTTTTTTGTCCAATTTTGCCGCTTTTCTTGACCACACGAATTCGATGCTCACGTAAGCAATAATAGTGACTAACTTTCGGTTAATTCTTATATTTCCATAATGTACATGCATGAGGTTATTAGCAAAAGGAATTTGGTTGCTCTACCCGTTACCAGCCAAGAGTTAGGTAGGGAGGCTTTTGTGCCCCCGCCTAAAATAGGACGTGTCGGATAGCCTAACTACTAAAGGATTAACCATCATTCATCGACTGAATACTATCGTTTTTGTTCATTGTCGTTATTTATTCCTTAAAAGTAGGTTTAAAGGGAACGCAATACTGTAAAACCCCGCAAACAAGAACATAGTAAACTAAGAACCTGCAGACTGATTTTGTGGAAAAAGACACCCAAAGGTAAGAACTAAAAACAGACTGATTTGCTTCAATGTTCTTATGAGATGATACACTTAATCAAGAAATGCCATTATATCAGTGTAAACAAACTCCCAGCTATTGATAACTGAACACCTCTAACAGTTTTCAGGGATATGCAAATTGTTTTATCGAGCCGTATGATATAAACTGATTTGTCAACAACAAAAATACCATACTCTCTGTATTTAAATGCAGTCATTATATCCTCAAGTGTATTTAACACATATATATATATTGTATACTGTAGTTACTGTATATGTTCATCATAGTCACAAGTGTCCTTGTGATAAGAACCACACCCTGAAAATGTCATAAGTACCTCATTTATAAGAACCTAGCCAGTCTCTTTTTTAGAAAAGTATGTTCTTGTTTGCGGGGTTTTACTGTATGTCGCAGCCAGTGATAGGGAATTTTCTGCAATTTTAGATGCTTCCAGCAGACACAAGTGTATCAGATGAGTTTTTAATGGCATTTGCTTGTGGCACTCTGAGGTATGTGAGATTTTGTTTATCAACATGTTCATATTTCATGGAGAAGTGATTTTCTAGTTTTCATGTTAGGTTCTTGATCGTCTGAGACCGAGACAAAAAAGGGATGAGATACGTTGAAGTAGGCAGATTCGCAAATAAAAGCGAATATGAACAGTGCATATATGAGCTTTAAAATTCAGAGAATCGAGTAAAGTATGCATTAGAAATTTAATGTTTTCTGCGCAGCAGTTGCTTTGTTACGATCAATTTCAGGCAACTTTTTAATACATCTATTAGAGTAATGCTTGCAAAACATTTGTGAGCTTTTCAATTAACTATGCTGTGACTGCCGATGCAATGAAGAAGAAATGCATCGCAGACGGAATCTGATATTCATCAATAGCCAGCAGCACTGAGGCTCGAATTCCAATCGTGTTCGTCATGTCATTTTTAATCTGAATCCATATTACAATGGCTAGATTTGACGGATACATTCATGTGGAAATGAACATTTTCCAAAGGAATGCACTAGTTGGGACTTAGTTATATTTGTCTTTTTCACAGTGCAGAACTGCAGTCGTTTCTGATCAATGAATTGACTATGAAGGTAATTTCATCTATATACCTGGTGACTCAAAATATGTCCGCCTATTTGAAAAATGATTGCAGCCAAAGTATTTGCGCTACAGTGACAGAGATTGACATTCCTATTAGCTAAAAAATTGAGGTATTTGTCATGGTTGTTTGATATTTTTTCAAACATAGTAAATTCGAAAGATTCAAACATTTGTCTTTCTGAGCATCCAGAAAATGACCTTAAAATTACGGTCAAATGTATCTCGAAATAAAAGAAACTAATCTTGTCAGTTTTACCCTTTCCAGGACTCCTGTTTTCATAGCAATAAATGAGATATGAATTTCAGTTTCTTTCTCATATTCAGTTGATCAATTTATTAGCTACGGTAATTCTCACAAGGATTTCGAATGGATTTTTAGAAACCCGGAAAATGTGATCATGCGTTTTACAGCATTTTCCTGCTGTTCTGCAAGAGTAATTTTTCAAATCTCTCGGCTCTACCAAGGGACTACCGTAGTTCCTTTGGCAGCTGGAAAATTTAAAGAATGAGTCTTACAGAACAGCCAGAAAATAGCCTAAAATGTATTATCAAATCTTCTAGGTCTCTTGAAATCAATTTAGACTCCATTTGAGAAGTATCATTCTTTTTTGAATTTTTTTGATTAACAAAAGAATTACTTTTCACTTGCTCCATTTTCCGAGGAATCACTATTCTGTGAATCACCAAAAAAGTAGGAAATTTTCTCGTAGCTGTTTGAAAATTCATTTTGGTGATTATAGCGCAAGAAAATTTGCTGCAACGAGTTTTGAAAAGGGGAAATTGTTTTGAGTTACCAACATATCTTTGAGTAAGCCGTGTCAATTTATTCTACTTAAGTATTGAAATATCTGTTCTATGCATAGGTATTTGTCTACCTGTACGGAAAGACACCTTCCCGGTTTTACAGTTTCGAAGCAAATTCGCAAATGTTTATTCTGATAAGTAGCCTTTCAACTGATTATCCGTTAACTTTGCCAAAAGACATTTGTTTGGCAGCATCTAAGAAAGGTGAATTTGCACGTCCTCAGAGTCATATGGGCTTTTATGATAACAATATCGTGTCGGAATTTTCTTTGTATTTACGAAAGCGCTTTAAACACATCCAATGCTTTTTGTCCACAGAGACTAACCAAAATGTTACCAATGGAAAATGTCTTCAATAGAAAAATCAATTTCTCTGGACCGAAAGATCTGACCTCAATGAAATAGTGATCCTCTGCAAGCCTGAATCTTGTGCTTTGATTTGACATATAGGTTTGTAAAGTAGGTCCGCATAGAATTTGTAAGGAGCAAAGACTGTAAAGATAGGTCAAAATTAGGAAGTGCCTTTTAGAAACGTTTGTAGGTGTATGTTTGTGGAAGTTTGGAATCTCAAGCTTGGTTCAAATTGAAATTGATTGATTGATTGATTGATTGATTGATTTAAATGATACCGGTACAATTAAAAACCGCGAGTATTGTGACGAATAGGTCTCCCGTTCACATAAAACGACCGATTTTGTGCCAACAGATTTTGAAACGGTAGATTTTGAAATCGATATCTTGTGAACACTCAAAAGCAACGAAAACGGAACATTTGTCAATTCATTCGAATCGATAGTGATCAGTTTGTGTGATGAAACTGTACTGTTTGGAGTAAAGTCAAACGATACAATTAGAACAATACTGTCGAGAATAGATACCAAAAGATCTATTCATCAAATAAAGGCAACCTACGCAAGTTGTGCAATTAGAAGTCGCTAAATCATTTACCTCATAGGTTCCAAATCCTTAAACAGATCGGTGTAAAAGTCAATGACCCATTTCTTTGAAGTGAATAGCTTCAACAAAACTCTTACTACCTCACTATAATTTTTCCATTGGACTTTTCTGAAATCTTCAATATTTTCAGAATTACAGTGCTTTGTTTCTTTTTTGACAATTCAAGAGAAATTTGCAAAAAAAATTTAAACTATCGTAATTTCTAAACAGTTGACCTAACATGAAATAATTTCCAAGAAAACCGTAGTTAATGAATGCCTACAACATGCTATTAAGCAAAAGTCCGTCACTCTCATGGCTTACGATGGAAAATTTGATGACGTCATATCCCCCAGATGAGGTGAATATAAAACACGCTGTAATTTCAAAAACAAGTCAAAATTTCTGAAACGTCCAACGGTAAAATTATGAATAGGTAGCTAAAGTTTCTTTTAAACCATTTATTTAGAAGAAATCGATCATAGAATTTTACACCCACCCTCTTACGCAAATCTAAAGACTTATCAGTTTTTCAAGGAGCGCAACTACGACATGTAATCAGTCTACTTGGAACCTATGCTATCATTTATGCTAGAGCTTTCTATTCAGAGAAATTTGAATTTTTTGCCAGTTGCCTTTTTCTTGATGCATTTTGTAGAAAGCAAATATGCAAGAGTTGATTTCGAAGTTCCGTGTTTTTTGTTACGAAATTTCTTCATGCGAGAGCTTACGTCCATATTCTGTAACAAATTTATAACGTCATGACTGTTATAATAGATCGATGGCTTTTGTATAATTTGTAAGTTCTTGTGTATTGAGTAAAATGATGTTTTTTGATTGTTGAGCTGCGTTTTATATGAACCTTTCAGAGGCCTAAAAGTCTGTACTTTGATTTGATATTGTTGATCATAAAGTGTATGTTGGCACAAGTTTAAATCTGCAAATACGTTGGTGTCATTGCTTGATTCAGAGATCTTGCCGTCTTCAAAACTTCTAAAGAAAAAATCTACTGCACCTGATATTTTCGAACGGTTGCACATTTTGAATCATCATGTATAAGTTGCTTTTTTTTGTATGTGCAGCTATTTTAGGCGATAAATGCATAAAATGACTTCATAGATGTTCTGCCCCAATTTGGTATTCTTGATATCTGTATTTGCTTTTCTAATGATTGCTACATTGGCCAACTTCTAGAAACGTAGATGTATATCCCTGAACTCTCTGGCCAGCCTCTGTATCATCATTTTATGTGCATTGTGTGAAGTTTCCACTCTCTTCCCATACACCTTTTATAGGGCCTTCGGAAATTGGGCGTCGATGTGAATTCTTCATATGCAAATATCAAGAGCCACGTTGTTGATAATCTTCAATCGTGAGTACTTTTACACTAATCAATATTTGGACTGCTGGATAGGACAGTTCTCCTCCTTTTTAGAAATTCTTCGAAGAAATCATGAAGTTCACGTAAACAATGAAGTTGGTCGTTCCAAATCCATGCCGATGTTGAGAGCCAAAAGCTTTTCGACCTTAAAAGTTTTGGACTTTTTACACGTTCCAAGATTTAATGCCCGAAGTTTTCGTAGGCCGAAAAACAGAGCAGAAACTGCGTAAAATGACGTCATCGAGCTATCTGAGATAAGGAAGTTTTTGAACAAATAGTCTTTTCGAAATGATAAATCAAGAGTTCAAGGCTCTAGGAAGAATATATAAAGTGTTGCCTAATTTTGGGATCTGTTGCAGGGAGCTAAGGAGGCTCAAAGTTACGAGTTTTTGCGCATGCATGCGCAGTTTCTGCTCTGTCAGGCCGAAATACTTGGTTTTAGAAGTATTTTTGCAGCATATAAAAATCGCGGCATTAGTTTTTTTGATGTTGTAAAACTACGGGCTGTAGGTAGTGCTCAGTCTTGACAAAGATTTATGTATGATACATCAAGTTAATCCTATCCTTATTTATCATTTCGTTTGTGAGATATCGACATGTTTTCCTTTTGTGTGCAGTTCTCCTGTGAAGGCGCCATTTTAATCCACGCTTGTGGAAGTAGATTGACGTGGTCTCGAGATCCCCGGAGGGATTATCTGTTGATCCTATCATCAATGCCACTTAAAAAGACTTTTATCTTTCCCTTTTCTAGACTGTGTTACGATTTATCTAAAGTGCTGTCTGAAGTTCTTGGAATGGGTCGATGGTATGAGAAGTATGGAATATTAGGACTCTGTGAGAAAATGGTTCAAGGTATGCATGATATGCTCCTTTGTTTTTGAAACAATGAATATTGTTTCACACCAATGGCAAATGTGACGACGAGCGGTTTCATTTTTTGACCTCGGAATGACATGATCAAAATATTTGAATAAACAAACTTCGTTTATGCTTGTTGCACAATGTTAAATTGATAACAAAACAAATAAAGTAATGTAGATTTCGCTACGAACAGAGCTTTGTAACGTACGATGTTTCGGGCTTAAACCCATTATCAAGTGAAGTAAGATTAGCAGAACGTAGGATAATAGAAGAGTAGATTCGAAAGGTTAAAATCGAATATAAGGGGATAGATGTGAGTAGGTGATGATAGAAAGATTTGAGTAGGTGATAAAAATTATTCGAGGAACCCAAGTTGTTTGAATATTGACAGCTCCATTCATTGACAAATCCAGTAAATATTGATTTTTTTATTCATCAAAAAGAATTAACAACAAATTTTACATACTACTCTACTTATCTAATTACTCTACAACACCACAGGAACGATACCAAGGGGAGCGAAAGACAATGACTACCCCATGGCCAAAACATAAAGACAAGCAACGGTAAATTACATACAACTACTGTACATTAGAAGCAATTAAAACGAAGAAAATAAACTGATTGATGATACATCATACATAAAGGGACTTCGTGGTTGGGACTTGACACATTGCTGAGGTTTCAAAGGATATTAATCAAACCGACCAGTTTTGTGGATGAAACGTAAAGTCAATTCGAGAATATTTTTGTTCAAATCATTAGAAAGGTCTTGATCGCCATATAGTAAAAGCTGCGTCAGAGCGTCATTTGAAAGACTAGCGATTTGTACAAATGGTCGTAGTAACTCAACAATTCCAGCGAGAAGATCTTTCCGTTGAAGATCAAAAGAAGGGCAGAGCAGCAAAAAGTGCTCCGTATCCTCAATCCCATCACTTGTTGGGCACATAGGGTTTATGGTGTTTCTGAAATTATGCTTGAATTTGTGAAAATTTAACTTGCTGAGACCAACCCTAAGTTGAGTAAGATAGGGTAATCCTATTGGATCGTGAATTCCGAAAACAGATTTTGCAGGGGGACGGACTATTGATAATAGCTTTTTCTTGAAAACAGCAACTGAGGGTGCAAGTCTCAACTCAGGGTCAAGCTTATTCCACTCGGATAAACAGTTGGGATAGAAACTAGATTTGAATTTTTCTGTTCTTGCCCTCATTTGCCCAATGACATCCTGGTCACGAAGACAGTACTGCGACTGATGAAGTGGGGGAATTGGATCTACTGTATACTCAGGGCTAAGATTGTTTACAAACTTGTACAACAAGGTAAGGCACCTACTCCATCTTCGGGAACTTAACGACTCCCAGCCAAGTTCCGTGTACAGCTTCTCGCGAGACGTTCCTCTCCATGTTCCTGTTATAACCAAAGCAGCAGAATACTGAACAGACTCTAGCCTTTCCATCATATTTGGTAAGATGATATTTTGACTGAATTCACATGCTTTGGCAGGAATGTGGTAAATAACATCACCATAGTCCAGGTGGGGTCGAACATAGAGCTTATATAATTCGTTAAGGGTATGCCTGGGCAAATATTTGGAGAGATATTTCAGCAAACCAATGCCCCTTCTTGCCTTAGAGATAGCTGATTTGATATGAGCTGAAAAGGATAATTTTGAGTCTAGGATAATCCCTAAATGTTTATGTTCATTAACTTTTTTCACAGGTATGTCGTTAAAAAGGATCACTGGATGATCAATTTCAATTTTCTTCTTTGAAAATGTTAATTCAACAGCTTGTTTTTGTGGGTCAGGATTGAAAGACATTCTCCAAGCGTGAGCCCACTGACCTATCAAGTCCAAGTCATGGTTCATGTCGTTGGCAGCTGTATTGGAATCTTCAACCACTGTGAACAACGATGTATCATCAGTAAATAACTTAACATTGCACTTCAGGCCTACGGCTAGATCATTTATATAAACAAGGAAAAATATTGGTCCCAGAATAGAGCCCTGAGGCACCCCTGCTGAAATATCTCCCCAAGTAGAACTCTGTCCATTCAGTACAGTCCTCTGCTTTCGATCCTTGAGGAAACTCTGGATTAGAAAAAGGAGCTGTCCCGAGACACCACATCGCTTTAGTTTATAAATTAGACCGTCGTGCCAAACCCTATCGAACGCTTTAGATATGTCAAGATACACAGAACGAACATCCAGAGGAGGATTACAGTCAAACGCTTTGAATATTGTATGTGTTATTGAATGTAACTGGTTGACTGTTGAGTCTCCTGGGCGAAAACCTGATTGATTTTGATTAAGGAGTTCATGTGTTACAAGATGCGAATAAAGAGAATCATATGTGAGTTTTTCAAGTATTTTCCCAAAAATTGGTAAAAGAGAAATAGGACGGTAATTCCCCTTAACATTTTTTTCATGTTTCTTATGAACCGGCACCACATTTGCACATTTCCATATTTCTGGGAATAATCCCCGCCTTAAACAATTTGTGAAAATTATTTTAAGTGGAAGAACCAATGCACCATCGCTCAACTTTATCATCCTCACAGATATTTCGTCCCATCCATGTGCTTTATTAGGATTAAGTGATCGTATGATATTAATTATTTTCTCCTCGGAGATGACAAAATCAGTCAACAAGGTTGTAGTTGCTGGAGTACCTTGTGGAATTTTTAACTGCCAGTGTCAATGGTCGTGCACTGAAGTATGAAATAGTCATTAAATATCTGTGCCTTTTCAGTAAAATCCGTTGCAAACAAGCCGTCTTCTAGAAGAGGTGGTATCAGTGGAATCTTAGCTTTGTTTAAGACAGTGTTTATCAAGTTCCAGTAGGTTTTGCTATTAGTCCCTGGATCAGCCAAAGTATTTCCAGCCTTACGGAAGTAATTTCGCTTGGCTTCCTCGATCATTTTGGCGCCTTCAGATATCATCTTTTGTATACCTTCAAGCTTGTCAACTGGCCTGCCACTCCTTACAAAACTTCTATATGCACGATGTTTTTTCCTGAGAAAGGTTTTAACGGCTTGTTTTATCCACGGAGTTTGGCGAGGCCTAATTGTTTTAATTCTATTTGGGATGAAATTAGAGTAAATGTTCAAAAGGACTTAATTGAGTAGTTTAACCTGTTCATTAGGGCATGCTATGTTTACAAGATATTCGTTCCAAGCAAACATTTCAATGCTTTTCCTTATAGCTACGAAATCTGCCTTATCGTAGTGCCAAATCTTGCGGGTGTATGGAGGTAGTGCTACGTTTGAAACCGATAATTTACCATAAATAATTTGATGGTGGCATTGCTCATGTAGTGACGGATGTACACCAGACTCAATAATGAGGTTTGGTTGATCAGTGAATATCAAGTCAATACAGGATTTCGAATCACCCAACAAATGGGTTGGTTCTGTTATCAACTGATGAAGCCCATTGTCAGTCGCTAGTGGCTCAAATAGTTTACCCTCGTTATTTTTGATATCATTTTCCCACCACTGAGTTGACCTACAGTTGAAATCGCCAGTAATGATAACACAGAAAGGACTTTCAAAATGCATTTTGGATAACATCAACTCAAAGTTTATTGTGAAGTTATCAAACTCCTCCGGGCCCTGACTTGGACTTCTATAAATTACGGCGAAGAAGTACTTTTTCCTGTTTATTTGAATTTCATACACAATACATTCTGGGAGGGTCACTAACTCAGAACGGTTTTTTGACGCAAGAGAATCTTTAATGTATAGGCCAACGCCATCCCTCTTCACATTTTGAGGATGGTTATCTTTTACAAACGAATAGCCATCTAGTGCTAGTCTATCTTCCTCCACGGTGCTGTCAAGGTGAGTTTCAACAATGCCAATAATGTCGTAATTATAGACCGAGTTGTAAGCCTCTATGAGCGAGACTCGTAAGAAATCATACGCAGTAATACTATTCAGATTCCAAGTACAAAAATCAAGTGTTTCAGGGCCTGGGTTCGTTTCTACATCACCACTCAGTAGAACTGTCCTAAAAACCAACCACTGTGCATGAATATTGATTAAGACCTGATCAAGATTTAAGAGGAAGCAATCATCAGAACATTTCGGCACTCAAGCTGGTGCCATCCTCAGCAAAAGAGTCAAAATATATGCCGTTTATGTAGCACTGATCATGAAACCGGTTTGACTAGTCAGTTAAGATAACATGGAAAGAAAGTATGCAAGTAAACAAGCTGAAGACCCCAGGGATCAGAACAAATTGAGGGTGTTAGGGAGATTGCGCGTTTAGGGAAGTCAATCACGCAAAATTAATACACTCTTAAAGGTCAAATTCATTGTTGGCCTCCTTCAGGATTCTAAAATCGCTTAATTTGCACAATGGCCAGTTTGTTTGATAGGCTCAATAATGGCCGAAGGTGATTTCTCATCTATGTTAGCCTTTGGCTAATAAATAACCATTTCGTTTTTGAATATTGGCCGAATACTTTTACGGCCCACCAACAGGTATACTTTTTTTTATCTCCGTAAAGTTAACTGCGGATTAGACTCCCTTTACTCCCAAAAGAAAACATGATTCAAGTTCCTAAAGACATGGTGATTACTGAAAAGCCAATACTTTTGTCAGTGATTTCATCCTAATAAACACCCAATATAATGCATGGCACTGTGCTTTTAAGGTAGCTCTGCTTTCCGCCCTACTGTGCACGAAAGGCAAGTTTTCAGAAATATTTCTCTCAAAAACTCATTTGTTACTCTGGAACCAATCGCTTTATCGAAATTCCGTTTCATAGAAAGGAAGATGCGATAACCATATTCAGTTCAGTTCAGTTCAGTTTATATCTTAAATTCCACTACGTACAATTCAGAAATATAAACGATACATACAAAAAGAACTAGACTACAAAGATATAAAACATGTTACAGAAAAATCAATACATTGGACACTAGGAAGTTAATGAAATATATAAATACTAATTGAGGAAAAATTGAATTGCATGCAGGGAATTACGTAAGGAGGAGCCCCCTCAATAGGTAAATCTGTTTGAAGGATTTGACGCTCGCAGTAAATCTTTAGACCTGGAATGGATTAAACGGAGCCTATGAATTGATAGAAAAGTTTTCTCCAAGGTTTTTATCTCCATGAAAACATCGAAACAAAACGATGTCTAAGTTACTTTGGTATCTCCTCATTTTCTGCATTCGTTACTGCTTCAATAACAATTGATACAAACAAAAATTAGAACAAAAGACAATACGCTACAGTAAAGCTCAAATAAACAATAATGGCAAAGAGCGATACAACTAGTTTTGATGGACTTGCTATCAGATATTTCAAAGGGTTGTCTCCAATTCTTCTCTCACTTAGGTTTTCTGGTTTTTATTGAGCATATGCTTTGTTTGAAATTAAACTAAGATTAAAGGCTCGATATATCAAATGAGGGTTTTTAGCTGAAGAGTTGTGTAACGTCGGTCTTTAATCATATAGACATTTACAATTCACTTGATTTGACTGATTCCTGCCGTGAAGTACAAATAAGAATCGAGATTTCCTTATACAACATGCCGTTCGGAAGCCTCCTCCATGCCAACAGTGCCCGACCCATTTATACCAGCATGATACACGCACAATGACCAGCTACTTGATATTTTACAAACTTTTCTGGCATATCCTACAGAGCCACAGCCGGTAGCCTATAAGTGGTATGGGTATTACTGCCTCTCTATTCAGTTATATTAACTTTTAGTTTTCTTAGTACATTATTTTAGTTCCATCCTTAGTAACATTCGTTTTCACTGTGCGCTACCAGAAAAATGACGAGTAGGACATTTCTACGCTTACACAATGAATACTTTGTTTCAATTTGTTGCAAGATACACAGATCTTTGTCATAGTTTAGGAGTTACCAAATGCATGAATATGAATCTGATCGAACGCCTAGTTTAGGAATTTTGTGTATTACTAAAATTGCTCTTAATTATGGAACGGACAGACTGATGTTGACCAAAGGAACTGTATATCTAAGTTTTCGTTTCTTTTGGGCAATGAATTTAAAGCAAATTTACAAAGTAAACTACATCAATGGCAAATACTACACTTTTTTCTAACTCACCCAGCACAAGAGATCGAACTTATGACATTAATTTGTTTTCACAGATGCATCGAGATATTTGGGTTCGTTCATGTTAAAAATAAGAGAATTGTTATGGTGAGTTTTTGTGTCTATAGTTCTAGACATTTTTCATCAGCGTATCATTTATCATTATCAACATGCGTAGTAACTTTAATCACGCGATACAACACGATTACGTTGCGATGTTTTTTGGAAGTGTTTTGTTTTTGTTTGGAGATACAGTCTGAGGGAAGGATCGCTTTGTAGGAGCTTTGGGTAGATTCTGATTGGCAATGCTTGCAGACCTGCTGACAAACTTGCGAATTTTTTTAAGTTTTGAGCAAACTTTCAATTACACTGCTGCTCGGAGTCTTCAAATGTTAATGATGTATTGAATACTGCCTTTACGTTGACCCAAAAAGGAGCTTTTCCATCTTTGAAGTGCGTTTGCGATGAACTGCAAAGTAGTCCGAGTGAAATACCGGTTTTGTATGGCTAAAGGTGCTTCCATTAATTTTCTTTTTTCTGACGCTGCAGCTCGTTTCACAAGAAAAGAAACGATCAATTGATTCCACGTATCCTGGGTTTCAATAGCGTGGATTCTAGTCCCTTGTCGATTTTAAAACCGCTGAAGCTAGATGAAAAACAACCTTGGACAAACAGTAGCAAATTTTCTTTCATTCATTTTAAAACTGCTACGCATGTATTAATTCGGCACAAAATAAAGGGTTTATAAATTTTCTACTTTCAAGTTATACCTTAGAGACTGTGTATGTAAGCAATTTTACCTATAAATACTTGGCTGTTGTCAATGTAAAGCACTGAGGAAGATTTTATAATCGAAACGTATGGCATTTTAACAGTTGTGTTTTTATTTTACTTTTTCTGTTATTTTTGAAGATGGTCTGAGTTTATTGATTCCACGTGTTTAATACTTTTAGTGTCATTGATAGAGATCTCAAGAGCTTCAGAGCTTTCTTCAAATGGGTTTCAGGAGGTAAGGTCTTGTAGTTTGTTTTAATTTCATTCTGTTCTGATCTATTCAAACAGGGTCAAGTTATTGATTGAATACGATTGTTTTTTGCCAAACTGCCCTGTAAAAAAATTATCCAGCCCTAAATTCATAATCTGAATACATATTGTAGAATAACAAAGAAAAAGTAGCCCAAAGTAGTTGAGCGATCTGCAGGAATCAAAAGGGCTTTGTCCATGCTCTGAATTTTTCAAGATGATTTATATGATTGTTCTCGTTGATTTCAGTTTTGGTCTGAGGCCATTCCATGATTCCTGCCCTCAAAGCGAAGGGTGTTGTGGCCACATGTTGTTTCTAGATAGGGGAAGCGAAAAGGTCGATTTTGGTATTCCGAGTACTGGTTGTCGATAATTTGTCGAACAGGCATGCATACTTGAATTTATTTGTATACTTGTAAACCTTTTTCAATGTTTCCATTAAAATCAAATCATCCACTTTTTGCCTGATCAGTCGCTTTATAGTTGGAAGCCCAGAATCGTTTTTGGAGCTATGGTTGTGTCTCTGGCCAGACGATCGTGTAGCTTTAGTAGCTGAATAGCTGTCTTTTTTATTTTCATTTACACAGCCACTTAAGATACTAGGTACGAGCTACTTTACTTCGCTTCCAGGGTGATACCATAGAGTGCAAGAGACCATGACAACTCCGCAGTCATTAACATAAAGAACTTGTAACTAAACTAAAATTAGATATACAGCTACTGAAGATGCACATGACAAGTTCTACTGATGAATACTAAAAGTACGTTTCACTTTGTACGTCGGGCTAACTTTGAATAATCAAGTCTTCTTCCACAAAACGAGTGATTTGAAGATTCAACTTTGCATTGGAAAGGATTTGTGCTTACAAACCAAAGAAAGAGAAGTAAGGTGACTTAGTGACTATGAGGTGTAAACCAAAAGTTTAGAATTTCCTTAGTCAAACTGACCAGTTTGTGAATGACACTTAGTATTAGTTTGAGTACATGTTTATTAACGTCACTAGAAGGTCTTTATCACCATACAATAAAACTTCTTATCAGAGCGTTGTTTGAAAGGCTGTTGATTTGACAAATGGTCGTAATACTGCTAAAATGCCAGCTGGAAGATTTCGTCGTTGGATGTCAACTGAAAGGTAAAGCAGCAAAAGGTAGCTATATTGAGCCATGATGCCATATATCAGCTACTGGATGTGCTAAATGGAAGTTTCAGAATACTGACAGCACACCTAGAGTGTTGGATGAATTGGAATGGCCAGCAAAGAGCTTGTAATGACATCCATAATTTGGCAGAGATTTATTTACAGTATACTTGTGTTCAATTTTCCTCTTCTTTCACAGTGATGTACCGCATATCAGATGAACCAATACCAACAATATTCAAAGAGGTATCAATACATCTATCCCATCTTCATGTTGTGTTAAGGCCCATCCTGTTTATCTCAACTTTGTGACAGAGCCAACATAGGGCACAAATCTTTGAAAAGTTAGATGAAAAGTTGATTACATATTTCTTTTTTCAAAAAGCCTGAAATGAATTTAGTGTACTTAACCGTAAATCTGCCGTGGAAATATTTTAATATCTTAGATAGTCTCAAACGGAAGCATTTATTATATTGGAAGGTGTGACGTCATCAAATTTCTAAACTGGAAACAAGATGAGTGAAAGATTTTGCTTGCCACCATATTGTAGACCTTTGTAAACTTTAGCTATCTTGAAGATTGTATCATTTTCCCTCCATTTGTTTAGGAATTTTGTCAAAATTTTGAATGATTAAGAAATAAAGGATGCCCCCATTTTGAAAAAAACAAAGATACAAACAAATCTCTGCTGCAGATTTACAATAAAGTTGAAGATGTCGGAGATGCTGGAGCAAACTCTCAAGCTTTTTCAGCTCCGAATTTCCATTTTTGCTTTATATGCTATAAACGAAAAGTAGGAGATGTGTGAACAGAGATTTTTCTCCCTTATCCAGTGTTTGTAAAATGCCGTGTTCAAAGAAAGCTTTTGGTGCTCCTTGGAAGTGTTGTTCTATGACAGCCTCGGAGATTTTTCTCCGACTTTTTCGTTTATAGCATAAAGGGCAAGAACAAAAAGGCGGAAGAAATTCTCCGAGGCTACATTAGAACGGCACTTCCATAGAGCATCGAAAATTGCCTTTGAAATAGGGCATTTTACAGTGAGAATTCACTGTGTTACGGGGAAAAAAGCCCTCCTCCGACATCTCCGACTTTTCATTTATAGGGCCAAAACGAAAAGTCGGAGTTAAAAAAGTTTGAGAGTTGCTCCAATATCTCTGGCATCTCCGTGTTTTAGGCCTTACCTTCACTGAGTTAAAGGGAAAAAATCCCACCTCCGACATCTCCGACTTTCGCTTATGGCATATAGGGCTAAAACGAAAAGTCGGAGTTAAAGAAATTTGAGAGTTTGCTTCAATATCTCCGTCATCTCCGACTTTTCGGCCTTACCTTCGATTCAAAGAAAAAATTAAAAGTATTTTGAAAAATTCATTATGTGGGTTTCTTAATTGTCTGTTTTTTTATTTGTGGGTAACTCTTTGAGCAATGTTTAGAAAATAGTTGGTAAATGACCATGAAGAATTTTGCAAAAACTTCGTTTTCCATGTTTATGTAGCAGTCTGTCAGAACTTGAACTGAGAAAGGTCTAAAACTTAATCGAGCAATTTGTCCCACGTTTGTTTGTTGCTCTGAACCACATCGATCATCAACCATTTGATCGACAGTGAAGATACTCATGCATGATGTTCGAATTTAAGGTTTTTCTTCGATGCAACTTCCAGAATCATACGCTGTTTCCAGCCATTCTCTGATCTCAAAGATGTTTTAAAGAAGGAGAAATTTCTTTTGAAAACTGTTCCCAAGTATTCCCTACGCGAGTCTCAGTTTTTCGCATTGCATTGAATGACGGCGTCAGACTGCTAGTCATGGCAATATGTCTGCGAAACAAAGACTACCAAAGCCATATGCACCGCATTTAGGACGCATCTTATCAAATCTCGACTTTTCTGATCATGGGCGGTAGGAGACTGCTGTGTTAGCCTGAAAATGCTTAATTCGCCTCATAAAGAAATCCAGTGTTTCAAACTTACGATGCTGTCGTTGTCTCTTTCTTCTTCATTGTCTTTGTGGTCTAGGCGCCGCCATGTTGCATTGATTCTGCACCGTATCTCGATATGGATTTCTAAGAAGCCCCCAAACGCGAAAACAAGACGGGATTGGGAATTCGCAGCACTACATGTGCATGCGTAGAATCAATGCAACATGCAACATGACTTAGAATTGATAAATCAATGGGCTCGTAGCTGGAGGATGTCTTTTAATCCTGATCCACAAAAACAAGCTGCTGAACTAATATTTTCAAGGAAGAAAAATGAAATTGATCATCCAGTCGTTCTCTTTAATGACACACCAGTGAAGAAAGTAATTGAACACAAACATCTGGGAATTGTTCTTGATTCCAAGTTGTCTTTTAATGCTCACATCAAAGCAGCTATCTCTAAAACAAGAAAGGGTATTGGTATGCTGAAATTTCTCTCGAGGTATCTGCCCAGACATACACTTGATCAACTTTATAAGTTGCATGTTCGTCCCCACCTAGACTACGGAGATGTCATCTTCCACACTCCAGCAAAATTATGCGAATTTAGTCACAACGAAATTTTAACAAGTTCTATGGAAAAGCTAGAGTCCGTCCAGTATTCCGCTGCCCTGGCTGTAACAGGAACATGGAGAGGAACTTCGCGAGCGAATCTGTACGCAGAGCTTGGCTGGGAGTCATTGAATTTACGAAGGTGGAGCAGACGTCTCACGCTGCTCTACAAAATTGTGAATAATCTAACACCTTCTTATATGACAGAACCAATCCCCCTTCTTCAGCAGTCGCATTACACTCTTCGCAATCCGGATGTCATCGGGCGAATAAGGGCAAGAACAGAAAAATTCAAGTCTAGTTTCTATCCTAGTTGCCTTACTGAATGGAATGAACTTGACCCAGAGATTAGACTTGCACCGTCTGTCACTGTTTCTAAGAAAAAACTTTTGTCGATTATCCGCCCCCCTGCAAAATCTGTTTTTGGGATTCATGACCCAATGGGATTATCACACCTTACTCAGCTTAGAGTGGGTCTCAGCAAATTGAATTTTCACAAATTCAGGCATAATTTTAAGGACACTATAAACCCAATGTGCCCTACGAACGATGGTGTTGAGGATACGGAGCACTTTTTGTTGCTTTGCCCATCTTTTGTGGTTCAACGACAAAACCTTCTTGCTGAAATTCTTCCACTGTTACGACCATTTGGATATGCTAATCTTTCAAATGAGGTTCTAGCGCAGCTCTTATTGTATGGTGATGAAAACCTCCCTAATGATGTTAACAGGAATATACTCGAGCTAACGTTAAGATTCATCAAGGAAACCGGTCGTCTAGATTAAGCTCTTTCCAAACTCTGCTACAAACCACGCAGCCACCATAGCACTCCTTCTTTGCAACACCCTTTCCCCCCTTTTTTTTTGTTTTTGTTATCCATATCCTTCTTAATAATTATGTCTGGTTTTCGTTTAAATGTTTTTCTTTTTAATTTTTCTTTTTTTAAGGCCTCGGGGTTGTCATTGTATTTTGCTCCTCTTGGTATCGTCGTCGTAGTATTGTAAAGTAGTTTAAGTAGTGTACAAAGTAATTTGTAACGTAAATTTTTGGATTGAATACATGTATATAAAAAAAAAATGCAACATGGCGGTGCCTGGTAGGCCTCAGTCGTGATGTGCATATTGGTTGAAATATATGGGCAAAGACAATGAAGAAGAAAGAGACATCCACGGCATCGTAAGTTTGAATGAATATATTTCTCTATGAGGCGATTTAAGCATCTTCAGGCTAACACAGCAGTCTCCTAACGCCAATGTTCTGATATATCGTGAAATTACGTCCCCATTCTTAGCACTTGATTAAATGATTTGATCAAAATTGGACTTTTCGAAGCGAATTGGTGTTGGAAGCGACGTTCCATTTATCGTTTGGCGTTCACAGGATAGAAGACATTCAGTCATTCTTCAGAATTTTCGTTTCAAGTCCTTGTATGGGTGAAATAAATCAATCAGATTACTTTATCGGTTCTTTTTACACCAGCCCAAATTTAACACGTGCCTCTTCTACGCCAACCCTACTTCTGCCAGTCCCAAAATTTGCTCTAGCCGCTCAAAGAGCAAGGAAAGACAAATCGAAAAAGCTCATCTGTGCGGAAATCTGTTTCAGGACATTGACGTGGGTGATACAACGTCTTAAAGAGCTTTCACGTCTTTATATTCTGTTTCATTAATGTTTGTAGCAAAGTTTTACCAACGATACAGAAAAAAACCAATGAGCAATTGATTTCTGCTAAATTTGTAACCAGTTCATTTTTGCCTTATCAATATCCAGTTTTTCTTTAAGGACAGGTTATTAAAGCCCTTAGACTTAAAATTATGTGTCTTTTATGTAATGTGCCTAAAATATGGTTCACACTAGCAAGAATAAGTGCTATAGAATTAATGCCGCTTTTCGAAAAGATTCTGAATTTTTTGGCCCCTGTTAACCCCGGCGGCCCCTTTCCTGCCGCCTTTATAACGCTGCCTAACGAAAATTAACGCCATTTAGGGCCGGTGTAAAAATCGTTGATAAGGTGAAAAGATCAAGGGAATACACCGAAGATCGCGTCGTTTGTCAACCCCCCCTCCCCGCTATCTCGATTTTGGCCAAGTTTTGTTCAGTGGTAAAAAACCCCACCTTTCAATAGGAAACCTGTTAAAGTTACAGTATTTCCTTTTCAGTTTAGTCAAGAAGAATACGCACATATCCTTGCTTTTCTGCAAACACAACTTGTCAAGGTGAGAATCATATCAACTTGATATATTTGACAGAACGATGCCAAACACGGCAAGAGCGTTCCCAGACAAATTTTATTGACATGAGGACTTACAACTGAAAACTTGCAATGTATGTACCAGGTGACCTAAATAGAACTTCACGAGCCAGATCATCGCTAGCTCCCTGAAATCAAAAGCTATTGTCAAATGCTTTCTATCACAGTTTAGATGAAAGGCTTGGCTATCTTATGAGATGCTGCATGGTCATTGTATGCAATGATTACCATCCGAAAAACCAGATTCAATGAAAATTTCGAATCCAGGATTCCTTATTTTGAGTGAAATAATCAAAATCATTTTCCAGTCAACATTTTGTGAGAACTCGACTTTGCGATGGATTAGAAGTCGTCTAGGGAAATTTTTTGTTTTCAAAACGATTGACCTCTGCTCCTCATTCAAATTTCATGCTCCAGAACAAATTTGGAATTTAGCCTTTTTCACACTTTCCAAAAAATGGACTGGAAAGTGAGGGAATGGTCCGAGAAATGAATGAATTTCTACGTTTTTCAAACTGTTTTTTCGGACAGTATGCATTTTAAAGTGACCAAGTAACATCGCAAAAGATAGCAGAGCCTTTCAGTTACATGCTGATACCTTGTTTGTCTGCATAACATTTGCTTTCAAGAAATTATGTACGATCTAGCTTGTTAAGTTTTTTTTTGATCACTCGGTATATTTTGTCATACTTTTACAACTGAAACCAATTTTTTAATGGATAGAAAATCGATTTAGCTGACATGTAAGATATTGTGTCAACCACCTCAAAATAAGATAAACAAAGTAATGCATTTTTAGTGTAACTCCGACGGAGTGGTAGACACGTGTTTTTACCTAAATGGAAATAGCTAATGCTAAAGCTGGTGCAGACCCAAGGTTTCTTTGCAGAGAAAAATATCCTATTGGTAATTTATTTGTATTCGGTAATTTCAGCATATGCTGCTTCATTATGTAGCAAATGTAACAATATGTGTTAAAGCATTTCCTTTAGCTATCTACTATACTGGGTGACTCGAAAAGACTTCACGAGATAGATTGCACATACCGGGTGTCCCCAGAAAAAACTTTCCCCGTTTGAACATTTCCATAACAACAACAACCACTCCGTACTTTTGAGCGATGTAAATGGCAACCTCTTGCTTAAAGGCTCACTTGGATCCATTTAATTTTACGCTATTGTTTTGCTCATCAAAAGATCTCCAAAATATGGATTTTTGGAAAATCTTATGTTGGAGAAGTCCTCGAAAAGGTGGGAAATCTTGCGATGGAGATATAATCCATTCTTTCCATGTTTTACATCACAGGTGTGAAGGCATGCAACCGTTTGTCAATTTCTTAAAGTAGTAATTAAAGTCAGCAATACGCTAAAGTGCGGACCACAGGACCTAGTCTTGTGCACTGTACTTTTTCTTCTACTATCAGCATAATCGTGCTTTGTACGGACAAAACAAACAGATGTGATTTTCGTAGGTCCCTTTATGAAGTTCAAGCTCCGTATTGTTGGAATTGAGTTGAAACACCTTGGATTTTGAGGTGAAGGTTTAACGATTTCATTGATAAACCGTTTTAGCTCTTTCTTGAGCATTTCAGGTATTCTGTTTTTCAGGAAGATAATTATAGAAGGTCAATGCACGCACATACAGAAATGAAAAAAATCCTCAAATCTAAGTTAAGCATTGTATAACAGATTTTCTGTAAAATCTTTATCAAATAAAACACACTTTTACTAAAATAACAGCTCAAATGGGAAAGTCTTTTTTTGGGGCACCCGGTAGTTTCTTCAAGGCAAATATTATGAACACAAACAAAGTATAGAAGGTTCAGCTATCTTTTTAGACGTTGCTTGGTCAGTTTAAGGTATGCCTGCTGTCCAGAAAGCACGGTACCAAAAATATTGGAATTTATTCATTTGTCCGACCATTCCCCCGTTTTCCACTCAATGTTTTGGAAGATGTGAGAGAAGCTGAATGCCAAATTTGCTTTAGAGCACGAAATTTGAATGAGTAACAGAGGTCAATCATTTCGCAAACACAGTTTTTCTCTAGGCTACTTCAAATCCATCGCTACGTTGAGTTTTCTCAAAATGTTGACTTGGAAATGATAGAAATTATTTTGCTCAAAATGATGAATCCGGGATTCGAAACTTTGTTTGAATTTGGTTTTTTGAATGGTCACTGTTGCTTAAAAACCACTGAGCATCCCATAGATAGCTAAGCCTTTCAACTACACTCTGATGCAAAGCATTTGACAATGGCTGTTGATGCCAGAGACCTAGTTACGATCTTGCTTGCGAACTTGTTTTGGACCACCCGGCACGAGATACTAAAAGAAATAAGTTTTGTAGTGACTTTATTGTGGATAACGTTTCGAAACTTAATTTGTCTTTATGCAAGAATTAGATCAGTGCAACATGTGTTATTACCTACAAAATCTTTCATGCAGCCTCGACTTTAGAAATTCATAAAGATTAATTTAAATGCTAATTTATCATGTTTTGATTGGATGACTTCAAAGAAACTCGGCTTCCTTTACTACCACGTGTCCCAAAAAATACTGCCGTTTGAAAATCACCAAAATTTCATCCTTAAATCGCAAAACTTTCTCTGTGCTTTCAGTGATCCAACTATATCTAATGATGTTAACATGTTTGTTTTCGCACTTAAAGGGCATCAATTGACAGGACATAAACCTTAAGTCTTAGCCATACTCAATAAGGTTCAACGTAAATCTTGCCCATGGGTGCTTGTTTTGAGACTTCTCATTATCCTTCAAGTCTCCAATTATCGTTAGCATTTCTCTCTGCCACTTGTCAGAAAATTGGAAGCGTACCATGCAAAAAGTGATTAATCTGGTAATAATCGGTACTTTAGCAGCATATCCTTCAAAGCCAAGCAAGGGTAACAGAGAAACCGAGAGTCCTAGAATAAGACCCCGCCTTTGAATAAGAACCCCGGTCCCTCGATTATGCCACCACCGAATAATAGTTTTTGCGAAATAAGCCATTTCCCTCGAATAAGACCCCATGTGGCGTATTCTTGATAAAAACTGTACGTTATTTTAGTGAATACTTTTGATTCTTTTTTTTTTGACTGACTTCTTCGTGTTTTTATAACGTACTCAGGCTTAGATATTGCTTGGAAGAAATATGTCTCAATATATCTAAGTTTTTTAAGCATACTGACCAGCCTCAAGTAGAAGAAGACAATTATTCTTGGTAATGTTTTTTGGCTGCTACAAAATAAGCCCCACCCTGGGAATAAGATATTTTGTGAGAAATATGCCCTCGGGGATTTATTCGAGGTCTTACGGTAATTTTGCTAATTTAAAGCCAATTAGAAGATCAGCTATATCTGGGGAATAAGTTTGGATTTTGATCTCCTTAAGATATTAGAAAATATATTCTAAGACCGGTGTCATATGTATTTCTGCATGATGCAAAATCCCGTACTACACCGGTTTTGTAATCAAATTTTGGTGAATTTTCGAATAGTTGTACTTTTGGGACACTCGTCTTAATTCTACCGTTAGACGTTTATGAATTCATGGATATTCGGAGATTACAGCATATTCTTTATTTCAACTCATCTCATGGAGAAAGTCTCGCGGTTGACACTATGTTGTACCGGGTGAGTAAAAAAAAAACGCCCGGCCCTTGGGAGGCTACTGCTCCCTTAGTATTTATGCAAGTATATTCTGCAATATCAGATTGAATAGCTAACATGTTCAATTAGTTTTAGAATTTTTCCTGGCTAAAGTCGGTCACTCCGTTGAGATTCTGTAAGCGATTTCCTAAAAAAATTCCCTATGAGAAACCTTGAAAAACGTGCGAAAGTTACAAGTAAATTTCCCTAATGTGTTTACCGCACAGCGATGATTTTTAGCACGCTTTATCAGGTGCTTTCTTCTTGGCTGGTTGAAAAGTCTTCCCCCTAGCGTAAATAGCTTAGTTAGGGGGATTCCATTCTTCCAAAAGGGACAAAAAACATGTACATCTCCAAGAGCCATTATTGCTAAGAAGGAGAACAAAGGGAAATCCTCCTTGGTGTTTTCACTCGTTTGGGCAGGTTTTCGAAAGGGCGTTCTGCAGAAAATCTCCTATTTCGACGAGAAGGAATTACCGATTAAAGCTGGGTGAATTATTGAACCTAATTTGACATATTAGGAATAAAACAAGACAGTTTTCAATATCATTACTGTGATATTCAGGGAGCAAGATATTTTCAAACGCCGGACGCTTTTATTGGCTCACCCGGTAGATATTCATAAACTATGTTGTCCAAATTTCTTCGAAAAATGTCGGTATCTAGATGGTTTGATTTTCCAAAAGTTTGAACGAATTTGTAGAAGAAGAAGAACTTCTAATTCTGACATATTGAGAAGTTTGGAATGGTCTAATAGTAGATTCATAAAAAAGAAGCTTCATTTTCTCTCGAGCAATGCAATCAACCAAAAGAAACACTTTGTCACCATTTACACCAGGCATATAAAGAATTCGACGCCTATTTTAGTTTTTGCAGCACTGCTCAGCGTAGATGTTATCTATGAAATTGTTTTGTCTTTTTGCAGAAAGACGGAAACGATTCGTTCATTTTGGAAAAAGTTGGTCAGGTAACTTTACCCTCATGCTTTATCCTTATTTCATTAGCTTCAATTTCCTTTTAACTTCATTGAACACCGTAGCACCTTAACACAGAAGGGCTGCTTTAGATACATCACTTTATTTAGTATACAAGGTTACTTGAATAATCATCGAATAATAATCGGAGCAAAGTAAGTTGTGCAGGAATCTTCAAAATTGCCTTTTCTAAAGCCTGGTTTGCAATATATCTGGTTTGCCTGGTTTGCACAATATATCTGGTATACCTGGTTTGCTGGATAAGGAAGAAAAGGAAATAATTTTAGTTGGGGACACAAACTGTGATATAATGGATCACAAAAACGCTAACACCAAAAAACTTAAGCTTGTCTATTCTGAATATCAATTGGAACAGTTAATAAAGAGCTATACAAGAGTTGCCGTAACAACAACTGAGCAAGGTGATAAGAGAGTAAGTAAATCACTCATAGACCATTTCTCTACCTCGAACTCAAAAGTCATTCTAAAGGCAGATGTCTTAAAAACGGGGATGGTTGAGCATTATATGGTGTATGGGGTTAGGAAAGTTAATGCCTGGCGATTGAAAAAAGAACATGCAAAGCCAAAGTTAGTTGAATCAAGAAATATGAAACAATATGATAAGGCCCTCTTTCTGAACGACTTACAACAAATAGACTGGAAAACCATCCTTGACCCTCTTTCCAGTGATCCAGCTGGTATGGCGAACACATTTCAGGAAATTGTTGAGTCAATCTTGAACGTTCACGCTCCAATAAAAAGGAGAAGAGTTCGGTCCGAGTTTGCACCCTGGCTTACCCCGATTATTAGGAAATCAATGGCAACCCGGGATAGGCTGAAGAAAAGGGCAACTCAGAATCCCGAAATGTGGTCTCTCTATACCAAGCAACGTAATAGAGTAACAAAAGAAATCAGAAATTCTATTCAGGATCACTATAAGAATTTAATCAATGAAAGTAATGGGGACCCGAAAAAAATGTGGAAGACAATAAATCGGGTCTTGGATAAAGATGTTAAATCCACAAACCTCTCCGCCATTGAAAATGAAGGCAAAACTTTGACAAAAGAACATGATATGCTTGAGGCTCTTAACCGTCACTTTGTTTCAGTTGGACCTAATCTTGCAAAACAGATTAGTTCCAAATCTGATGATGACTGCCTGAAGCATATCATCCCAGAAAACAGAGAAATGCTTTTTCAAACGGTAGATGAGGAATATGTCTTGAATGCAATAAATTGGCTAGAGAAAGGAAAAGCATCCGGTCCCGATAAAGTAATGATAACGTCGGTAAAAGACGCGGCCAGTTCCATCGCTTATCCTCTCATGCTGATTTATAACGCATCACTTATGAATGGCATCTTTCCAGATATTTGGAAACTAGCGAGGGTCACCCATATTTACAAATCAGGCCCTAAAAGTGATACAAACAATTACCGGCCCATATCTGTAATTTCTGTGTTCTCGAGGATGTTAGAGCGGCTTACCCACGACCAGCTGTTTGCATTTCTCAAAACAAACAAACGACTAACAAGTAACCAAGCAGCTTTTCGCAAGCATTACTCCACAATGACCTCGCTGATTGGCAGCACTGACTATTGGTATGAGAGTGTATTTGAACAGATACAACCTTACTGTATTTCTTGACTTAAAGAAAGCTTTCGACACGGTCGACCATAGCGTATTAATGAAAAAATTACGCGCGTATGGGGTGAGAGGCAAATCTGGGGATTGGTTTGAATCCTACCTAACAAACAGAAAACAATTTTGCTCTCTAAATGGTTTGCATTCAAAAGCTAAAAAGGTTACCTGTGGCATACCACAAGGTTCATGCCTAGGCCCTCTTCTTTTCATCATTTATTTGAATGACCTTGAAGAGTGCTTACAATTCTCACGAGCTAGCATCTATGCTGATGACACTAGTTTGACAATTGCTTCTAGTAATTCAGTAAAATTGGTCGACGATGCACACCGGGAGCTTCTCAATATCTCAGAGTGGATGAGAGTGAATAAACTAAGTCCTAATCCCAAAAAAACTGAATTCATGGTAATAGGACACCCACTCAAGACTAGGAGTCTTGACCTTCCAGAGGTTCCAACGCTGGATGGTTCTGATATAAAAAAGGTTGGTCAAGTGAAATCCCTTGGCATCATTATTGACGAAAGCCTTACCTGGGATGAGCAATACAGGCGTGTAAAGGGCAAAATGAGTGCTGGTCTTTCAGCTCTAAAACGACTGAAAAATATTTTACCACAATCTCAGCTTTGCAGTGTGTATTATGCTCTTGTCGAGAGTCATCTGCGTTATGGCGACGTTATTTGGGGTAGCTTGTGTAAAACAAAATTAGCTGCTCTTCAACGTCTTCAATCCCGAGCATGGTCAATGATAGAGAATGCAAAAATTAAAGATCTTTGGTCTAGTTCCTGGCTAAATGTAGAAAATATTATCCGTTATGACAGGAACGTGATGACCTACAAGATCGTACACAGATTATGTCCTGAAAATCTTTTTGATAAATACTTGCCCAGATCATGTTTTTCTTCATACAATGTATTTTCGTACTTCACAGCTCTGAGCTCTCCGGTTCAAACGGCTCCAAAACGCACGCCAATGCCAAAAACCCAGAAAACACAGCAATAACACAACTGGCTTCCAGCATAAAGCATGGTTTGCTAAAAGTCAAATTATCACAATTAGCAAAAACAGAAACTCAGTAAATCAAAGACAAAATACGAGAGAATACAAAACTATCAGCCTAATCTACCCGACACAAGATATTATAAACACAATAGTTGAAAAAGTCAGTAACGTTCGTGAATAACAGCAAATCGATACCATAATGTTCGCATGCAAAACTACAATATTCTGCAATAATAAGTCAATTAATAAAAGTCAATAACTGCACACTCACAGACTGTTTGTTCTTGTCTACGATGGCCTAACCATCCTCTAACACAGCTCGACGAACCACCAAGTTCTTTAACACAGCTTGCAGTCTTGCAGTTTCTCAATAACCTGCTCTTCGCATTTGCAGTGCCTTTTATAAGATGTGATAAACAATAGTCCCAAAGGGTAAAGAAAAGCTTCTAATGATTCCCTTGAGTACAAAAGGCAGGTCATGGTAGGTCAAAAGGTCAAAGTCTACTTTTCAACCATTCAATTCTAAACTTTGCACAATACATCCGGCCCCAAACGTTTTCTTTGCTAGAGAACAGTTTCTTTCATCCTTCTAATCAGTGCAAAGTTCGTCATCATTTATATCGTTTTCACTTGCTTCCAACAAACAAAGTTTATCCACTGGACGTACCAATTCCGACTGAGAGGTTTTAACTTTCGCTGATCTCACGAGACCATCTCTTCCTTGATGTACAGTCAATACTCTACCTAAGCGCATAGCTCCTCTTGGTAGTGGCTTGTCAACAATGAGAACTATGTCATTTTCTTGAATGTTTCTTTTCGGTGTGAACCATTTTTGTCGCTGTTGTAGCGTCGGGAGATATTCTCTAACCCATCTTTTCCAGAAGAGATCCGCCAAATATTGTATCTGCCTCCATCTTCTCTTGCAATAGCTATCTGCTTTGGAGAATATTCCTGGTGGGTAAGACTCATTTGATTTCAACATTAACAGGTGATTCGGAGTCAATGCATTTGCATCTCTTGGGTCATCCGAGACTCTTGTTAAAGGTCTCCCATTTACAATTGACTCGATCTCACACATGAGTGTCTGCAAACCTTCGTCATCCAAAATTTGTTCCCTCAACACCATTGTCATGACACGCCGAATTGTACGGATTAAGCGCTCCCATGCACCTCCCATGTGTGAAGCAGATGGTGGATTAAACTGCCAACTCACTTCGTTTTGAAGAAGAAACTCATGAATTTTCTCTTGATTCCACGAATTAACTGCTTCAGCTCACTTTCAGCGCTTGTAAAATTTGTACCATTGTCTGATCTGATTTCCTTGGGTCTACCACGACGGGCCATGAATCGTCTTAATGCGTTGATAAATGAATCAGTGTCTAAACTATGTGCCACCTCAACATGAACAGCACGAATGATGAGACACGTAAATATAACACCATACCTTTTAACCCTATCTGGACCGGGCTTTTCTGAGCATCCTCAGGCCGAGGGGGGGCTAAATTAGCCCCCCCTCAGAGCTCCAAATTGACACGGGCTATAAAGACGAAACTTGGCTATCTTATGTAACTTGATCTGAAAAGTCTGAATATTGTGTTTATTTTACTCTAATTGTTATATTTTCGATGACGTCATCAATTTTCTTTGTTTTTGGCCAAAAACAGTACTCCTACGAATTTTACTGTAAAAACTCACTCGCGTGAAATATTATGCTTGCTTGAAGTTTAATTAACAGATAAAACATCAAAATATCATAAAAACACGAATTTTCGAAAAAATTATGAAATTTGCAATCTTATATTTATTACCTAAATTCATTAAATATATGACGTCATCAATGACGTAATGTGAAAATAAAACGAAAATAGTAGGTATTTTTTATATTCCCTTATTGATTAACGGTTGCACAGAAAATTTCATCCAGTTATCTCACTTATGTTAAGAATTATCTTAGTTTGAAGTTTTAAAGGGTTTGACCGTAAAACAAACAAGAAATTAAAACTACTCTCTGAAAAAATTATTATATTTAAAAAACGACATGAGATATCTTGAAAAAATTTTGGCAGAAGATGTGACAAAGATATTTAGGAAAAGTCAAAAAAAATTATTGGCCTGGGATTTAGCGAAAAAAAGTTACATAGAAAAAACCTGGAGGGGGGCTAATTTAGCCCCCCCCGGTCCAGATAGGGTTAACTCTGCTGCGGGCTCTCTTTACGTAAAACGGTCCAAAGTAATCAACACCAGCGTACGTGAATGGTGGCTCTCCAGGAGTTATTCTGCTTTGTGGTAGATCTGCCATCTTCTGCTGCATAGGTTGCTGAAGATGCCTTCTGCATTTGAAACATTCACTGATGATTCGACGAACTGAGGCACGTGCATTAACCATCCAAAATCGTTCTCTAATCAATGACAATACATACTCCTTTCCAAGATGACCAGATAGATGATGATAGTATCTAATGATCAGGTCGGCCACATGATTTCACTTTGGAAGAATCACAGGATGTTTCATGTCACTTGTCTCGGTTTGCAAATGCTTCAGTCGTCCACCAACAAACAGCAGACCATTCATCACTACAGGGTCTAGATTGAGGAGACTGCTTCGCTTCTTTAACTGCTTCTCTCCAGATTTCAATGTGTCGATTTCGTCTTTGTAGGAATTCATTTGAACGCATGATATGATGGCATGTTCTGCTTTCGTGAGTTCTTCTACGGTCAACTTTCCTTTCGGAACTGAGTTTGATACGGCCACTGGTATCTTCGACTTCAGGATGAGCCAGTGCTTAAATCTCAACATCCATGAAACAGCCTTTTTCAGCATAATCCAAGAAGAAAATTTCGAGAAAATCAATTCATTCATACCCATACCATGTGACTTCTCCACCATAACACAGTGTGACTGTGCGCTTTTCTTTAATTCAGCATCATCATCCTCTACTTTGAAATCTTCTGTGCATTCAACTGGCCACGTTTCATCGCTTTGCCATAAGAAAGATGGTCCATTGATCCACCTTGAATCACCAGTGAGATCTTTCACAGGAACGCCTCTTGATGCGTCATCAGCTGGGTTCATCTTCGTCTGTACATAATTCCACTGAGAAGGATCTGATCCATCTTTGATCACAGCAATACGGTTGGCAACGAACGTCTGAAAACGCTTGTTCTCATTATTGATGTACTTGATCACAGCTGTGCTATCTGTCCAAAATACAGATCTGTCCACTCGAATTTCCAACTCTCGCTTTAACATCCGGTCCAGTTTGACTGCAACTGTAGCTGCAGACAGCTCAAGTCTGGGGATCGTCATGGGCTTTAGTGGTGCTAATCTGGACTTACCAATCGCAAAGGAACAATGAATTTTACCTTCATGATTAACTGTCCTTACATATGATACAGCTCCAAATCCATCTTCTGAGGCGTCAGAAAAATGATGCAACTCCACTGTTTTAACTTCACCAAAATTCTCTGGCTTAAAACACCTCTGAACTTTCAGCTCGGCAAGTTTTGGCAGCTCTTTGATCCAGTTGCTCCAACGGCTAACAGCAGTGCAAGGAATTTCATCGTCCCAACCAAGCTTTTCACGACACAAATTTTGCAAGATGATTTTGGCTGTAAGAATGAATGGTGATACTATACCAAGAGGGTCATATATTGAAGATATGAAGCTGAGAATTCCTCGTTTCGTTGCTTCTCTCGCCGGGATATTCACATTGTACTGAAAGCAATCGTTTGCGACATTCCACTGAACTCCCAACGCTCGTTCCACAGGTAGGATGTCTCTTTCAAAGTCGATCTTCTTCAATTCTTTCGAACGGTCTTCTTCAGGAATTGCGTCTATGACTTCTCGTTTATTACTGATCCATTTCGTCAGATTAAAACCACCAAGTGATAAGAGCTTCTTGAGATCTTTGTAAATACCAACAGCATCGTCGCTACTCTTTACAGACTTTAAAAGGTCATCAACGTAGAAGTTCTTCTTTACTGTAGAAACTATGTTACCTTTGAAGTGGTCCTTGTGGTCTTCTGCTGTCTTCTGAAGAGCAAATGTAGCGCAGCTTGGGGACCAAATGCCACCAAATAGATGAACCATCATTTGTCTCTCTTCTGGTTCCTTTGTAAGATCACCATTTGGAAACCATAGAAATCTCAATGCACCAACATCATTTTTCGTCTACCCGCACCTGATGAAACATAGCTTCCACGTCAGCAATCAGGGCAACATTTTCTTGCCGGAATCTCAGAAGGACTCCAACTAACGAATTTGTAAGGTCTGGACCTTGCATCACGTGCTCATTCAGTGATTTACCATTGAACTTCGCAGCACAGTCAAACACCACACGAGTTTTTTCTGGCTTCTTTGGATTGATTACATTATGATGAGGTAAGTACCATACCTTTCCATTGTTTTGGCAAAGCTGCTCCACTGGAACTGTTCTTGAATAACCCTTCATTTGCAAATCGTCTATGAATTCTGCATACTTGGTGTGAAGGTCACTATTCCTTGAAAGTTTTCTTCTCAGATACGTCAGTCGACTTTCTGCAACACTACGATTGTTGGGAAGGCAAGGCTGGGGATTCTTCCAGGGAATTGCTAACACATAATGTCCATCGTATAGTTTTGCCGACTCTTCAAAAATCCTCAGTGCCTTCTTGTCATTTGCAGACATCAGTTTCTTGTCATCAGAGATGCAATCGTCAAACTCATGGTTGAAATATTTTCGCAGTTGCTCACTCAGGAGATCACTGGTCTGATTTGTGCTTGCCATACAACATTGTGCAGCTGCTGCTTCAGTCTGCCCCAAAGGTCCATTGAGTGTCCATCCAAATTTGGTTCTTACTGTAAAGGGTCCTCCGTTCTCTCCTCTTCGTATTTCTTCAGGCTGCAAAGCTTCTGGTATGTTGACACCAATCAAGAGATTCACTGTGCAGTCTTCAAGTTTTGTTGGAAGTACCAGGTCATTCAGATAAGGCCATGATTTTACATCTTCTTGAGTTGCTACTGCATCCTTGGAGATGTTCAACTTCTCGACAACGAAAGCTTGTGGTACATCAATTGATACTGTATTGTCCAGGTCCATGATTTCAAGACTAGCGACTGCACTGTCACAATTCGTCATAACATTGCTGATTGTTGCCAACGAAATCTGACATTTCTTTGTTTTAACACCAAGCTTCATCAAAAGATCTTCTGAGCAAAATGATGCTGTGGAACCATTGTCTAAAAGAGCATAGGTAATAACTTCATTGGTCTCACCTTTACCTCTGACTTTAACTGGAACAATTGACAAACTCTTGCAGTGACATCCGGCCCCAGTTTCACTCAATGTACCAACAAACGGCCTTTGATCACCAGATCCGGAAGAAATCGCTGACTGATTTGTACTTGTTGTTTTTAGTTGTTGATTCCTTTTCATCTCGAAAGCAACAATTGCTTCATGCAGTGCTGACATGTGCTTTCTTCTCACGCTGCATCCTGGAATATTGCATGACTTCTTCTTCTTACATCCAGCAGAGAAATGGGTAGTCGACAAACAGTTATCACACAATTTCTTCTGGCGTATAAAGTTAAGTTGCTCCTCACCTCCTTTCTTTTTGAACATCTCACAAGCCTCAAGTTTGTGATCTCCTTCACAGAAATAGCATTTGAAACGAGTCTCACCATTTGAAATAGCTTTTGCATCACCACCACCTTGTGCTCCTTTCGTCTGAATACTGTAGTTCATGTTTCGTTGGCCTGTAACTCTGTTCCCCTCAGTGGCTGTTGCTGACTTCTTGTCCTTCATTCCACTATCTCTTTTTCCACCATCCATGATTCTACCAAAAACGGGGTCATTCTTCTCTACAGCCACTTTTCTTACCAACTTGCGCACGTCTTCAATGTTTGGTTCCCTCCATTCTTCTCGGATATCTTACACCTTTGACTGCCATCTTGCTCTGATATATCCCATATGAAACTTTTGCTGTGTTGACTTGGACATTTGCTTTGGCGCCTCGTTTTCGAAGTACAGCGATATCTGACTGCTGATTGGTTCTAAACACAAAAGGATCGATTGATTGATTCTCTGGATTGGGATTGAAGCAGATTCAAAATGGCTTCCAGACCGAAAAGAAATGTGAAAGAAATTTGTCGTTACGAACAAGACTTTTCATGCAAGAAGTCACATTTATGTCCTCGTGAAGCAACGAGAAACAAGAAAGATCTTTACGACGTGGAAATAGTTGAAAGAAATCACCAGCGAAAAATGGTGAAGATTCACTATGTCGGTTACTCGACAAAGTACGACAGATGGATACCAAACACTGATGGTGATGGCAGTTTGTGTTCCCTTGCGATCAAGAAAAAGTTGACTTTACCAACTCCAGAAACTCTAGAGGAGAGGTTTACATTGTTTTGCCAGAAAGCAAGAATCTGTATAAAACAGAAGCTTTGGAGTCACAGACTAAACAACCCTGAAGTTAGAATTCAAATTGAAGTTGATGAGGATGTGTTCCAAAATTTTGTGCAGGGTCTACCGACGTCGAAGTGGAGGGGACGCAGATATTACGTTCCAAAAAGCGTTTCTGACTTGGATCAAAGTCTAGGAAAAGGTTGGAATCAGAGAATCTTTAACTCAGTTGGTGACTTTGCATATGTCATTGACAACACATTCAAGATCAAGATGACCAAAAAACAACCAGTCAAAAAATTTTTGTATCAGGGTGGAGCTTATGTTGAAATGGCAAATGAGCAACAACCAACTGTTGATTTAATTTTTGTCAGAGGCGATGGGAACAAAACTCTTTATGAACAAAGAAGATGACTGTGATTTGTTAAACAAAGATGATAACTGTAATTTTGAACATCTTATCTTCCTATAATTGTCCGTATTACCATAATGCCTTGATTACTTATATCTTGGGATGTATTTCCCCTCTCAAGTAACTGCATCCTGATTACAAATCAAATGCAATTTTTTACAAGAGCACACTGAACCTCATATCAATGCACAATCAAGAACAAATTAAGAACATTCTGAGCATCAAATTGAAAATTTGCAGTTTCTTGAGTAGCTTTATCAGAATGCATATTTGCAAAAAATGAAAATAAGAACATCAGAAAGTTTTTGAGCCTCTGCTTGACTTTCTTCTCACTGTATAATACAAGAGAGTAGCCTAATTTATGCCAACACTCAATTTTTATAAGGAATGGGTTATAAGATACTGTATGAGCACTTGGCAGTTAGAACACTTACATTACAAATTTATAAGGAACATCCATTTAAATTTGTGGTACAAGTATTCAAATTATCAAGTGCTCACATGTTAATAAGTGGTTTCTTATGTGAACTGAATGCCCAAATAGTATATGTTCCATTTCTTCCTCTGCAGGGTTCATGAATTATGACAAAAAATATTTAGGTTCAGATAAAATCACAAAAATAAAGTACTTTGCCTCCTTGAATAAATGCAGATTCAAAATTATGTACCTTAGATGACATACATACAGTTACCTATTCAATGAGAACTGTTGTATACTGTGATGAGTTGCATAGAACTTTGACAAACAAAAGTTATGCAGATCACACCTTTACGTACTGAATGCATTCTTTCAGCCACACATTTCCCACTTTTGTTAAATGTTTACAGCGAATTGCCGTGCCGCAATCACCACATGGATTCATGCATGTCAAAACTGTGTGACCACTCCCTTGACAGTTTCTGCATTTGATAATTCTTCTTTCCCTGACATGACCCTCTGTTTCTAAAACATGTATTCTGTGACGTTTCAGCATGGACTGGCGAAGTGCTTCTATCCCTCTCATATTTGTTCCCTTAAAAAACATCTTTGTTGAGACATCATTAAATTTTTCTAGTCCCTGCTGATTGAAAACATTTAAGCCTCCATGCAACTGAAGGAATTCTGGAACATGGTTCACAAAAGCATGTATGTATGGAGTGACATCTTTACTCTGAAACAAAGCCAGAAATTCATCCAACCAAGAAACAAGTCCAGCCTTTATGGAATCTATCTTCCAATCATCATATGAATATCCTTTAATTTCACTTATCAGCTTGAAAAAACTGTCCCAGAGCTTTTGCATTTTAAGGGCCAATTCCTGGTTTCCTATGATGGAACTCAAGTCTATGTTCTCAAAAAGTTTGATTTTTTCAGGACCAGTCAAGTCTCTGTATTCAAGTTTCTTGGAATCCCGATTTACGTTCCAGTTGAATGATATATTCAAATCTTTTCTTAGGAAACTTTCATACTCTGCCATATGCACATTTTTTTCACGGTCAAAACCTTTGTTGAAAATTTGATGATCATTGATTGCATCTGAACGTTTCAATTCAATAATAAGTTCTTGGATCAAAACATCTGATATTCTCAAGAATAAGTGCAGAACATCTATTACAACATTTTTTACTGGAATAAAATCAAAGAGTGGCACATTTTTGCAACTGTACCTGCCCCTTCTCTGCCAGACTGAAATCTTGTCAACAGTCCTTGCACCTTTACTTTCATCTGTTATAGACCAGCTCATTTCTTTTTTGCAACGTTCTTTTTTGCTGCATGTACACCAAATGCATGCATATTCAGAACTGGCTGCCCCAATACCACAAACACAGGCAAGGAACTTCCAGTCTCCCCCTAAATAGTACACAACATTCAGTGTCCTACCATTGACAATAATTTCACTGAGGGTTCGCATTTCATTTATCAAATCCTTAAGGCCATGTCGAATTTCATCATAGTTTTCCTTTATTTTCATAATAGCTAGGCAGTAATTTCCTTTGTCTGCCATTGCCCTTTTCCCTTCCTCTATGATTGTGTATGTAAAATTTACTACATGTAGTCTTTTCCCCACCCATGTTCCATCACCAGAAAATTTGACTGACACATAATCTTTGATGACACCATCTTTCAGAAGTCTTTCACAATTTTTCAACAAAGACAGTTTAAAAGAAGTTTGAACACCTTCAATGCCATCAGGACAATCAACAATGACAACTTGATCATCAAGTTCCTTGATCCTTTTTGAAATTGAATGAAAACTTGGAAGATCTTCACTGAGCATAGATAATTCTTTGAATGCCTTGTCTGAAATATTAAAGTTTTCTTTCACAAGCAAGATCATGTTTAATTTTTTGACTTCAGAATCTGTCAGTTCCTTGCAAGATTTAGTATTCTCTTTGACAAGATTTAAAGTTTCTAGTTCTTTTGTGTCCATATTAAAAATCTCTATTTTCATTGCAACAAAATTGTAATTAGACAAAAATGTAAGCTTCTCCTCACATTGAAGGCTCAGTTGATTCCTAATGCGCTTTTGCTGCCTACCCGATAAGTCATCAAATGATTTCCGTTTCGATGGGCCTCTTGTTTTCCTTTCTATCGCCAGAGCCCTCCTTGCCATCTTTTGAAACCTTGTTTTATAATGACTTAATTGTGAATTCATTTTTCCGAGCTTTTCTTCATACAACTTCATCTGGTCATTTTGTTTTACTTGATTTTCATTAACTTCTCTCTTTACTTTATCCCTCTCTTTTTCAGCATCATCCAGTTTCTTGAAAAGCTCTAACTTTTCTTCCATTTCATTGAAATATATCAAGAATGTGAATCGGTTACTCAGTTTCTTCCATGTCTCTTTCAAATGTTTAGTGCACTTTCCTCCTTTTTTGTTTGCCTTCTTTATTTTAGCAACAAGTTTGTTTCCTTCTTTTTTCAAATTCGTTGCTATCCTGTCAGAAATTTTGATATGAAGGCATGACTTGGCAAAAACAGCTTTCATCCACTGGGTATCATCATCAGAATTGTGCTTCTTGCAAAATTCTTCGTATATGAGGTACCTGTTGAGACAAAAAAAGAAATACTTACAAACCTGGAATGTACAGCGGACACTCACTGTATATTTATAGGTCTAATGTCCCTAGGATAAGTACAATAGGCTGCATAAAAGCTGTGATGTTTGTGATGGGGGTCAGGGTATCAGTCCCAAAATAACAATATTTAGGGCACCCATTCCAGTGGAACCTTCTTACAACATATTTTCACCCCCCTCCCCCCAATCCCAGTTCTTACCTTATTCCACCTTGTCCTAGCTAGCATGATTACCTCATTAAGTTGTTTAAATCGTACTTTTCACGTGTTCCACTTTCTACAATACATCCCCTAGGCCTATTCCTAAAGCAACGTAGATTAATGAATGAAGGAGGTACCTGTTTAAATCAACTTCTATGTGATCTTCAAAACATCTCCAGTTGTTGTACCTAAGATCACCATGATCGATGGATCCTTCAGTGTTGAAGTTCTCCATGAAAGTAAATACACTTTCAAATTCTTCTTACGCGAGTAACACATCTTTTTGGAACGTACATAATATTTGTGTCCTCTCCAAGTCGGTAGACAAAATCAAGTAAACAAGTCGGTGGCGTGCTCAGAATTTTGGAACACATCTTCATCAACTTCAATTTAAATCTCATTTCAGGGTTATTTGGTCTGCGACTCCAAAGCATGTTTTATACAGATTCTTGCTTTCAGGCAAAACATTGTGAATCTATCTCTCTTCTTGATTTTCAGGAATTAACAAAGTCAACTTTTTCTTGATCGCAAGGAACAAAACTGCCATCAGTATTTTGTTAGGCCATGCCAAGGAAGCCGTGTGTTTATGCAAAGCTGCCACCAACTTAACCAACCTTTTCCTTCCCGACGTTTTCTGTGCGTAATTCGAATCTTGCCTGTGCCAGCACACAAGCAATAATTGACTTAAAGTTGAAAAACCCGAGTCAAAATTACAAAATAATTGCCTTAATTTCATACCACTCGAATCGTCTGCATTTGGTCTTTTCAAACCCGTTGGGTTTGATGACATGCTGAAGTACACTGCGATCTCAAGCCTGCTTATATTGGGTTATCAGACGGATTGAAGTCGCATTTCCTAATCTTTCATTGGCTAAAAACATTGCTAACGAAATTCACAAAAACCCGACCGGCCACAGGGAGTCATTATATTGAAATACAGCCAAACAGATTGATAACTGAACAAAGATGCCTAAAGCAGTGGGTTCCATCGTTTACACAACGAAGCTAAGGAGAAAAGCCCCCTCAAAACAAGAAATGGGGATGCGATCATGCAAAACACTGGGAGAGCGTGCGGCGCCACATTATCGAATGTCACGCAGAAGTTTCATATGCTGGACAGCGTTCCAATATTCTCACCAATTTGTCTTCGTTGTTTACTTGATTAAGCCTTCCAGTTGCTCTCAGCGTTATCTCGCAGTTTTGAAGGTCGTCCGCCAAATCCATAAGTGCTTCTCTATCATTGGGTTTGATTGGTGGGCCATTTGATACCTTGTTGATCCAAGAATTAGACACCTTGTACTTGCTACCAAATCTCTCCTCTAGAAGTCGCTTAGCTTCCTTGTATCCTTCTTCTCGGTTCAGGAGTACACAGCTCTCAATCACCTTCTTTGCCTTGCCACTGCAATACTGTATAAGTAGCTGTAAGCGTCTGCCATTGTCATCTGTATCCTGCTCAACCTGATTCTCAAAGGACTTCATGAAAATATAATATCGTAAAGGATTACCATCAAAATGAATAAGCTCAGATTTAGGTAGCATACTTGCATCGGCCAGTTTCTTCATTGTCGCTAAATACTCATTTCCATACACTGATGAAACAGATGGACTGAGGGGTTGCCTTTCTGTTCTGTGTGATGACTTTGCGGTGAAATCATTGATTTGCTTGCCATCCATCAGGGGTTGAGGAACAGCGGGGTCAGGCTGGGTAAAAGGGCTGGGTCGCTGGAAGGGGGTAGGGTTACAGGGAACTGGGGAGGAGAGTGGGAATTGAAGGGGTTGGGTTCTTCCTCCTTGATTCTGTATCCATGATGAGCCAACAGGCAACTTTGCTGGTACCTGCCACGATGCAAACTGATGATCTGACAATCCTGATGTGTTAAATCCAATGTGCTTTTCTGCTTCAGAATTCTTGTAAATCTGCTGCTGAGGAAATCCATTGTCTTGATAGGAGAGGGGAGGGGTACAAGGTTTCTGGGCAGGGAATGAGGGATAAAAGGTTGGGGCAGTAGGATCGGGGAAGGAAGGGGTTCTTCTTGCGTTGTCACTTCCATAAGAATACACCAATTTTGTGCTGCCATGAGATTTCACCATTTTACTGCTTGGATTCTCCATTCCAACTGTCTGACGGCATTGGTCTTGAAGAGAATCAGCATCATAATCACCATAAAATCTTGCCGACTGACTTGTCTTCTGCTTTTCTTTTGACACTGGATGGTTCAATAACCTCAGTGAATGATCCACTGATCTCATTGATTGACTGATAACACCACTGAAAACTGACACTTGGGGACTGGATCGAGCAACTGATTGCATTGATTGATTGATGACATCACTGACAACTGAATCTGGACAACTGGATCGAGCAACTGATTGCATTGATTGATCGATGACATCACTGACAACTGACACTGGACAACTGGATCGAGCAACTGATTGCATTGATTGATTGATGACATCACTGACAACTGAATCTGGGGGACTGAATCGAGCACCTGATCTCAAATGGCTTGCAGATTTCACCAACAAACTGACACTGTGATCTGTGTTGAAAATTGAAGGAGTAATGTGGCCATCGGTTTTCAATATCTCATCCATCACCTTCTCTTCAGCTTCCAATTTCGTCAATTCTTCGTGCAACTGAAATTCTTCCCTCAACTGATTCAACTTCATTTCTTGATACGCAAGACTTTGTCTCCTTGCCAACAAACTCTCCTCTGCTATCAAATTTGCCTTTCTTGTTGCATTCTGCAGCATCTTCTTTCCTAGGGCTGATTTAACACTGGATATACTCAATGATTTTGAACATTTGGAGACACTTGAATGTTTAGAATGAGACGTTTGACTTACCGAGTCATGAGGCTGGATATCCTGCATTTCTGAGTCACCAAAATGACGCAGTCGCTGTCTCGTGCTGAGAAAACGTCCTTCTCCTTCACTGAAATATGCACAGCATTCGTCAATGTCATCTTCATCACTTAGCATTGCTTTGAATGAATCGCAGGCTTTCTGAAAGGCAATGAACACTGCTTCGAGTTTCTCTTCTAAGTGGGTCAAAGATTCACCATCTCCAGGACCATGACACACCAAAGCTGCTGATACCTCCTTCACAGTGTTCGTCAACGCTCGCTTGGCACTTGCCCTTTCCCGCTTCAGTCGAATCATCCGCTCATGGTCAACTGCATCCCAATCAATTCTGATATTCGGCTGTCTACTTCTCGTGAGTCTTTCATCACGCTTGAATGACATCAATTCATTTGGGGGCTCTTCTGAAGGCTCATAGTCATCCATCCTGTAGGCCACACACTGCTTGGAAAGTCTCAAACTGATGTATTTTCGTACTTCACAGCTCTGAGCTCTCCGGTTCAAACGGCTCCAAAACGCACGCCAATGCCAAAAACCCAGAAAACACAGCAATAACAGAACTGGTTTCCAGCATAAAGCATGGTTTGCTAAAAGTCAAATTATCACAATTAGCAAAAACAGAAACTCAGTAAATCAAAGACAAAATACGAGAGAATACAAAACTATCAGCCTAATCTACCCGACACAAGATTATAAACACAATAGTTGAAAAAGTCAGTAACGTTCGTGAATAACAGCAAATCGATACCATAATGTTCGCATGCAAAACTACAATATTCTGCAATAATAAGTCAATTAATAAAAGTCAATAACTGCACACTCACAGACTGTTTGTTCTTGTCTACGATGGCCTAACCATCCTCTAACACAGCTCGACGAACCACCAAGTTCTTTAACACAGCTTGCAGTCTTGCAGTTTCTCAATAACCTGCTCTTCGCATTTGCAGTGCCTTTTATAAGATGTGATAAACAATAGTCCCAAAGGGTAAAGAAAAGCTTCTAATGATTCCCTTGAGTACAAAAGGCAGGTCATGGTAGGTCAAAAGGTCAAAGTCTACTTTTCAACCATTCAATTCTAAACTTTGCACAATACATACAATACGAGAAATTCTCAGGATCTTCAAATCCCTAGATGCAGGACAGAGTTTTTCAAAAAGAGTTTTCACTATGCATCGCTGAAAGTCTGGAATGATACACCTTCCACGATTCGTGAGCTACCGACTTTAAATCGTTTTAAACAAAGACTAAAAACGCATTTAAAGGGCTAGACTCATTTTTAAAACACGACTCCCTGGAACAACAGCAGATTAGGAATGTAGGATTTTAGGCTTTTTAGGAATTTGATTTCTAGATTTAAATTTGTAAGTAGGTTTTTTATATTAAGTGCTGAAGGGTTTTTTTCGTGTATAAATAATTTTAAATGAAATGAATGAAAATGAAATCGTAATTCATCGGCGACCATCGCCGATGTTCTGTTTTCTTATTTCATTTCATTTCATTTCATTTCAAATTCTTTATGCAGGGTAAAGTCTACATTAACGAAATTGATTTACAAACTGCCCTGTTAAAAAGCTACTTACAATAGTTGCTAAATACATCAGTAAATAAATAAACAAACCCTTCAAAGTACGTTTATGAAAAAGAAAATTTGAATTTGAACGGATGCTGATGCATGCTGCCATAGTGGGGTTATTGTTAGGACTGATTTTCATAATTTGTACTTGAAAGCCAGAACATGTGCTTGCTCGTTTTGCTTCATTGCTAAGGTTGTTCCAAATACGTGCTCTTGTAAATTCTAAGCTTTTCTGTCCTGAGGACGTTTTGAAAAGAAGAATACTAATAAATAAACAGACCAGTAAAATCAGTATTGGAATTGCGTTGCACTCTACTTTGAGTACTAGCCAGCCTATGAAATAGCCCTTTTATGTAATCGGGAGCCTCATTGTGGAGAGTCTGGTAAACAACCTTCACAGTTTCTGACTCAATGAGCTGCTTAGTAGTAGGCCACTCAAGTTTTTGTATTAGAGGTTTGGAATGGGCGTCATAGGGACTGTTTGTAACTATTCTCGCAGCCCGTATTTGTAATATCTGTATCTTCTGTAGAGCTGTAATACCTGCAGTTCCCCAGACAGGACAGCAGTATCTGAAGTGCGGCTCAATAAGGCTTTTGTACATCGCTTGTTTAGTTACTAAAGGGATGTACGTTTAGCTTAACGAAGCATTCCTAGACGGCGGGAAACCTTTTTTGTTATAGTCACTAAGTGTTCATCCCAGTTACAAAATTGGTTACCTTGCACACCCAAATATTCTATACTGTTTATCATAAAGATTCCTTCGTCTCCAGTGTTGGGGGATGTTTTTTTGTCGTCAGGTTGCTCAAGTCTTTTTATTCTATACCTACTAACTATCAAAATACCGGGTGAGCCAGATTAAACTTCTCACCTTTGAAAATTCATGGAAGCAAGAGCACTTCACAGATTTGAATGATTCAAATTCTAACTGAAAGCCGAAAGATTAATGTATTTCTATGATTTTCCTCGCTGTCTTACCAGCACTGGAAGTATTGCAAAATTTCACTTTACAAAAATTTCATTGTTGCAAAGTGACGGAAAAATGACTCATTACATTGATCAAATTTAAGGACTCTCCTTAAACAAAACAATACGCAATGAAATTTTCACTTCTCTTAAGAGTTATACCACATCAGTTTTCAAACAAATACTAAAAATTTCAAGTCCCATAGCAATAGATGTGCAGTGCATATCTCTCACCAGTGAACAATTGCATTTTCTTTATTGACCATTGCGAGGAGTCTTTTTGATTTGATCAATGTTTTAGGCCATTTTCAACAATGGAATTTTGGAAAGTTAAATTTGCCGATGCTTCTAGTGCCGGTAAGGCAGCGAAAAATATATTAAAAAATACTTTATTCTTTCAGCCTTTAACAAGAACTTGAATCGTTCAGATCTGTGGAGTACTCTTGGTGAAACGATTTTTCAAAAGTGGAAACTCTTTTCTGGCTCACCCGGTACTTTGTGCTTTAGCAACGTTAAGGGATAACTTGCTCTCATCCCGCCATAACTTAAGAGACTGTAGGCCTTTATTAACTGCATTGTTGATTGAGGAAATACATTTCGAGGAGTAGTAGATGCTTGTATCATCTGCGCATGTGTTAACGTTTGAAGAATCGAGTGCCAAGGGTAAATCGTTAATATAGATAAGGAAAAGTAAAGGACCGAAGCAGGATCCCCGAAGAACCCCGAAATGTTCTCTAGTTTTGAAATTTGTCCTTTTCATTGTTTCATTGTTTCTTTGTCCGTTCCGTGCATTGTTTTCGATTATCTAGATGACGAAGAAACCAGCTAATCTCTTTACCAGCAGGGCCAAATGTATTTGATGATCAACAGTGTCGAAGGCCTTTTTGAGTTCAATTAAAATTACTGATGTATACTGCCCTTTGTGAAAATTGAGATACCAGTCATTACCACACTTCAATCCTCTGAATATATGAATGTATGAATGAAATATAGGATATGCCATTTGTTGGTTCTTGGGCAGAGATGTGACGATCCTGTTACTGTTAGGATTGGAAGTGCTAACGTTGTAAATAGCTATGAAGAGAAACTACTGGGAGTTCAAATTGATAGTAAACTATCCTTCGATAACCATGTTTCCAGACTGTGCCAGAAGGCTAGCAATAAACTCCAAAACTATGGAATTTATGGCAACTTCTTAAATGCTATCAAATCCATGTATGATAAAACAGAATGTGCAGTTAAAATTAACAACCAATGTACCAATTTCTTCAACTGCTCTAAAGGAGTCCGTCAAGGCTGCCCTCTAAGTCCGACACTCTTTAATCTCTATGTAAATGATCTTATTGATGAACTTAATAAGACCAATCCTACTCCATTAGACCTTGGACATGAGCCTATCACTAGCCTCATGTATGCTGATGATCTTATAATTCTCTCATCTTCTCATGATGGTCTACAACAATGTTTGAATAGCTTATCTAAGTACTGTGACCAATGGAAATTGCAAGTTAATAATGAGAAGTCTAAATGCATGACATTATATAAAAACATCACCAAATATAAACAAAATTTTAGCATTAATAATTCTCCACTGGAAAATGTAACAGAGTTCACTTACCTCGGTATTACTATAAATGCTGCTCGCAACTTCAAAGACACACTAAGCATACTTAGCTCTAAAGCTAACCGTGCCCTATTAGCTCTTAACAGCCGCTTTAAAATCAAATTTCTTCACATAAAAGCTGCATTAAAATTATTTGATTCGACCATAACCCCCGTTCTACTCTATGGTTCTGAAGTCTGGGGTCCCTACCTTTATCGAAACCCCAATTTTTGGGATAGTTGCGAAGTTGAACGAATACACACACAGTTTCTAAAAAGATTGCTAGGTGTTAATAGATCAACCACAAATACCTTAGTACGCGGTGAATTAGGCCGCTACCCCTTAAGCATGCCTTTAAACTGCAGGACCAACAACTTCATAAAGCATATCCTAAATGAATCTGAACCGCACTCCCTAGTATCTCAGGCCCTTGAATACGAGAATTCAGTAAACCATCGACAGACAATAGGTTCCTACATGAATAACCTTACTAATGACCTCAAGAAGAATGGCTTCAACACTGACTCGATTGCACTCCTTTCAAAACATGCCACAAAAGAAGCTCTCACACAAAACCATCAGACCCATTGGAAAAGCATCTTGAACGACTGTCCAAAAGCTTTATCATATAAAACATATAAATCTCATTTCACATATGAAAACTATCTCTCATTGATCACCAACAGATCACACAGACGAATCCTCTCAAAATTGCGCCTTAGCGACCACTGCCTTGCAATAGAAAGGGGAAGGCATTTCAAGCCCCCTTTAGAAAGAGAAAGAAGATTTTGCAGATCCTGCCAAAACACAGTTGAAAATGAAACACACTTCATCCTTTCATGCCAAAATTATATCACTGAACGCACAACGTTCCTAAATAGAACCCAAAATCTCTGCCCCAATTTTAGTAATATACCAACTGATGAACAGAAGCTAAAAAACTTAATGTCCAACGAAGATGAACTTCTTCTGCAAACATTTTCTGAATTTCTTCATGATATATATACCAAACGCTTGGCTTTAGAAAAAAGTAATCAATAGGCTTTCTCGAATTTATTGTAGTATTGAACAATTTAGCTGTAACCTCTTGATTTTGTAGCCTTTGTTTTACATTTAATCTTTTTTTTCTTTTTTTCGTTTTCTGTAGCTGTAGTCGACCATGTATCGAATGATATAGTGTCTATAATGAAAAGAAATTATATGGATCAGAGAAAGTTGAAAACTCTCATGAGGGCATTTATTACCAGTCAATTTCAATACTGTCCTTTAATCTGGATGTTTCACGGCAGGCATCTCAACAAAAAAAATAACAAAATACAGGAAAGGGCTTTGAGAATAACTTATAAGGATGACGAATCTACTTATAGCGAACTATTAGAAAAGGATTGTGCCGTTACTATTCATACAAAGAACCTTCAATTACTTATGACTGAGATGTACAAAACCAGAAATGACCTCAATCCTTCTTTCATGCAGGAGATTTTCTGTGAAAATGAAAGTCATTACAATTTGCGTAACAATAACGAATTCGTTCAACCTAGGGTGAGATCAGTCGGAAATGGCACAGAAAGCGTCAAATTTTAAAGGTCCGCAACTATGGTAAATGTTGCCGCAAACAATACGAAACTCAGGATCCCTTGCTCAGTTTAAAGCAAATATAAGAAATTGGAAGGGAGAAAATTGTCCATGCAAGCTGTGTTGCACCTTCATTCCGAACTTGGGCTTTTTATGATGTTTTTAGAAATTTGTTTTATTGTATACTTTGATGAATTGTAAATAGTTTTAAATAATTTTGTATCTTTTATCCACACTTTGTAATATAGTTTTAGCGTTGGAATTAATTAGCTAAGTATTTTAGCTATGAGTTATTTTGTTGCCAACGGTAAATAAATTGATAATAATAATGATAATAATATGAAATTGTTGACTTCCAGCATCGGCGATGATCACCGATGTGCTGTGGGAAACAAACCTTCTTATTCCAAGGCTCAATAAAATTTCTTCCTTCCTGGTAGCCAGTTAAGCACTTTCGTTTCTTCTTACACAGTTCCTTCTTCTTTCCCTATATACCACCCCATTCAATTCCGAATCCTGTCTCTCCTTCTTTCTTTCCCTTCTTTCCCCTTTCCTTCCACTTCTTTTTCCCTTTTCCCCATTTTCTTTCCTGGGAAATTTGAGCATTTCAGCTATCTTCTTGGTAGCACCACTACCACGCTACTTCGTTTTCTTGAGCTCTGTTTTATTCTGAAAGTTAATGGGTCGCCGATGATCGTCGATGCTCTCAAGACCCTGGTTTTATATTTTTCATCGGCGATGGTCGCGATAAGATCGCCGATGATCGGCGATGAATTACGATTTAATGAAAAGCAGGCTTAATAGCTACACATGTTGTCTATCTTTTAGCAATTTTTAAAAGGAGTTGTCCCGTTGTAGATTAAAAGAATCCAAAGATTAATCTTCCATGACATCCAGAAATGGCCTAAAACGCACGATGAAAGGCATTTTGAAACAGAGAAACACAGCTTGTCAATTTTACTGTTTACCATACTCCTTTTATTAGAGCACAAGTAAGGTATTCATCCCAGTTACAGTTTATCATCTTATCGTTTCTGAAAAATTTTAAATGAATTTCAATAGATTTGCTAGATTCAAGAGTGCTTTTGCGGCTGCTCTGTAAGACAGGTTTCGCAATCTTTCAATTTTTACCAAGAAACTAATTTTTGAAATATTACAAATAATAATCTACGTATAGACCTAGGAGAATGTTAGGGTCATCAAATACAAAATTTTTTATTTTATTTCAATTACCCAAGAAATTTTGAACTTTTTTATTTTAATTCCCAGTGCTATTTTGAAAATAAAGGGAAAAGTAGAAATAGTATTTCACTCTTTTAGCTACTAGAAAAGTCAGTTTCTATGATTATAGCAAACTACTTTTGTTGCCATGATTTTCCAAACAAAGGAACATTTTATTATTTGCTAGTACATGTTCGCGTAATCTAATAATCCTCAAGCAGTATCATTAAGCGGATTGACTTTGATCATTTTTTTGAATGAAAAGTAATTTCAAGAGCAATAGAAGCACCTTAACATGACCGATGTCCAAAAAAAAAACGCAACGGATTTAAAAACTCTAACACGAGCTGTTTCAAATATAGACACTAAGAGCCATTTTCTCTAAATTTACAATATTTAAATTAAATTTTGATATATTTTTCAGAATTTTTTGTGACCTAACGTATCTTAATATATGATTTCTTTAATATAGAACCTAAAATTCGAAGAAGGAAATTTGCTTCCAAAAGGCCGTGATATCAAATCATATGACGAAGCCTTTTCTTAAAACCACTGGTTTCACGTGAACTCTAAATGTTCACTGCGTAATTCGTGTCTCTTGTGCTTGATGGATGATTTTGAAAGTCCCGTACCATTTTGTCACTTTATCCTGGTGAAAAGTGGATGGTTTTCGAAACACCTGGTATCACAAATATCACAAATGGTTCCATTTCATGAAATAAACGAATTAAGAAGTTTTTTGGATCAAAAATTTGAGCAGATCAGGAGCTACGAAGGGGCATCCTAAAGACGAATTTATTTGTAGCTATCCTTGACGGATATAGTCAGCAATAACGATGACAAATCAAAGCAAAAGATAACATTTTGTCGATAGAAGCAATTAGAAACAGAAAACTTTATTTTTCAGAAAAGAGTTATTCGAAAGGTTTTGAACATCAGCTGCTAACGGAAAAAACAATGAGGGTAAAAGAGACAGAAGTAGGTAAAGAAGAACGTACGTTGACAACTTGAAATTACTGGTCAATGAAAGAACGCTGGCACTGTCGTTCAAATCGCCGATGATGACAGGGAAACTGAAAGGCATTGATCGTCAGCTTCATTACTCAGATCAGTAAGATGATGATTATTTGGAAACAGAAAATACATAGTCAGAATTTGTTTATGAGATTTCTTGAGAAGTTTGTCTTCCGTGATGGTTGTAATAAAATTGTTAATGCAAATTTGTGTTGTACGTTTCAGAAGTGCGGATGGTTTTATTTGTATGAATTGTTGATTATCGTGAAGATATCAGCCAGAAGAGATGTCCAGACATATCTCTTTCTCTTCAGCAGACATATCACTTTCTTCTTTCATGCACTGCAGTAAAGAATTCTTTACCTCACGTGTTCGCTCATGCCCAGCTATGGAAGCAATTCTCTTCATGGTTGCTTTTGAATACTCTGCATACAAATCAAAACGGTTTTGCTCGGTGTTTTTCAAATCTATCACCAAATCTCCGTATTCATTGATGATCTGTTCAACTCCTTGAAACCCATGAACCTTTCCGTTTACACCAAATTTATCTTCATTTCCTTCAACTACAAAGAACCATCTGTTTACACTGTCTCGTTGCATCGTCACTTTTACTGATTCCCCGTCAATGTCACAGGGATCCAGGAAGAGCTCACTGCTGATGATGACCTTGTCTCGTGACCCACGACTTAGATTGATCCATCTCTCTGTAGTAACTGTGGCAGAAGGACACTTCAAGTAGCAGTGGTCTGCACCCATTGTTGCTCCAACATTTGCAGAAAAATCAGCAAACAGTTTCTTTCCCTGGAAGAATGCTAAATCAAGCTCAGATTTCTTCTTAGTGGTCATCATGCATGAGCCTCCTACATTTTTTGTTTGAATCTCGAAAGGGCATTTCGAATAGAACGCTATTGTTGCAAGGAGAACTTTCCCATTTTTTCCTCCTTCTGGGTGACTTCCATCAGCTGGCTCTCCACTGCACCGAGCCGTTATCTTATCTAATTTCTTTGCTGCCCCCGGTGCCAATAAGAAGTGTGATCGCCTTTTACTGGCACGTTTGCCGTACACCTTGATGCGGTCGTCCTGGTACAAAACATCATTCGCCACGGCACTTGCATCGAAATTGATGAGCTTTAGCAGAGGTACATGATTGTCACAGTTGTTCTCATCTCTACCATTGTCTGTGCTGTCAACAACCTTGAAGTGTCTGACTTCTGACTGACTTGCGAGATCAGCAATGTTTACCTCATAGGTACCTTTGCCTTTAAATTTGAAGACAGTAAAATCGAAGCCTCCTTCGCCTGGCTTTCCTGCATACATCTTGATTTCATCGTTGAACGGAGACGCTGCCAAGATTTCAACGTTTCTCACTGTACCCACTCGTTGATTTTGATTTGTACCATGTTTAAATTGAAGAACACCATCTTTTGCATTATACCCAATGCCTTTGATTGGAGAATGAGCTGCGATTGCATCGAATGAAAGCGTGTTGTGTCCACTGGAACCCAGATCAGCATCAAGCACATTGCTGGTACTGAATGATCCAAGTCTCCCATCAATATTCAGCGCATCATTCCCAGATCCCATTCTTACTTTTATGGTTTCCCCTCGATCCAGAGTATGCATGTCTGCAATTGCGATGAGATCATCGAAATCTCCAGCTGCCCCCTTTTTTGCACCCGTATCAATATCCAGACCTCTGAGATTTGCTTGCATGTTCTTGTACTTTGCCAGATTGCTGGGTTGCACTTGATCTGTGCCAACTAGGAGCATTGTGCCTCCATAAGGTGGGTCTGGTGGGTTTTTACGCTCGTCTCTTTTTATGTATGTTCTTGCACTTTTGGTAAAGCCATAAAAGCCATATCCCAAGGATTGGCTTGTGCGTGTTGTACGCAATTCTTCACCATCTACAAGATAGGGACATTGATAAACACTTGGCCGTGCACCACCAATGCTGCCCGGACCCATAGGAATTGGTGCGTTGCCAAAAACAGGGTTTGAACAACTTTGAGTTAATGGCCTCTTCTTCCGGGGTTTATTGGCTGCAATTTTACCAAACGTAACGGAATTGGAATGCTGTGAAAACCACTTTGGCAAATGCCCTTGGTTGATGACATATAGATCACTTCTTTCAACTTCGTTGTCTGTGAGGAATTTGTTAGCATTGTACAACTGAAGTCTTGATATTCTATCGAGTTCTCTCATTAACCGCTCCTTCATAAGCCGATCGAGCTGTGCCTGGGTTGGTCCTGGTTTCCAAAACAATTCAATTAAAGTAGCTGTTATCGCAAGTGCCAGTCCCACTATCGCTCCTACTGGACCCACCACTGATGCTACTGATGCACTGACCATGAGAGAGGCAATGAAAGTGCCAACACCGACTAAACCTGAGGCAATACTGAGGGATGCTGCGGTCATCGATGCTGGGTTACATGCCTCTGCATCTGCTACGCAGTCCCTAATAGCAGTTCCCAATGCCCAACCATTGACTCCAATACTGATCATGTCAAAGAGAGGACCAAGGACTTTTCCTACACTCTTCACTTTGAGCCATTTTTGTGCCTTTTTTATGTGCTTCAGTGCTCGATGTGTTGTGCTTAGTCTATTGACATTGGCATCAAACAGTCTGATGGCTTTTATCTTCTTCGCTTTCAACAAGTCCTTCAGGCCTTGATCATCCAGGTTTCTCAAGTCATCCAGTTTGCTTACCATAGGGTCACCATATTGCTTCATAGCATCTGCAACATTGGTAAAAGCGCGATCTGTTGTTATAGTGTCAATGAGTTTGTTCGCCAACGGTACAATGGCTCCTCCGCCTACATCAAGTACTGCCAGAGTGACGATAGCTTGGTTCAAACCTTCCTGCACACTCTCTGCGTTCTCTCCTCTCATTTGCCTTGAAACAGCATTGACAATCTTTGATCTTGAAAACGTTCCCAATGCCGTGTTTGTGTATTGAAACTTTGCCGCGATGTTTTCAAGTAGTTTCACATTGGCAGCGTGTGAAACATAACATATGAAAGCCAAAATGAGAATTATATGGCAGAGTCCAGCCATCTGTAGAAATGAAACGTAGATCATAAATGCAATGACATAAGCACAATATCAATTTAACTCAGTGAGAGAAACTTCACCGAAATGAAGGCCAAAATGAGAATAAAATGGCAGAGTCCAGCCATCTGTAGAAATGAAACGCAGATCATAAATGCAAGGATATGAGCACAATATCAATTTAACTCAGTAAGGAAAACTTCGCCGAAAATCATTGTAGTTGATTATGTGGCGATCTTGATAATTTCTTTTGTGATTGTGCATGTCAATTCTAGGTACCGTTTATACGGGACTGGTTTCATTTGGAACCATATCGAAATGGGTCCGCTTAGGCCTTGCGTTTACACGGCGATACCTGCTAGAATCGACCCCGTTTGGAACCGTTTTCAAAAATGTCTCATGTAAACGGATGGAAAGTTTCCAATCGGTAAAGGCTAGGAAATGACGTTGCTGTTGATTGTTTCAGCACTTAATAAACAAAAGACGTCTTAAATAATGGAATGTAACGACTTTCCATTTTTGTTTTTAAAAACAAAAGAGATGTTAACTGCTTCGTTTTGGAAACTATTTATGACTGAACAAAGCCCTTGGAAGTTTTTGGAACCGATCTCATATAAATACAGGATAGTGGGAACAGTTCCAAGCAGTTCAAAGCATTTCTATACGGCACAGCTCCATCTAGTCCCATGTAATTTGCAAAGTCTGCAATGCCTTCTAAAAGTCTTAAAACAGCTTTGCTAATTTAGCCGTGTTTGACGATCCCTCACAGAGCAATGTCATTCTCTGACGATAAAATGGGGATAACAGGATAACAGGATGATTCGTGACTCTGATGGAATGCTGTGACAATAACATTGTAAGTCAACATTGTTTGGGAGTGAGGGAGCGGGGGGGGGGTGGGGGTAGTAGCCTGTGTTCCAGACCCGTTTGAATGGAAGGGAATGGAGGCGGACTTTCCTTTCGTTTCAAAGGGTCTGGAACACAGGCTAGGGAGAGTGCTTAAAATAATCGCTATGGACTGAAATGCGAGTAATTAAGAAGTGGCCTTGGTGTTCTAAGTACTTTTCACAGTCATTGTAGCAGTAAAGTAAAGTGCTTAGTCACACGTAGCAGTAAAGTGAGTTTTGACAATACTGCTGCTGCTTGCAAGAAACTCACTTCTCAGAGTGCCAAATAGTGAAGCAACCCCAGTACTGGGAAAATTTAACTTAAGAAACTACCGGATGGTCAGTAAAGAGAGTCCTCGTTTGAAAAAGCACCATTCCCTGAATGTCAAGGTGATGATATGGGAAGCATGCTATTTAGCAGAAGGCATGCTCAAATATTCCTCAAAATTTACTTGAATGAAAATGGCCACTCCGTTCTGAGATTGAGGGGAGTTTTCTCGACAATGCCATCTCGAGAAATCTTCGAAGCAGACTCAAAAGAACAACCAAGAATTTCCGAACATTCTGCCTTAAGTTCGGAAAAATGTTCTTCTGCCCCCAGGGATGACATTTTCATCCTCCCATAGGGATAAAGCGTACTATGAGCATAGAAAAGTCATTGGTTTAAAGCATAGGCATACGAGAAATTTGTTCGTGATTTCACGCAGTTTTTGGAGGTTTCTTGGAGAGAATTTCTTGAGAAAGTCACTTATGATTTCATAACGGAGGAGTGGCCGATGTCAGGAAGATAAAATTTAGAACAGGTGTGAATGTGTTCATCATTGATGACATATTTGTTGACAGTGGCGTAACGGACTAAAATTACCTTTAGTTCAAAAACTAAGGGCCCCCGACCAGGGCCCCGAAGGGGACCCCAGCAGCAAAAAGTCCTTTGTTATTTTAATGTAAAGCTGGTGCTGTAGCTATGATAAAATGGCAAAGAGGCCCCATACCTGCATGATTTCACATTCTAAATGAATGAAAAGGGTGTTGATTATCTCTCAATTGTAATCGAAAATGGATGTGTGACCTTTATTGCAGATATTTATGCACCTTTCCGTCAACAGAAGCTTGACAAGCGTAGTTGCCAAGTGAGGGGATGGGACATGTCTCCCTTTTAAAGATAGGCCTTCCGAGCAAAAGTAAGTGATGTTGTCTTAACAAATTTAGATGTGATCGGGAGATGTTTTCTAAGCCAAAGTAGAAAACGAGTTGTCAAAATTTTCCTGGGGCTTGGCCCCCAGATCCCCTATTAACATACCCACATTGATTCGTCTTTGCCATACCGCTGGCTTAGACAATCCACTGGGTTGCAAATCATTAGCCTCAAATTTTAACTGAGCATGCTTTGTACGTCTATCATATCATTTACATATACTGTTAGCTGGGGGCCCCATGCTGAAAAATCCCTAAGGGCCCCAACTGCCTCCGTTACGCCACTGTTTGTTGATATTATCGCCTTGATATCTACGGAGTTGTGGTCTTTCAAATGGGCATTCTTTTTTTGACTCTCTCGATGCTTATTTTTAACAAACAAATCCTTAACTTATTTTTTTTTCTTTATTTCACTTCTTTCCTGCATCATATCACTCGGAATGTACGTGAGTGATGTCTAAGTTTAGGAGGGCCTCACATGACATGGCTTTGAAAAGTTCATGAGGGCACAGTTAGTGAACATGAAGATTGTTAGGGAACCTTTAAGAAGCCCGCTGGAACTCAGTACTCAATATTTGATGATTTTAAGAAACTTTCAGTACTGGCCTAAATTCATTGTTTCATATAAAAACGTTTCGTGCAGACAGTTGCGGAAAGGATAGCGTCGACGGGCATTTGACCAACGTGCATTGCATTTTATGGTCGAATTTTCTTCATACAATCACAGTTGATTCCAATGTAGGACGCAATGCATCTTTGTCGAATGCATAGCTTTTCTACAATTATCTATTGTAAAGCAATCTTTTGAACTTGTTTTTTTCTCTGCCAGTAAGGTTGCCAATGATTGTTCTTTATGATTCTTGCTTTTCGGAAACCAAGTTTAGAGCCCTATGTTTAGAAACTTACTGGTAAAGGTCGATATGCAGGTATACACATGAATTCATTGGTTGGTCACTGGTTGAAGTGTTGTGTTTATTCTTGGCGCCAGCAGTTGGCAACAGGTCGTAAGAAATATCCCTGTTTACTGAAATGAACGAACATGTACGATCTTTGTACGAGCTTGAATTATACACCAATAATACAATGAAAGCTCTTATTAATGCTAACCCATCTATAGGCTTCCACTTTGATAAGTCTCTCCCTTCTAAGCAAAAATTTTGATGCAGCCCCCTCTTTATTGTCACCCTCTTCACGTATATAAAATGCGATTAATTAGCAGAGATGTTCCATTTTATTTGGTTAAACCAAGTTAAGACGTGAATTTTATGTGTTCTTGGATAAGAAGTGACTAAACTTGTTTACTGGATGAAGAAAATTGGTATGTTGATTGCAAAGGATACGAGGAAAAGTGTGACTTGAATAGCTGTAATATGTAGTTTTGCCTTTGATTTTGGAAAGAAACCCCATTTTAGAAGACTACATCTCTTTTAAGCCTTGCCCTGGGGTCTCTGAAACATGCCCTTATGCCACTGGGGCTCAATAGAGCTTTTAAAGTCGTCCCACATCAATGTCCACATTCTAGAATTACGGTAAACTACAAAGGCGCTGTTCAAGCCGTTCATTCCAGTCGATGACGTGATAACGATTTTTTCCGATCATTTTTAACGTTTTCATGCATTTGTTGCTCCCGGCGAATTCAATAAATGCTCGTTAAAGAACCAGCTTTGGAAAATTAGAAGACTTCTTTATGCTTCAACTACCAAATTTGTTCAAGTTTTTATTGTTCCTATCACTTATTTCTCTCGTGAGCTCTTTCACAGTCACATGCTGCACAGCTATTTCAGATCTGAGTGTTGTCAAGATTTAATCCTAGAAGTTTTCACATGTTTCCTCAAGCGCTGAAGTGACCTTTTATGTTACGGTATCGCTCATTAGTGCTCCGCATCCCTGTACGTGTGATGTTCTACCCTATGACTTGGCGGAGATTCACCACGTATTTTTTACATAGTTTTCTCTAGCATAGACATCAGATCTTTGAATAATCAAAATGTCAAAATTATCAAGATACCATCTTCACAAAATACATAATATTCCGTCGAAACCACAAATCAAATGTAAGATACGTTAACCATTGATGCAATATTGTGTAAACGTTCGATGCTTTCGCTGTTTCTCTTCAATTTTTCGACGCTTGTAACGAAAAATCAACAGAACTTTGACATAAATTCTCTCTGTGAGTGCAATTTCGTTCGAATTGGATTATCTACACAATAGCTAACAATATTCAAATCAAATATATAAACTTTAGCTAATCAAAATCGAAAATGAGCGCTTGTAAAACGAAAAAGATATTTGTCGAAACTATGTAATTAAGCTGGTAGATACTTACATGCACTTACATGTGCAATGGCGCCGTCTCCTTGTTTAAGATAAGCAATTAGAATTAAGATAAGCAAGAGATATCAATTAATGCTACCAAATAGCGAATAGAAAACAGTAGAAAGTCTGAAACCTTACCTTCATACATCGATATCGCGAATAGTTTAGTTCGCAGTAAAAAGGAGAGCAACTTTGATTCTAGACTCAATTACTTGACCATTAACCTTTATCAACGAAAAACAACATGTTTGTTTTGGCACCTGTCAGGATCTGTAATCAAATCAGAGCCCTTAAACCAACAAATAGCAACCGAGGAAAGTTCTCAACTGTTGAAAGTTACTCGAAACGAAGAATTTTATTACATTTCGTTCTAATTATGACTTAAGGTATTCCAACAAGTTCCTTGAAAAATGTCATCGATAAAAAACCATCAATACAATAGAAGCTTCAGCATAGAAACTTTAAAATCATACCTCCTATCTAATATGAACTTATTGCCTTTGACATCTTGGAAATCTTCAAGGAGTTCAAGGAGGTTTTGGGCCTAATGCCTCAGTTAGCCCTATTAATGCCGGGGTTTTGGACCATTGTAGTCTCGGGGGAGGGCACAAAATCCCCTTCCGTAAAGTCGTCAATATTGCAGATATGAGGACGAAACTTGTTGCAATGTTGAACAATAACAACATCTACACAATAGGTGACTTGCTTGATTCTTCTTTACATCCATGACGTCAGTCATAATTAAGGAAAGAGGCAGTATTTGCCTCCCATTGACAATGTAGACGATACTGATGTTTTTAATAATTTCTTTCGCAATGCAACTAGAATTTATCACATGGCATCAATACGTAAAATTTGAATGATGGCATTGAGGATACGGAGCACTTCTTGTTTCTTTGCCCTTCATTTGACATTCAACGACGAGATCTTCTCGCTGGCGTTTCGGCATTGTTACCACCATTTATCCAGATCAATACCCTTTCAAACAACGTTCTGGTACAATACTTATCGTATGGTAATAAAGAACTTCCTGATGGCGTAATAAAAATTTGCTCGAACTTACTCTAAATTTCATTCACAAAACGGGTCGGCTTGGATAACTTTAAACTTTTGTTTTACGCCACACGGCCACTATTTACAGTACGTTTTTCCTTATTTCTTTTGTAAGTCTGTTTCACATTTGATGTTAAGCACATAACGTGTCAACGACCAATGATATCGTTAACTAAACCCTGACCTGACAGCATAGGTTTACCATCACGCGCCTATGCTGGCCTGACATCCAATGTGGAACAGATGCCAGTATGTGTTAGTATCTAATCTTAATTTACTAAATTTTTATCTATCTGCATGTCTCTATGTTAATGGCCACAAGGTAGTCATTGTCTCTTGCTCCTTGTGGTCCGTCCCTGTAGTGTTGTATTGTTGTAGAGTAATTAGAAGTATAGTAGAGCGAAGATGTAGCATGTATTGTAATTTTTGTATATGGATGAAAAATACGTAAAAGTTTGCATTATGATTTCTATTTAAGGTCATTATTCAAGTCAGATATTGGTTATTTATTTCACATCAGTTTGTCATTGTTTCATTTAAACCCCTAATTGCTGATGCCAATTTTTGAGATGCCTTAGAGTTATCGATAACGATCATCAGAACCAATTTTGACCATTAAAATTTATATGAAACATTTATTGTTATTCATATGGTGTCATAAATTTTGATGCTGTCATTAACTTTAAAATTGCTAATGTCATCTAAAATTGATGAAAATATGTATCATCTGAGAGTGAAAGCTCTCATCAAGGTCTAATGAATGGGTGGCATTTTTGATTATCTATAACCATTCTGGCAAAAATTAGACTCCCTTTTTTTCTTATAGCTGACCACTTGTTGAAAAGAAGTTGGTTACGTGATCAATGTTTACCATTTTGAAAAAAAATTTCAATTTTTGATTAGCCTATTAAATTTCGTGAAGTTTCAGCTCTTTGTTTTACGAATTGACAATACGAAATCAAATAACCGTTGCCGCAGTCACTTTGCACCCCGCCCCACCCACCGGCAGTAAAAAAGTTAAATATTCGGCATAATCAGTTGAAGGAATCGAAGGGGTAGAAGCTTTCATACTAATAACAGAAATAGACCTTTTCACGGAAAGAAAAGCATGCTGGGAAAATGGGGGAGATTTGGAGATTTCGACACCACGCAGGTTCGAATTTCGCCAGGTTTTGCGATCCTCATTTTCGCAACAAACCTCTCTCCCTGAGCACGAACAAAAATATAAGAAATCTTCTGTGCATATCGCTAAACTCCTTACACTTCAGAGATAACGAAATAGCAATGTCTTGGTGAATCGGATTCCTCTAAATCTTTTTATGGGACGAGAAAGAAACCGGAGGCAGCTTCGAGAATCACAGAATCATGCCTAGGCCCTTGCGACCAAACGCCACATTTAGGCACATAGTTCTGCGATCAATGGAGGAAATCAACTGAAATTCAAAATGAAAGCACTTCATTTGTGTCTAAAATCGGATATAAATTGGCAGGCTGTTGCCTCAACGCATATGAACAGAGGGAGGTCAGACAGCTCAGATCACATGTTGTTCTTCCCAATTAAAAGTTTCAACCAAAGTATCTTTGCAGAAACTGGGTTCAATTTTCTTACAAAGCAAAAGAAACCCTTTTACTGCTGATTTTTTCATCCAGTGATTATCGACAGATGTATTTCCTACCTTTTAATTGATATTTCAAGCAACCACCAATTTTGAAGTATCATCTTATTAGAAATTTATTTCTGCTTGAAGGTCTAGGTCAGGCGTAGGCCTTTTGCTGCCCCTAGGCGAAGCGATGAAACCTTCAAGCGCCCATCTAAGATATTTTGTGAGATATTTTGATCATTATCGCTTCATCTGCTGTTCAAGCTAAACAAATATATTTGGTATGATATGGGTTAACGTTTCCTTGACCTGCATGCCCCTCAGAAGAGGAAGATTAATTATTGAACTCATTTTGATGCACTTTTTGCTCGCTATTTGTTATCGTCTCGATCTGTTTTCAAAGAGGACTTTTCATTCTGATAGCCTCTGCATCGCTTCTTTGTTTAAATGCAGTAACCAAAACAAGACATGATTCACTTCCAAGAAGTTAAAGATCTACCAACTTTAACAAACCTTCTTTCTTCCAGTCATTTCTAGGTATGTTTATGAGTTCTTGCACTCTCAATCAAAACACTGTTTTCGGGCTCTGAGAAAAGCCTAACAAATCAGAAAAGATGAAAGAATTATTCTGGCCGTTTTCATGAACTCCGTAAACCAGTATCAACAGCGACTTGCAGCAACAAGCTATGCATTCACACGAAGCAAATTTAAAGGAAATCCAGTATTTCATTCTTCGTAAGATATTGTCCTGGCTTCTTGTTGAAACTGTTCAAATCAGAATCGATTTGGAAATAACGTTTAACACAACTCATGTCATGTGACAAATGCACTCCTTCCGGAACTTTTTGTCTTCTTTTCGAGCATTGAAATCTATCTTCTCCTACTTGTTTTGGTAAAATATCTATGAAATCGATTAAAGCTGTAGGAAAAGTGTAAGGTGCAAATTTTTTCTTAGGTATCTTATTGTAGAAATAAATGTGTCTTAAGTTTCACTTTATGAGGGTGTTTCTTAGGGGGGGGGGGGTGTGAAAATCTGTCTAAAGCATCCATTGAAATCTTCGCAGGGGACGAGATGTCGGCCGAGAATTTGGGTGGAAACCATACAATATTCACGTACCTAGCGATGCCTACACTTTAAGTGTCGAATCACAACTCAAAACAAATCTGGTTCGCGTTGCTATATCCGGGACAAACGATGGAACTGTCCTTCTTATCATCCAATGAAATATTTCAATCGCTGTCCCCTCCCCATATGGCTCCAACCCATTTTTCATTATGATCCTAGCCTGCTGAAAGCTCAGAGAATATGCAAAAAGTATTGCACTCCTGACCCTCATAAAAGTTGCAGTGAGGCCCCGCATTTAAGAAACCACTTTTTCACACCTTAGCCTAAGATATTTCTTATATCTATGATACTTCACATATTTTAGGCTCAAGTTTCTTAAATTTCTAATTTCTTTTCTGGGAAACCCTAGAGAAATAAGTTACACGAAATGATGTTGTATATTAATATATCAGCCATACCTTGCCATATTTGTCTGTTATGAATGATTGTTAAGGACATCGGTTAAAATTCAGTGAAAAATCTTTTAAATCCAAAATATCTTGCTATCAATTTCTTAATCAATCATGTATGAAGTGCAATGTTGTCATCAGTACTTTGTTACAAGAAACTCTATTATGGGTGTGAGCCTCAAGAGTTTCCTATAGGTAGGGGGGGGGGGGCAATCATTTATCAGTAGCCTAAAAGTTTCTTTTAGGTGGTTTCTTAAATGCGGGGCCTTACTGTATTAGGGAAGAATGTGCTTCCTCTAGCTCTTTGAGTCTTTTGATTTTATTAGAATATGTCTTCTCCTGTCGGTTGAAGCTGCACGGTTGGCTCGTAAGTAAGATTGTGCCTCGTGAAATTTTAACGAATAGGTTTTTTTTAACTATTAGCCCGGATCTCCATTTAGCTCAAACTGATTCATGCTCAAAGAATGCGGGATCCATAGAAATTTGGATCACCAGCGGCAGAGAAGGGCACCTTGCCAGACCTCCTCAAAATACATCCATGTTTCTTTAAGCTACTGACCAGAGGACTTCACTAGAAAGAGGACTCTTCAGTGGAAAGGTCTGCATTTTTGAACTAACATCATGCAAAGGTGTGTCAAAAAAATTTATAGCCATCTCGTGTTGTAACTTACACCAAATCATCACCACACAAGTCTAAATTCTGAATTACGATGAATTTCTTGTTGCTTTGATCTTCTGTTCACACTATTCATTTCATAGTTACTATTTTGCTCTATTTTATAACAATATTTTAACAAAAGTTTCTAGACTACACGTATCTTTTCTGCCAAGAAAAAAACAAAGAAGTCAAGTATTGTAAAAATTTGTAGGAAGCAACTTACTTTACTGAAGAAAATCTTTCGTACATGTTTACTTTATTATCACTTGTTTCTTGTACCATATTATGTGAAAGGCATTTATGAATAATGTTTAAAGATTGGAAAGGTTTGAATAACTTTGTTTGAGAATATTCAGGATGGCATAGGAAGCAAAAATGACGATTGTTATGGAACCTTTAAAAGAAAGTCGTAAGAAACTGTGATTACTCAAGCTCTGATAATCGTAAAAAACTTTCAGTACTGGCCTAATTTACTAGTTTCTTATGAAAATACTTGTACATTAATTAATACTTCCTTTCATAAACGAATGAGACAGTGTATGACAAAAAGTTCAGGAAAGAGTGCATTTGTCACATGACATGAGTTGTGTTAAACGTTATTTCCAAATCGATTCTGATTTGAACAGTTTCAACAAGAAGCCAGGACAATATCTTACGAAGAATGAAATACTGGATTTCCTTTAAATCTGCTTCGTGTGAATGCATAGCTTGTTGCTGCAAGTCGCTGTTGATACTGGTTTACGGAGTTCATGAAAACGGCCAGAATAATTCTTTCATCTTTTCTGATTTGTTAGTCTTTTCTCAGAGCCCGTAAGCAGTGTTTTGATTGAGAGTGCAAGAACTCATAAACATACCTAGAAATGACTGGAAGAAAGAAGGTTTGTTAAAGTTGGTAGATCTTTAATTATCTACATCTATTCCCGATTCTCGACTTCTTGGAAGTGAATCATGTCTTGTTTTGGTTACTGCATTTAAACAAAGAAGCGATGCAGAGGCTATCAGAATGAAAAGTCCTCTTTGAAAACAGATCGAGACGATAACAAATAGCGAGCAAAAAGTGCATAAAAATGAGTTCAATAATTAATCTTCCTCTTCTGAGGGGCATGCAGGTCAAGGAAACGTTAACCCATATCATACCAAATACATTTGTTTAGCTTGAACAGCAGATGAAGCGATAATGATCAAAATATCTCACAAAATATCTTAGATGGGCGCTTGAAGGTTTCATCGTTTCGTCTAGGGGCAGCAAGAGGCCTACGCCTGACCTAGATTTTCAAGCAGAAATAAATTCCTGATAAGATGATACTTCAAAATTGGTGGTTGCTTGAAATATCAATTAAAAGGTAGGAAATACATCTGTCGATAATCACTGGATGAAAAAATCAGCAGTAAAAGGGTTTCTTTTGCTTTGTAAGAAAATTGAACCCAGTTTCTGCAAAGATACTTTGGTTGAAACTTTTAATTGGAAAGAACAACATGTGATCTTAGCTGTCTGACCTCCCTCTGTTCATATGCGTTGAGGCAACAGCCTGCCAATTTATATCCGATTTTAGACACAAATGAAGTGTTTTCATTTTGAATTTCAGTTGATTTCCTCCATTGATCGCAGAACTATGTGCCTAAATGTGGCGTTTGGTCGCAAGGGCCTAGGCACGATTCTGTGATTCTCGAAGCTGCCTCCGGTTTCTTTCTCGTCCCATAACAACCTCGTTCCCAGGGTGTTCTTACGTCATACGCTGATCACGAAGCCTAATGAACACCCTGGTACACTTCGATCACATTTGCCCAAAAAATGGGCAAATGTGGAAGCCATTATGGATTTCACTGTTGGCTAGGCAACGCCAATCGACGGAAAATGGCCGTTGCTCTGGCGCTAATTCTGCACAAGATGAATGGAGAAATTGAAAACAAACACTTTGGGGACCTTATTCGAACCTTTTTGAAGGTATTCAAACAATAATCTGGGGTCGGTAAGTGTATTTAATGTGAAAATAAGCTCGGTTTGTTTGGAACGAAAATGGGCCTAAATTACAAACTCGGGAAACTTTCACCGCAGCTTCAAAAATGAAATGGCTCGTTATTCTTCGAATTTCGGAAATTAGTTGCAAATTATGGTCGGAATAGGTAAAGAATATGGTTGAAGCTGAATTTTGACATGCCGAGGTCGTTTACCCAGCGCAAATCGGAGTTACGGCCCAAAATGGCGAACAGCCAATCAGATTGCCGATCGGCCTCTTGTATCCCAGAGTAGAGGTAGAGCAACGAACTCACTCTGGGGACGAGATTGGTCCCATAAAAATATTTAGAGGAATCCGATTCACCAAGACATTGCTATTTCGTTATCTCTGAAGTGTAAGGAGTTTAGCGATATGCACAGAAGATTTCTTATATCTTTGTTCGTGCTCAGGGAGAGAGGTTTGTTGCGAAAATGAGGATCGCAAAACCTGGCGAAATTCGAAGCTGCGTGGTGTCGAAATCTCCAAATCTCCCCCATTTTCCCAGCATGCTTTTCTTTCCGTGAAAAGGTCTATTAAACAGTATCTAGTCTGTTCGATGTACGCTCGTCTAGATGTGCCTTCCCAACTTTTTGAAAATCTACCGACTCACATGATGACATTTTACAGCTTTTAAGGGAGGAGCTTCCCATTACTGAAAGGAGAGAAACTGTCACGAGAAACAACCTTTGTGTTTTTCGCGCTTTCGGTCAAAATCGGCAAGAGTTTATTCAGCGAAATTACCTGAAATGTGAAATTCGCGAAAGCTTATTCTCACGAAATTTCATAACATGCAGAATCAAAGGTCTATGTAGATCATTTTCAACAGCTAGCAAGCAACCAGGAGTCTCCTTTTTTGTGCAAGCAGAAATATCGAAATTATCGGATAAATCGATAAATTAAAAAGTTACCACCGCCTATTGAATCATATACCGATAGTCCTCTTGTTATTGTTGTTTGTGCACGGAAATTAGGTATAACCTTGCTTAAAACTATGCTGCTAACAACCATAAGTAGGGGAAGTTGAAAGGAGTCATTGAAGAGTCGAAGAACATTTGAGGCATTATAAGGTTTTATAAGAAACCTAAATTTCGCAAGTTTATCCCGTGAATTTTTTCCAGTCATTGCATAGGAAGCCCATATTACAGATTATTAGAAAAATATTTTGTTCAAGAAATTTGATTATTAGAAAAATATTTTGTTCAAGAATTATTCTCCTTTCTTTCACATCCATTGTGTTGTTCTTCTTACGTCCCCTCCCGTGTTATTATTCGTGAAATAAAAAATTTGAAAGGAGCACAAGGAAACAAGGGAGCGAAAAGTAAAGCGAAAAGCGAGCTCCCTTGTTTCCTTGTGCTCCTTTCAAATTTTTTATTTCACGAATAATAACACGGGAGGGGACGTATGAAGAACAACACGATGGATTTGAAGGAAAGTAAAATAATTCTTGAACAAAATATTTTTCTAATAATCAATTTCTTGAACAAAATATTTTTCTAATAATCTGTAATATGGGCTTCCTGTGGTCATTGCCGATTTGTAAAAGTTTAGTCAAAAATTTGGGATGTTTATCAACTCCCGAAAGTTTGTTCTTGTGAAAGTTTCTTTTCTTTAAGTACAAACCTGTTGGAAATTTGCCAAGATCTCTGTTTCCAAGTCTATTCTCTGGAAAACCAACAACCTGACAACGAGCTGAATATCGATATTAATTGATTGATTGGTTGATTGATTGATTTTTTTATATGCATCTTAAAGTGCCCCTGACATGAAAAATAAAAAAATTTCGAAATTGATTTTATGCTCTTATCTGAACGAGTAAACAGCACTGAATCGAATGATGTGATTATTTCCGGCATATTATGTCTAGAAGTATGTTTTTTAATCTCTAAAGTGTCAATTTTCGTGATTCTTTGTGCGAATAAAAATGCGCGGTCAAAGAGGAATTTGTGACGTATTGCGTTGGACTCATCGGCGTGCTTGGTTAGATCACCACAGTGAGGCACTATGACTTGAGCATGATGGATGCGAAGAAACGACCAAGAGGGGGTAATATTGTTGTGCTTGAGTATCGAATGGCATCAGCTGTAAGAATAGTAGCCATACTAGCCTGTGAACAGGCCTTTATATATAAGCCTTTTCCCAGCCATCCTCCACGGATGTTGATGCACAATTTGCAGACAACGAAGAGCAACGATTATTATCGTTACGATTTGTGAGGCGACATCAGTCTTTCATTCATCAGCCTTGTGTTCGATAATTTTGAGTTAACATATTTTGCTTAAAAGAATGGAAAGAGCAACTTCGGCTATGACATGACAGCAGAGACTGAAGCTGGTGTTGTTCATTCCGTTGATTCAATTGAAAGTGCTGTAAAGGGGATCAAAGGCAACGTTTGAGGAAGGTAGGATTGGCCTAAATAAATGCCAACCGGCCTATGTTTTGGTTGTCGTCTCTCTCTCTCTCTCTCTCGTCGTCTCTCTCTCTCTCTCTCTCTCTCTCGTCGTCTCTCTCTCTCTCTCTCGTCGTCTCTCTCTCTCTCTCTCGTCGTCTCTCTCTCTCTCTCTCGTGGTCTCTCTCTCTCTCTCTCTCTCTCTCTCTCCCTCCCTCCCTCTCTCTCTCTCTCTCTCCGATTATTATTATTATTATTATCAATTTATTTACCGTTGGCAACAAAATGACTCATAGCTAAAAATTTAGCTAATTAATTCCAACGCTAAAAATATATTACAAAGTGTGAATAACAGATACAAAGTTATTTAAAACTATTTACAGTTCATCAAAGTATACAATAAAACAAATTTCTAAAAACATCATAAGAAGCCAAAGTTCGGAATGAAAGTGCGACACAGCTTACATGGACAATTTTCTCCCTTCCAATCTTTTATATTTGCTTTAAACTGAGCAAGGGATCCTGCGTTTCGTATTGTTTGCGACAACATTTGTCATAGTTGCGGACCTTTAAATCTGACGCTTTCTGTGCCATTTCCGACCGATCTCACCCTAGGTTGAACGAATTCGTTATTGTTACGCAAATTGTAATGACTTTCATTTTCACAGAAAATCTCCTGCATAAAAGAAGGATTGAGGTCATTTCTGGTTTTGTACATCTCAGTCATAAGTAATTGAAGGTTCTTTGTATGGTGAAGGTGAATTGAAGTGAAGGTGAAGTTGCGTTTTTCAGCGCCAAGCGCTGGGTTCGCAGAAATAGAGTAGACCTAATCGAGTCCGCGACCCCTTGTCATGACGCTCACGTGGTGGGGCCCTACCGGGACTCGAACCCACTCCGCCTGACTATTCTGGCTGCAATGTCAGAGGATTACACCACTGCGCCACAACACCTTACAACGTTTGAGTAGTAACGGCACAGTCCTTTTCTAATAGTTCGCCATAGGTAGATTCGTCATCCTTATAAGTTATTCTCAAAGCCCTTTCCTGTATTTTGTTAATTTTTTGGTTGAGCTGCCTGCCGTGAAACATCCAGATTAAAGGACAGTATTGAAATTGACTTGTAATAAATGCCCTCATGAGAGTTCTCAACTTTCTCTGATCCATGTATGGTGATATGCGAGCAAGCGCATAAAGTTTATTGCTAGCCTTCTGGCACAGTTTGGAAACATGGTTATCGAAGGATAGTTTACTATCAATTTGAACTCCCAGTAGTTTCTCTTCATAGCTATTTACAACGTTAGCACTTCCAATTCTAACAGTAACAGAATCGTCACATCTCTGCCCAAGAACCAACAAATGGCATTTATCTGCATTTAATTTCATAAAGTTGTCAGCAAACCATTTTAAAGCTATAGTAGAATCATTTTCAAGCTTATGAACTATGTTGTCAAGGTTCTTATTGCAGGTATAGATTGTAGTATCATCTGCATAATTACATATATCCGAGTCTTGAATAAAGAGCCAAAGATCATTAATGTAGACGTTGAATAGCAGAGGCCCTAAGACTGACCCCTGTGGAACACCGCGTGCTATGCTTTTCCAAGAACTGAATGACCCATTTACTTTAACTCTTTGTTGTCTATTTGTGAGGTAATTGTTAATTAGTGTTAATGCTTCGCGAGAGAAGCCATAGGCGTGCAATTTTGCAATCAATAGGTCATGTCTGATACAATCAAATGGCTTGGAGAGATCCATCAATACAGCCCCTGCCTTACCACCTTCATCAAGGCTAATTTTAAATTTTTCTAAGAGCCTTACGAGAGCGTGCTGGGCGTTGTAGCCTTTTCGAAAACCACAGAGAAGTGAGGATAAGAAAGGGGTAATATAAGTAACTATTTGTTTATCCATTATTCTTTCAAACAGCTTTGAGACCGTAGGCAGAACACTGATTGGTCTAAAGTTAGTCCTAGAATTGAATGGTCCATTCTTGGGAAGAGATGTGACATCCGCGCACTTTAGTTCATCAGGAAAGGACGAATTTTCTATGCAATCATTAAAGATTTGCGTCAAAGGTTCTACATATATATCAGAATTTGACTTGAGAATTTTAGGAGGAATATTTTTGTGCGTTGTAGCTTTCTTAGGATTTAGATTCCTGACCTCGTTGTCCACAACATCGGGGGTAACTTTCTGAAAGTAAAAGGAACCAGCATTTTTATTTTGCTCATTGATTTTTAGAATGCTAGGGTGATTGGAAAATTTGTGTACAGCCTTATCAATAGGATCTGCGATTCCTTCTGTTGCATTTTCGTAACCAGAGTTCTCATTTATACCAAGGGAATCCGTTACAGAGACGAAAAATTTGTTCATGGTTTCCGCTACCTCGACATCCTTGGAAATAATAGTTTCATCTTCAATCAAGACTATTTTATTATTAGATTGTAGTTTGTCCGAGAAGAATGGTTTCACAGTTTTCCAGAATTTCTTATTGTCAGCGACAAGTGAAATGTCTAGGCTATTATAATATAATTTCTTTTTTCCCTTCGAAATAACTCAACACAGGAGTTGCGATGCTTGCGAAATTTGTTCCAATTTTCAATAGTTTGATCTTTGTTATATCTATTACGAAGTCTAGAACGTAACATGACCGCTTTACGCAGAGCTCTGGTCATAAATGGTTTGTCATTTGCACGCACATATTTCTTTTTAATTGGAGCATGTTTGTCTAGAACTCTATTAAAAATAGTTTCGAAAGAAGTGTAATTCAAATGGGATGGTTCTATTTTCCCTAATTCGTCCCGCAGACTATTTCTAAAAAAAATTTCGTGAAAGTTTTTGTAATTTCTATAGTTAATTACAGTTGGTCCGTGTTTAGGGAAAGTGGTTTTAAGAACAGAGACAACCATTTTATGGAAATCTGACAAGCCAGTTTCAACTGTAGTAGTTTGTTGCACACTCCTATTTCGATTTGTCAATACGAGATCTATGCACTTTGCTGTCTGAGACTTGTAACATGTTGGCACGTGCACAAGATTTTTGAGACTATATAGATCCAGAAAATCTTTCAACTGTTCCTCAGTTTTAGTCATATTGAAATCTCCTATAAACATAAAGTTTTCATAATTTTCACTGTAGTGGTCGAGTGCACAACCCAAGTTTTCAAGTAAATAATCTTGTGGCTGATTTGGTGGTCGATAAACGCTGAACAATACCCCTTTCTTTTTCCGCAAATTTATTTCGAAACTAATGCATGCATGGAGACTTTTAATACCAGTTCCCTCGTCCTTACCTGTAGGTGATGAATTAGATTAACTCCTCTGAATATCTAACGGCAATAATCATTATTGATGAAAATAATTTCATGGCGGGCAAGAGCTTCAAAGAGACCCTTGTTTGTTTCATAACTTCCGCATTCCCTCTTTTATTAGGAGAAGGCAATCCTTCACTATTCAAAAGAATCAGCCGTGTGTGTTGCTTGTATCTTTTATATTTTCGTGGGGTCTTTGTTCGGAAACAACCAAACTTTTATTTGAAATGCAAGGGATTGAATTCATTCTTCATGGTTGATTCGCTCTAGATTTGCTCCTGCATCAGTTCACCCATGGAAGAAGGGTCATGCAAATTGATGTAACATACCTCAGCTGTCCAATAATGCCCTCAAATGACGGTTTACACCAACACAATTGATAGATCTTGTTTATCCCCAAGAAATCACGGACAATGAATTTAAACTGGCCAAGCGAAATACTGAATCATGTCAGGCCGTTAGATTGGGCCTAAGTTCAAGCCTGACAATAACATTGGGCTGTTTTAGCAAGAAGACGCGGGTAAAGAAGACGCCAGCATAATTCTTTTGTTCGAAGGTGTAAATTACAAAGTGAAATCAACTTCAAAGCATTTCCAAGTCTCGAGAGACCTTGCATACGTTCTTTTTCTGAAATTGACAACCTGAAAAGAGTGCTTTTGAAGGCCGCCCCTCAGGAAAAGACCGTCGAGAAGGGAAGCTAAATACTGTGTGAGCATATTCATAAGCGATGGAAATGCGAGAATGCAAACCAATCTTGAAGAATTTTTTCTGTCTATGAGCAGCTTGCTAGGAAGGAAGTGGCTTGAAGGTCTGGACGCTCTAAAAAGATGCAAGCATCTGCGTTTTCAAAGACGTCCGCGCCTTGCTGCTAAAACAGCCGCGCGCGGCCTGTTGATGATGAATTCGGTTACTGTTTTGCATGGTTATAGATACAAGGCTTGGGGTGGGGTGATACTGGGACGACTCACCATTCGTGAACAGGTCGCCTACCGAGCCCCACAGGGGCCACGCCAGTCGCAATTTTTACTGCCTGCTACATTTTCTATTGCCACTTCTACTGCCAGTCGCACTTTTAATTGCCACATTTGATGTCAGCTGCACTTTTTACAGCTCATTACATTTTCTAATGCGCGTTTTACTGCCAGCCGCATCTTATACTGCCCCCTTTGCTGCCACTTTTACTGCCAGTTCTACTGCCAGCCACATTTTTCACTGCCACATTTACTGCCAATTCTACTGCCAGCTGCATTTTTCACTGCCACTTTTACTGCCAGTTCTACTGCCAGTTCTACTGCAAGCCGCATTTTTCACTGCCACTTTTGCTGCCACTTTTACTGCCAGTTCTACTGTCAGCCGCACTTTTCACTGCCACTTTTACTGCCACTTTTACTGCCAGTTCTACTGCCAGCCGCATTTTTCACTGCCACTTTTACTGCCACTTTTACTGCCAGTTCTACTGTCAGCCGCATTTTTCACTGCCACTTTTGCTGCCACTTTTACTGCCAGTTCTACTGTCAGCCGCATTTTTCACTGCCACTTTTGCTGCCACTTTTACTGCCAGTTCTACTGTCAGCCGCATTTTTCACTGCCACTTTTGCTGCCACTTTTACTGCCAGTTCTACTGTCAGCCGCACTTTTCACTGCCACTTTTACTGCCACTTTTACTGCCAGTTCTACTGCCAGCCGCATTTTTCACTGCCACTTTTACTGCCACTTTTACTGCCAGTTCTACTGCCAGCCGCATTTTTCACTGCCACTTTTACTGCCACTTTTACTGCCAGTTCTACTGCCAGCCACATTTTTCACTGCCACTTTTGCTGCCACTTTTACTGTCAGCCGCACTTTTCACTGCCACTTTTCATGCCACTTTTACTGCCAGTTCTACTGCCAGCCACATTTTTCACTGCCACTTTTGCTGCCACTTTTACTGTCAGCCGCACTTTTCACTGCCACTTTTCCTGCCACTTTTACTGCCAGTTCAACTGCCAGCTATGGCAAGCGAAATGCACAAGACTTCGATATAGCCACTTTTTCGATTGAAAAAAATAGGTTTTTACACCAATAAAGTAAGTGTTTTGACCGATGGCTTTTCAGCGAAAAGTAGTTCTCTACTTAAAAAGTAGGTTTCTCGCAAAAGAACTACAATCCTGGACAAAACGTTATGAGACTAGTAGCGTTTTAAGCTTTTAACCTTAAACAACATTGATACGGGGGGAGGGGGGCACTTTGAACCCGTTAAAGCGTCAAATTGCTCTGTCGTCTCATAACTTTTGTCCAGGATTTGGAATTCACCAGGATTTTCTCCGTCTTTACCATAGCCACTGCTACGTAACTTCGGCTTTTTGCTGTTTATGCTATGGAAAAAGGTTCCGTTTATTGAATATCATTAGTAACAAGTTTTTAAGGCCGATGGAAGTCATCACCAAAAGTCTATGCTCTGCTAGGCATATTGGACAACTATGTGGCGTTTAAGAGACAATTTATATCAACCAATGCTACCACGGAGGTGCTTCGTAGTTTTGTTTGTTATCACCTTGTAACTCCCTTAAATGAAGTAAGTTGTTGATGCAAATAAATGCACTTGACTCTTGAGTTCATGAGGGCCAAATTGTGCTCAATCCTACTTGATGAGCGTGTACATGCTAATTTAGGAGGAAGGGTTATAATTTTCAACGGGTCAGCAACGGGTCAGCAATGGGTCAGCATTTGCAGCTACAGCAAAACATATGGGATGGAACGGGTCAGCACGGGTCAGCATCCTTTTTTATAAAATATATAGTATACATTTTATAAAAAAGGTTGCTGACCCGTGCTGACTCGTTGAAATCCATATGTTTGATATGGTGCCATGTGCTGACCCGTTGCCCTGACCCGTTGCTGACCCGTCCATTTTTAGCTGATAGAGTTCAAAATCCTTCATAAATTTTCTCTTGGCCGAATTAATGGACGTCCTTGCCTTCGGATATCCATTAAACACGTTCCATTCAAGAAAGGCCCGTTTCTTGACTGGTGCCACGAAAAATGCGACTGGCGGCGTAATGTTTCCCTTTATAAGCGCCAGGACTGAAATGAGCCTTTTCCCATTGCAATGTTAGAACGCCAAGAAGTTCATATTCAAACAGAACATGCATCCTATGACTAAACCTGCAAATTCAAATAAGGGATGCAATTTTCTAGCATAACAGACATGGCCTGACGCTGTTAACTTCAAAAAATGTCCTCATTGCCGATATCATGTCCTCCTGACAATTGATTGAAATACATCAATTGGCCAATGAATAAAATAAACAACTTAAATGAAGGTTTTATGTTAATTAATGTTTTTGACTATTCTGTCTTGAACTGGCATAGGTTTCTCTTTTGGCATGTTGTTTCAAAATGATACATTCATGCCTTACTGATGAGATAACTAGAATACGCCATTGAGACAATCCTGGACAAAACGTTATGAGACTAGTAGCGTTTTAAGCTTTTCAACCTTATTGTCAATAATAAAATGGATTTAGGCTTAGCAAACCCCCTCCCCTCGTATCAATGTTGTTCAACAATGATTCCTGAATGTATGTTGATGACAATCGACGCGTTTCAACCTTAAACAACATTGATACGGGGGGAGGGGGGCACTTTGAACCCGTTAAAGCGTCAAATTGCTCTGTCGTCTCATAACTTTTGTCCAGGATTGTAGGTTTCTCACAGACAAAGTAGATTGTTGGACCGACAAAGTGGGGTTTTAGAGATAGAGGATTTCTCGTTTGATAAAAGTAGGTTTTCAAGCAGTAAAGTTGATTCCTCATTGAGAAACTTACTTTTTCAATCGAAAAAAGCCAACCTTTGCAAACGATAAAGTTGATACAATGTACCATCTTTTGTATCAGCTGATTAACTGCCATGCTCCTAAAAAGCGAAAACGCATCCGACGAGATTCTTACCCATGGATAAACAGTAACGTTATAGAGCTTATTCATAAGAAAGAATATGCTCACCGTGTATTCATTCGAGAGAGGTCAGATCTAGCTAAAGCCCAATATAAGCGAGCCAGAAATGATGTAACTGCTTCAATTAGAGAGTCCAAGCGTGAATATTTCACTACTTGTATTGAGGACAATATTAACAACCCTAAAGGAATTTGGAACACGCTTAAAAAGTTGCTGCCATCAAAGAAGTCAAAAATTCCAGACGTTATTCATCATGAAGGCCAAAGTTACAAAACATCTCTGGACAAAGCAAATTGTTTCAACAACTTTTTCAATAATGTTGCAACAAAATTAACTTCAGGTTTGCCACCACCACCAAATTGTGAGACCAAAGAAAATCTAACAGACTGCATGCTCGATATACCGGCTGTTAGTCACCTCATGGTTTCTGGAGTTATCAAGAATTTAAAAAATGTTAAAGGTACTGGACTTGATGATATCCCAATGAAGCTTGTGAAGATACTTGGAAAATCTGAAGTCTTTGTAAATGCGTTAACTAAGCTAATAGATGCATCCTTTGACTCTGGAGTGTTCCCATCATCTTGGAAGTCTGCTAAAGTAGTGCCTGTGTTTAAGTCTGGAGATCCATCTGATGTTGATAATTATCGACCAATATCAGTATTAAATTGTCTCAGCTAAATAATAGAGCGTGTCGCATTCAACCATATATACGCATTCTTAATCAAAGAAAACCTACTTCACATACTACAGTCTGGCTTTAGACATCGTCACTCCACTTGCACAGCACTCGTTCACCTGATTGACAAGGTTTACAACGATATGGATAATTGCAAGCTGACTGGAGGATTGTTTTTGGATCTCCGCAAAGCGTTTGACACAGTTAACCATGATATCATGCTCAAGAAGTTTGCGAGGTTCAACCCAAGTAGAAAAATGACCCAATGGCTGTTGTCCTATCTCTCATGTCGAAAGCAGGCCGTTGACTACAATGGGATTATGTCTCATGCAGCTACCATTTATTCTGGTGTTCCTCAAGGATCCATTTTGGGACCATTGTTGTTTCTCATATATGTCAATGATTTGCCGGCAAATCTCAGCTCTGAAGTGGTGATGTTTGCTGATGATACAACTGTTCTTTCACATGGGACTTCTCACAGATCTGTCTCCACTGATATGCAAAGTAATTTGGATAAGATATATGACTACGCAGTCAATAACAGATTAATTCCTCACCCTAAGAAAACAAAAGCAATCATCTTCAGTAAGCGCAGCCAAGCATCTCAGTTCGAGGAGAGAGAAACTTTGACCCTGGCACAAAACAACATCGAATATGCTCATAGCTACAAATGCTTAGGCTTCGTTCTTGATGATCATCTATCTTACGATCTGCATATTAAAGACCTGAGCAAAAAGTTAAATTATGGCATTTCAATACTGCGACGCATAAAACCATATGTTCCAACTGACAGTGTGAAGATAATTGCAAACTCACTTGTAATGTGCCATCTTGAGTACTGCGCACCATTGTTACACAACCTTAGTAAGGGTCAAATGGATTTGCTCTTGAAACTACAAAAGCGATGTGCACGCACAGTACTATCTTGCAGCAAACAGACTCACAGCAAGCCTCTGTTTATCAGCCTTAATTGGCTGCCATTTCATCAAATCATTGAGCTACAAACTGCCGTGTTAAAGTAGAAAATCAAACATGCAATTTGCCCTCAGTATCTACAAGAGATGTTTGTGAACACTTCTAAGGTACACACTCACAGGACCAGATCAGTATCCAATGATGCATGCCATGTACATTAAAAGGGGAGCCAGTAATAACTTTAATAAGACTTTTGCTTACTACGGTGCCAAAACGTGGAACTCATTGCCATGTGCACTGAAGGACTCCCCATCTTTAGAGATTTTCAAGAAGTCATGTAAAAACTTTTTAATGGACAAGATCAAAATGGACAGTTTTAACTATGGATGGATTTTGTAATTGTAAATATTTTCCGCATTTGCATTAAAATTCTTATACATACAGTACATACTTTAATTTTTATTTAGCTCTAATTGAGCCTTTTAACCCTTATTTTGTACACCAGGCTGAAAACAAGTATCTTACTTAGACCTGTTATGTACGTTAAAGATATTATACATACATACATACATACAACGGAAATTCACTCTATCCCTGAAAAAGCCTCCTTTTTAGTCGGCAAACTGATTGGTTGAAAAAGCTACCTCTTCAATCGAATAGTTGGGTTTACCGGTTGACGGTGAATTCCCGGAGGGGGTACATAACACGTTGACGGTATGGGTATGTGCTGCCCATATGGTTGCGTTTTGGGCCCGAAATTCTTTAAACAAGAGACTTTTTTGCCTCAGATTTCCCTTAAACATGAGTGGTTTTTGCCTGAGAATTCGCCAAAAATTGTTAAAATGGGTAGTCCAAATTCATCATAAAAGTAGGCCCGAAGGCAAATTTTCGGACTGAAATTTATTTTTTCAAGTAGAAATCCACCCCCAGGAGAGGTACATGACTTTTGGATCGACGGGAGTCTGCCACCCGGCACTCTCATCTAATTACTAAAATTAGCCTTCGGGCCCACTTTTATGATGAATTTCGACGGAAAACTAACCTTTTTAACAATTCTTGGCGAATTTTCAAGCAAACCTACCCATGTTTAAGGGAAATCTGAAGCAAAAAGGACTCTTGCTTAGAGAAGTTTGGGCCCTAAACGCATCAATATGGGCGGCACATACCCGTACCGTCAACGTGTCATGTACCCTCTCCCCCTCGGGAATTCACCGTCAACCGGTAAACCCACTTATTCGATTGAAGAGTTAAGTTTTTCAACCAATCAAGTTTTCCGACCAAAAGGGAGGCTCTTTCAGTGACAAAATGGACTTTCGTTTGCAAAAATTGGTTTTTTCGATTGAAAAGTAAGTTTCTCAATGAGGAATCAACTTTACTGCATTAAAACCTACTTTTATCAAACGAGAAATCCTTTTTATCGCCAAGAAACCCACTTTGTCGGTCCAAACATCTACTTTGTCTGCGAGAAACTTAGTTCCTTTGCGAGAAACCTACCTTTTTAATAGAGAACTACTTTTTCGCTGAAAAGCCATCGGTCAAAACACTTACTTTATTGGTGTAAAAACCTATTTTTTCAATCGAAAAAGTGGCTATATCGAAGTCTTGTGCATTTCACCTGCCATAGCTGGCAGTTGAACTGGCAGTAAAAGTGGCAGCAAAAGTGGCAATGAAAAGTGCGGCTGACAGTAAAAGTGGCAGCAAAAGTGGCAGTGAAAAATGCGGCTGGCAGTAGAACTGGCAGTAAAAGTGGCAGTAAAAGTGGCAGTGAAAAGTGCGGCTGACAGTAAAAGTGGCAGCAAAAGTGGCTGTGAAAAATGTGGTTGGCAGTAGAACTGGCAGTAAAAGTGGCAGGAAAAGTGGCAGTGAAAAGTGCGGCTGACAGTAAAAGTGGCAGCAAAAGTGGCAGTGAAAAATGCGGCTGGCAGTAGAACTGGCAGTAAAAGTGGCAGTAAAAGTGGCAGTGAAAATTGCGGCTGACAGTAGAACTGGCAGTAAAAGTGGCAGTAAAAGTGGCAGTGAAAAGTGCGGCTGACAATAGAACTGGCAGTAAAAGTGGCAGCAAAAGTGGCAGTGAAAAATGCGGCTGGCAGTAGAACTGGCAGTAAAAGTGGCAGCAAAAGTGGCAGTGAAAAGTGCGGCTGACAGTAGAACTGGCAGTAAAAGTGGCAGCAAAAGTGGCAGTGAAAAGTGCGGCTGACAATAGAACTGGCAGTAAAAGTGGCAGCAAAAGTGGCAGTGAAAAGTGCGGCTGACAGTAGAACTGGCAGTAAAAGTGGCAGCAAAAGTGGCAGTGAAAAATGCGGCTTGCAGTAGAACTGGCAGTAGAACTGGCAGTAAAAGTGGCAGTGAAAAATGCAGCTGGCAGTAGAATTGGCAGTAAATGTGGCAGTGAAAAATGTGGCTGGCAGTAGAACTGGCAGTAAAAGTGGCAGCAAATGGGGCAGTATAAGATGCGGCTGGCAGTAAAACGAGCATTAGAAAATGTAATGAGCTGTAAAAAATGCAGCTGACATCAAATGTGGCAATTAAAAGTGCGACTGGCAGTAGAAGTGGCAGTAGAAACTGTAGCAGGCAGTAAAAATTGCGACTGGCATGGCCCCTGTGGGGCTCGGTAGGTCGCCTGTATCATATCATGCGACATGCGTTGAGGTTTTGAAAGGAATTCCATCAATGTGTCTTCCTCTTCGACACCATTGTCCACATCTTTGTCAAAGAAGGCAAGCGGTTTTATCCTCGCATGGCTTAAAAATCGTTTCTAGGTAGCTGTTATCTTCAAAGCCGTCGTCAGTCATGAGTGCAATGTCTTTTTGCCATTTCCAGGACGAATTCGACATGTTTCTCTCCGTTAATGGGCTTTATGTGATGCGTGATACTGGTGCTTCCACTTTTTACATCAGTTGTTCACCTGGCATGCAATTTCTAAGAACATCAGAATACGTCACTCGCCCCAGACTCTTTTCAAATGACTAGCCCCTATAAAACCCCATAAAAAGCGCACTTCTGCCCTTCAAATCGAAAAATGAATCATAGATATGGAATCAGCGATGTTTACTGCAACTATTTAGCTGATAAAAAAATTTCCATTTTTCATGTCAGTGGCACTTTAAAAACTAACTCAATATTTTTATACGACTAATGTACCATCTATGCCATCCTGGCTATGAATGGTACTTACAATTTTAATCTTGTTATAATTCTCAGAAGAAAGAAAGAAAAATAGATAAACAAGTAAACTAAATAAAAGGGTCAACAAATGTATCTCAACATAAATGCCAGGAGTTTCTACGGAACTAAGGATATAGTAATTGAAAGATGAATGAATGAATGAATGAATGAATGAATGAATGAATGATTGATTGATTGATTGATTGATTGATTGATTGATTGATTGAGTAAGTACCTTCGCCCACCCCCCAACCCTCGAAAATTAAATCACTGAATATGGTGTGGCGCAATGTTGTAATCCTCTGACTTTGCAGCTAGGGTGGACATGTTACGATCCCAGGTAGAGCACCACCACTTGAGTGTCATGACAAAGAGCCACATACTCGCTACGGTCTTCTCCACTTCTGCGATCCCAGCAAAAAATGCACCTTCAACTTCAACTTCAACACTAACAATCTGCATTTTTTTCAAATTGCAGTACGTAAAAGAAGGGAACCTGGATACGAAGGAGGTAAATGTATCTTATGTTTATGTAGTTTATCATTGCACCATGGTAAACCGTTGGTGGTAGGTTAGCATTGCGGTTAGTGTGCTCACCTCTCTGCAGGAGGATGTGGGTTCACTCAGCTTGCCTGCCGCCTTGGAATCCGCCAGCTTTATCCTTCTCCTCAGAGAAAAGTGCAAGGTCTTTTGATGAGGTACCAACTGAACATGTTTGGCATGGCCTTCAGTAACCTTTAGAAATAAATCTTCTTTTTGACTTGACGAACTCTGTGGGTAAGTGGGATTTAAATCATGGATGCGAGTCGAGTCCACCCCAAAGGACCGAGTGGCGTTCTGGTTGCCTCCGGCTACTTTTACTTACCTGAACACTTCAATGTGTGTGTGTGTGTGTGTGTGTGTCATCTTATTTAAAATCGAAATATCTATTAGCTAAAAAATAGCTAGTCTAATTCGATTATTTAAAATATACAAGATCTACAAGATTAATTTCGAAGGCATACATTGCACAGATTAATTTCGAAGGCATACATTGCACCTGCAGGTGGCCCCATTCCAGCTCTTGATTAGCTTTTTGAACTGGACCAGATTTTCGCCTGACGTGATGTCATCTGGCAAACGATTCCAAATCTGCGGCCCAAGGGACCTTAGACTATTTGAGCCGAACGTTGTCTGGTTTGGCCTGTAGTGCTGTAAATCATTTGGACGACGTGTAGGTCGCTTTGAGGCTCTTGTTTCGAAAATATTTTGCATGAATTCAGGATTTAGCTGGTTTACAGTTTTGAAAATCTCAATACAAAGGTATCTAAGCCTATTTACATGCATTGTGCATTTTTGTGATTTGCCAAGTAATTCTTCATAAGAAGAAACATGGTCGTCATAAAGAAAACGTAATGCTCTCTCCTGTATTTTTTCGATCTTATCCATAGATCTAGCTGACGAGAAGAACCATACTAAGGGGCAATAATTAAAGTTAGAAAAAACAAAGCTTTCAACGAGTACCTTTTTCTCTGCGAAACCAAGAAAAGGCTTTAGTCGTTTTAGTACATTTAGTTGGGTTGCTGCTTTCTTGCAAAGATCAGATATGTGGAGGTCAAAGTTTAGTTGATGGTCGAGATTTACACCAAGCAACTTAACCGAAGCTTCAGATTTAATAGTTTTCCCTTGAATAGAAATACAATGCCCAGTGGTGTCCGTTCGATCTTTCTTTACGAGAAGTGCGTGGAATTTTTCTGGGTTGGCGATCATTTCATTTCGATCGAGCCATGTGAGAGCAACGCATGCCTCCTTTTCTAGCACATCAATTAGTTGTGGGAGACTATTTGAGAAATATGTAAGGGTATTGTCATCTGCGTAGTTGACGAGGGATGCTTCTTTGATGAAATGAAATAAATCATTAATATTCTGGACGAAAGGCTCCGATGTTAACTTGCTGTATCTGTCACAATTGAGCCATTCACGTAAAAAGTAGCGGCTAAACTTCGGTAAAGGTATGCTGCTGACATTTTCAGTTTCTATCGTCAGCAAGACCAACTTTTCCTCACTAGAGTAGCCGTGCTCGGAACATTTTTACAGAAATTATACCGTATTAACCCTTGAGGGCAGCCCTCTTTGAATGAGTGGCTTAATTTCATTGTACATATAGGATCAATCATCAAATTATCTTTTGATCATAAATTATCATATAGGATCAATCATCAAATCTCTTGCCCGATAGGATCAATCATCAAATCCTTGGTATGCATTTGTTGAAGCGTCGCGATCTTTAAGAGGTAAGTTCAGCTGGTAAAACATGTATGTTCAAAAATTTTTCTATGTATTCGACGATCGATGGCATTTTTTAGCGGACTGTTTAGTGGGCCATTTGTCCCAGTAGGCCCTTTTGCTTGTCCCAACAGTGAAGGGAAAATTAGTACTTTTGCCCTTGTGGCCTTAGTCAACATCAGGCCCTGTTTCACCTTCCGTTCTGAGAAAAACAATGTTATTGTTGTTGCCAGCTCAAATAAAATCTTTTTTTTATACTCAATGCAAAAATTTACTATAACAAATTAAAATCTCAGAAAGTCACAGATCAGAGCTGCAAAAAGAAACTCTTCGTTGACAACTATGATCATAATTTGTTTTGTGGCCAAAGCCTAAGCTGTGATTGAATTGGATTGCATGATATGTAAACTCATATCGTAGAAATGTTGGGGCCCTTTTGGCCGTTTTCCCCAGTGGTGGAAAATCCTAAGAAAATACCGTGATTCGATCGGTGTTTAGTCAATCAAAAGAGACAGTTTACAACTGGATTGTGACAGTCAAAGTTTTTGAGTGTGAAGTGAGCTTGAATCTGCGGATTTTAGCGTCAACGCATGGATTGTTGCATTGAGCCTGTGATCCCTTTTTCTTTGACCAAGCACCCCCTGCATCCGAATAAGGATTCGCAAAAAGTAAGATGAAAATTTTCCAGAAAAACGTCATAGCCAACTTGAAAGGCCTGGAAAATGCTTTGTTATTACGTTATCTAAAGAGCCATTGTCGCCCATTTAGTTTAACGGGCTCGCTGCAATTCAGGCTGTCTCAGAACAGGATTTGGCCCACGCGAAAACATAAATACACACTGCAGTAGTTCAGCTGATCGTAAAGTTTCACTTTGGTATAATTATTCAATCAGTTCGTATACTTTAGACTTATGACGTTGAGTCCCTTGTATCCCTGCGGTAAACCTTGCTCAAGAGGGACTTTAATGAAAGAGTGAATTATCTAGCCCTATTTTCTACATTCTATCGATCGAATCATGATCGAACGACTGCTTTAGCTCTGTTCGACGGTCACTCCTCAGGAACAAAATGCGATAAATACCACGTTAAGCAGAAATTTAGTCAACGAAACTTGGTCGTAATCAGAAGAAGAAAGCTCACTTTACCAAGTGAGTGCGAAATGATTCTTTCAAAACTACATTTTCCATGCCCTTAAGACCAAAACAAAACCATAAATATCCCCGACTACCGGCCGCAGCAACTTTGTTCAAACTCTAGTCAACTGTATCTTTCGGATTAAAAATTTGACAGCATTGTTCTGTGCCAAATCTCGCAATGTGATTGGTACTCTAGGAATCGCGGAGTCTGGGCCTAAATAGGGCAAGGTTTTTAAGAGTAATATTTTGAGTCTCTGTTGACCGAAGCGCCATCATCAAGTCAAAGAGCACAAGGAAACAAGAGACTCCAGGTCATAAGTCCACATATACTGCGCCGTTTATCTATAGTTTCCTTTACGTCAAATTTGATTTTCAGACTGTTTGAAATTGTAGCACGCCCGCAAAGGATCCTTGGTAACAATAGCTCTTTAAGTCGTCCAAGTTATAACCAAGAGCAATTTCAATGAAAAAGGAATGGGGAACTTAATTCGGAGCTAAACTCAAAGCTCAATCTGGCAATGGGAGTTCAATCCCAGGTTGACCTTTTTCATTCTGACGCTTTGTTTTCGAATTTTTCTTGTTCCTTGCTACAGTCACGTTTAAAGTAATTGACCTTTGGAAAAGTCTTTTTTATCATTCTATAAAATTTCCGGGATTTCACTCTTCTGCTCATTGGATGTTGTTATTGTAATATTGACTGACGATGTTTCACGCAAAATGTGAACTGTGAGATAATGTGTATTAAGCTGGAAATGTTGGCATTTTGCCTTTGCAAATAGGGAGAAGTGAATGATTTTATATTTTACGCGCTTTACTACTTGCTATTAGTTTCTCTTATGTGCATTTTGCAGTTGAATCGATGAATTGGCAAAGATAAAAATTTTTGAATCTATTTCCTATTAAATTGCCAGTTGTTGCTACCTTACCTGTTGCCTGCGTAATCTCTTATTGAACTCGATGAAGTCATGGATTGGCAATAAACCGATACTGGATAAGTCCGGCGAATTCTTCTTTTGACAGTGTTACTTTTTTTGCTTGTTCTGGTGTCATGTCTAACAGTCCTGCTACCTTACTGATTTAAAGACTGAAAGTACGATTCCAATAATTTTGTGGGAATTTATGAATTTATTTGCTTCGAGTGTTTCCAGATTCCGCAAGTGGCCAAATTACAGTTGGTGTAAGTGCAGCATCACTTCTTGTTGGCTTGCGCGCCATCCCAAGGCAGACTTGTTTGAAGTCGTTTGGCCTCATTCAGACTGATTAAGGCTTATCTCGCCTTGACATTAAACTCCCTTCTGTTTAGCCTTTCCTTTCCGTCCTATCAAACAGAGCTTTTCAAGAAATTTTGTCACTGGAAACGAAGAATGGCGCAGTGCATGATCACAAGCTTTGTTTTCTGGCTAGCAATCAAACGAAAGCTATTTATTTTAAACATAACTAATTTAGACTGCAGAAGTTTTCCCACTATCCCATGATCTTCACTTCACTAGTTCTTTGTATTCATGAGGTTAGAAACCTTTGCCTCGGTTGTGTTAATCTAAGGTCTTGAAGGTGAAGTGAACCTGGGTTTGTGAGTTTCAGTGCCGAGCATAGGTATCATGGGAGCAGCTAAGCGCTAATCGACTACGAGACCTATTGCCATGATGCTGAACTAGTCTGGGTTTCGGATTATACTGGACAGTTCTCAACTGTTACAATACAAGACCTTAAAACATCCTTTTCGATGGGTGGATGAAGAAAAGGATATTAAACATGCTAACTACACATTTTTTGCTCAAAGCAGCAATAGACCATTTGCCAATTAGGAAAAAGGGACTGAGGCGAGCGCGGCCAATTCCGACAGCCCTAGTAACAGTGGGAAACCCTGGGAATCCTCTCCACTTCAGTGAAACTAGTAAGCCTCACTGAGCGGTCTAGTCCGTCTAGTCGCTGTGCAAACTTGAATATTTTGCTGTTTATTTCCCCTTCCAAGAATTGTTTGGTACTTTTCTACTATGGTAAGTGTTTTCCCCAGATTCTCGAGCCATTTTCTCATTACTTCAATCACTTTGGAGTGTACTTCGAGGCTCTTTAATTCGACGTATTTTGATACAATTTGTGTTTAACTTTTGAAAAAAGATTTGAAGGAAAATTCACGAAATTCTTAGATCAACCAGGAAACCTAAATGTGCTTCAATCAAGTTTCACTTTTGGCTTATATTTTTTGCCTTTCTCGTCTGAAAATCAACTGTGCAAAGAATAAATGTTGAACTGCTTTATTTTTCAGAGGTTTAAAAGATTAATTTCAGGTGAAAATATTTTTTTAAATAAATTGAACTTGACAGATGAAAAAATCGTTACTTTTACCTGCTCGAAGCACATTTAGGTTTCCTCGCTGATTTATCCAGATTCAAAGATTGTCTTTCGAATCTTCCTTTAAAAGTTAAAAGTCCTCGGACTTGCAGTTTGTTGTTAAATCTATCTTTAAGTTGAGCTATTTAGCGGAAGATTAGAGCAGATAATCTGCCATTCAAGTGAACGAAGAACAATGTTTGAAATTCTTCAACGGTTCCTATAATAAAAGTTTGTACCATTTGAGCCCATCTTACAAGTAACAACAGTCAGAAAGGTACCCGTTGAAGGCCACTGAAGAGAGGAAGTTTCCAGCTGACATGGCCTAAACACTGAGCCGCCTTCTGATTGTTGAGAAATACGTCGAAATAAAGTGCCTCGAAGCACACTCCAAAGTGAGTGAAAGGGTGAGAAATTGGCTTGAAAATTGAGAGAAACACTTACCTTACTAAGAATGGACCAAAGTAACTCTTGAAAGTGATAAATAGATAGTAAAATATTCAAGTTTGCACAGCAACTAGACCGAACAGTACAGCTTGCCGTGTTTACTGAAGTGCAGAGGATTCCCCGATTTTCCGATCGTTATTAGGGCTGTCGGAATTGGCCGCGCTCGCCCCAATCCCTTTTCCTAATTGGCAAATGGTCTATTCAGTATTTGAACAAAATGATTTGTGGTACAGAATTCGAAAATAGCCTTAAATATTGGACTCATCGTGCGGAACCAATAAAAACACAACAGAACATTGCAATCTGTAGAAGCAAAATTGTTAACTCGTATAAAAGAACAACCGTCAAAATAAGCCTGTAACTAGGGACAAAACTGTTGAATTCTGCAGGGCAAAACGAATAAATCTGCAACTCTGAAAGAAAAGAAATAAACTGCAGTAAGGAACAACGTCGAATAATTAAAAATGCACTTTCCGTTTGGTTCAGCACTCTTGTCAGTTCGGTTCGTGCGAAGAACTTATAGGTGGCAGGGTGTAATACCTGCCATTAATTATCGTAGTATATGACTTTACATGCAAGTGCGATGCCCGGTAGGACATTCCAAAGGCTTGTTGAAGGTATGAGAAAATATATGTCCGCAGAAATAGGAAAGCTACTGACAGATGTACGACTGTCAACCAAACCAAATGTAAAGCTGACCTGGCAAAGCAAGACAGTAATTCTGGGATTGGTACTTGTTGGCTGAGTAGAATGAGTGCTGGAGCACCTATTTCGAGGATTTTCCCGAATTTTGGGTAGGAGAAGGTGAGACTTCCACCTTAATGTTTTAAAAGCGGTGTTTAACTTCGAGATCCTTCCCTCTGTCGACAGAAGGAGTTTGTTTTCACATTACAAGTGATTTGATTTGGCACCAACGACTTTGGTGTTTGCAGCTGTTAATAGAGCTTAGGCAGTTGTCGTCTTGGTGTTACTGCCACATGGTTTTCGATTTTCCTTTCTTCGTCTGGTGTATGGTGTATCGTTAAGTTTTTCTTCGCACGTACCGAACTGACAAGTGTGCGACAAAACGCGTTTTTGGTTATTCAATAACTTCTTTCCTTTCAGGGTTTAAGATATATCCGCTTTTCTCTTGCAGGATTCAACAGTTTTCTTTCCAGTTACAATTTTATTCTGGTTGTTGTCCTATTACAGGAGTTAACAGTTTTCTTTCCATCGACTGTAGATTTTTTGCTGCGCTTACAAGACTATTTTCAAATTACGTATTTGTTCTTGATTAGCAAAGCAACTGTTATTTGATTTAGTTGTTCTGACAATTTTGCATTCCTCTGAAACAGAGATTCGACAGGAAATGTTTTAAATTGACAAGAGGATCGAGTTAATGTTCCTGGGGTGTTCCTGGACAATTTGCATTCTTTTGAGATGGAGGTTTAGAAGAAATGTTTTTTCTAGTGACGACATGAATCTGAGCAAAGCCATCGACATGGATGTGCATGTTTATATATTCGGTAAAAAGACATGAAAACTTAATCATCACAAACCATTGAACAGGTTTGTTTTATTTCTTGTTGAATGCATGGAACTCTTTCTGATACACCGTTTCAAACACCGTACTCTTTCACTTCAGTGGGAAGATGTTCGCTTTCGACTGAATCTGCTTTGGCAGTCGAATTCCCCACGTCTTCCATTTCTATTTCTCCTTTTTCCTTTCTAGAAAATCCATTATTAATTTTGCCGGAAGACTCGACGTCCCTTCTGGATATGGCAAAAGAACTTCACAAGAAAGTAGGAGAAATATTTGAAAGGGTAAAGGTAGGGTGTCCTTTTTGGAAACCTTCCATGATAATCCTCCTTATGGTACTTGTGGTACTGAAACAGTCCAATGAAGAGGCACTCTCTTCCACGGGAAATCGAAGCTTCAACTTTTTTTCAGCAATGCAAGAAAAAGTTGTAATGTGACAAGTTAAGACTTCGATCGCAGACGCTGCCAACTGTACATTCTTCGACTCGGCTTTTTATGTAGTTTTTTTACATCTTGTTTCTATGTTGATTTAATATGAATTTTGTAATTCTACTTACATTTTCACCTTTATATATTCTAATCTAGCTTTGTAGTTAATTTGTTAGCCTGAATTAGTTTTTGAAATATCCACGTAACTATGTAAACAGCCAACTTTAAGTAATACGATAATAGTAATATAAGTTCTGTCTTAACCGTATCTGGACCGGGCTTTTCTGAGCATCCTCAGGCCGAGGGGGGGCTAAATTAGCCCCCCCTCAGAGCTCCAAATTGACACGGGCTATAAAGATGAAACTTGGCTATCTTATGTAACTTGATCTGAAAAGTCTGAATATTGTGTTTATTTTACTCTAATTGTTATATTTTCGATGACGTCATCAATTTTCTTTGTTTTTGGCCAAAAACAGTACTCCTACGAATTTTACTGTAAAAACTCACTCGCGTGAAATATTATGCTTGCTTGAAGTTTAATTAACAGATAAAACATCAAAATATCATAAAAACACGAATTTTTGAAAAAATTATGAAATTTGCACTCTTATATTTATTACCTAAATTCATTACATATATGACGTCATCAATGACGTAATGTGAAAATAAAACGAAAATAGTAGGTATTTTTGATATTACCTTATTGATTAATGGTTGCACAGAAAATTTCATCCAGTTATCTCACTTATGTTAAGAATTATCTTAGTTTGAAGTTTTAAAGGGTTTGACCGTAAAACAAACAAGAAATTAAAACTACTCTCTGAAAAAATTATTATATTTAAAAAAATACATGAGATATCTTGACAAAATTTTGGCAGAAGATGTGACAAAGACATTTAGGAAAAGTCAAAAAAAATTATTGGCCTGGGATTTAGCGAAAAAAAGTTACATAGAAAAAACCTGGAGGGGGGCTAATTTAGCCCCCCCCCCGGTCCAGATAGGGTTAAAAAAGTCGAATCAACGCTTAGTTCCTGCCAAATAATCGTCCCTATTTATCTCTCATGGCTACTCATGGCTGTTGATAGATGCAAACTCGGATTATGTGAGCCTGAAGTCCAGCCGTTGTGTTAGATTATTGTTGCGGTTAATTCGGGCTTCTCAAGCAAGAGGTTTAGGTCAGACTTCCGTTCCTTTCTGTAAGTATTTGGTGACTGGGGAAGAAAGTTAATTGTTTTGCAGCTGTTGTAAACATTTTATTTTCTTTAGAATGTTTCTTATGCCTGTACTCTTCTAAATTATTCATTTGATTCCTTTGAATTGACGATAATTCGTAGCTGATATTCAAAATTTGACATGAGCATTCAGTATGCTAAAATCTATCGTGTTCTCCAGTACAAGCAGTTTCAAGTAGCATCCTCTTTTCAAAATTCGCCAGTACTCTCGAGTACCGAATAAACAGGGGGATGAGAATAATCGGTGGGGTCGAAAATAGTTCGACATAACGGGGGGCTGGAATAATCGGGGGGGGGGATGCTTTGAAAATAGAAAATAGTCGATTTCTAAGGAAAACACGTATCTTTTATATATTTATGTGAACAATGATGTTACTGATACATTTACTTTTGAGCTCTGGTTCTGTTGAATGCACTTCTTGCGACTTTTTCTTGCGTTTATTCAGACATTTTGTTTAGTATCATTTCATTTTTCCAAAAATTAATAAGGGGGGGGGTTGGAATAAGAGCCGGGGGGTTGGAAAATTCGGTTCTCGAGAGTACAGGCCTAGCATTCTTGGTGTGACCGGCTAGCAATTCTAAGTCTAATGATTAAATGTTTAAAAGTTGTACATTGTGAGAGAAGTAATAAAACGCGTGCAATTTTTAATATTCTAATGATTAATCGCATTCTTTAATTCAAACAGATATTCATGTTAATGTTAAGCTGTCAAGTTAGATGCAAAATTTAGTTAGTTACCATCGGCCAAACCGACTCAACTTACAAGTGATTTGCGAAATCGTTTCCTCCCAGAATTGTTCACACAGTTATAAAATCGTCCACTTTCAAATATTAGACGTGTTTAGGTTTTTTTCATAGCTTACGATGACGGAGTCGCTTTCGTCAAAAGAAGGCCCAAGGATGGAAAAAGACATGTAAGTAATGTTAGATTATATCTTGTTCAAGAATTCCGCGGAGGAGTATGTCAGCCACTTGAGGGAAATGAACCCACGGTCTCCAGATTTTCAGTCCAGCCTAAAAGATAGACTACGCTGGCTAATATGTTTCACCGTCAATTCTTAGCACATCTCCTGCTGTCTGGGTCCATCTTTTTCGAGCTTCGAATGTAACTTTAATTTCAATCATTTGAACTGCAATATAGCTTGACAATGATTGGATTTCTAATTTCATTTGTTCAGATTGAATCAAGAGCGACAGGACACCAAGTGTGTAGCAGTTTGAAATTTATATCAGAAGTGAGCCACCTTACCTTATTGTTTTTGTGTGTTTTGAACTTATTTTCACTTCGTATACAAGCATCTTTCACTGCGTCATTATTTTGAAATTTTTCGGTAGTTTAAGTGCAGAGCCACCTGAACCATAAAGGTTAATCGCCTCTGATATAAATTTCAAACTGCTACACACTATGGGTGTCCTGTCGCTCATGATTGGATATTGAACTTTTTCGGGAAATTCATGGTGAAATCTCTATCAATGCGGGGATTTTATAGAAAATGTCAAACAATGTGGTGTCAAATTAGCAACTACCGTGTTTTTACGGATAACTGTGACTTAATTTTCGGAATTTTGAAGTCAAAGACTTGAAACAAAAATTTACCGTACCAACACAATGTCAAATGAGTTGTCCATACGATACAATCTCGAAATGCAGTGCCAGTGCTGTGCCTTTGCGATTTCGATGCCGTGACACAGTATATAATGCAATGCTCAATCCTTGAAAGCATGAGAATGCGGAAAAAGTTTTATTCCGATCTTTAAATGAATTCTTTCATATTTGAGTCTATGGTACTCAGACGCAAATTCAGACAGTAAGACTGACCACTTTGATATCTTCAAGCGTCTGAGATTACTAAGGTCGGAAATGTAGTAAATGAATATATGTATCTGAATACGGATTTTTCACTTCATTGCTGTCTCGTTGTTTTCACTTTTTTTTCTAATTTTTTCAAAGTTATCATTACAGAGACGCATTGAGCTAAGCCCCAACTAACCCAAATTACCTCAGTTTTTCAGTAGAATCACAATCAAATTGAGAATCACGAAAAACAGTTATCCAAGTCTTCTAACGTCTCTCCTAATTATTGAAAAATCGATCGATAATGATGTGTGGCTAAATGAAGCCTTTCGGTGGAGTTAATCAACAGTTTGCTACTTTGTGGGATCATGATATAACTTTAGTTCTCGAAAAATCGGAAAACTAAGACATTGTACATTGTATAATGATACTGTGAACCGACTCAAACATTCCTCAACATCCCAAAGTTTATCACACGCTAATCCATAAATTTAACTTTCAACTCGGAATCGTTCAGTAGTGAAAGGAGCAAACAGACTTACATCACCTCCCGGGGGGGGGGAGGTACATAACATGTTGAGGGTACGGGTATGTGCCGCCCATAAGGATGGGTTTTTGGGCCCCAAATTCTCTAAACAAGGGTCCCTTTTTCGGCAGATTTTCCTTAGACAAGGGTGGGTTATCCAGAAGTTGGTGAAAAATAGCGAAAAATGGGTGGTTTTCCGCCAAAATTCATCATAAAAGTGGGTTTCTGAAAATCGGGCGGCAGACCCCCGTCCATCCGCAAGTCATGTACCCCCCCCCGGGCATCACCTTCACCCTACTCTGACTATGAATCAGAGGATTTTCAAACAGTTTCGTTCTTAAAATATTGTAATGTTTGCTTTCAGTTACGTGCACGAAGATACATGCACAGCGAGGTATTCCTGGTAAGTGATTTAGCAAGGTTGTCCATTTCTTAGTGATTATGCAGCCCAACGAAATGTGCGAAATTGGTGTAACCCCAAAAGGTTAATTAATAAGCAGTCTTCCACAACGAATCGTACGTACAGTTAATGTATTACGATCATGACATTCCTGTAAAGCTGAAAAATTGGATGACCCCGGTTGAAGAATTGTTTCAAGGAAGTATCTGTGTGCTAGAGGAGACTTTCATTATATAATGCCAGTTTAATCGACGAAGGAAGTTCTCGACAAGCAAATTTTAGAGATTGGCTATTTGGCAAAGAGCTAATCACGAACGTTGTGTAACAATCCAATGGAACATATTTTTGTCTGTTACGAGGCAGTCTCCATTTACATTCATTCTTTGTTTGTAAGAAACATTGGTCCTAAGTATTTAGCATGTGCTCTTAGCTTTCGGTTCAACACTTGTTGCAAAAGTGTCTCTTAATTTTTATACTAGAAATAGCTATCGCTAACCAATGCCCACGCTTCATCGCTTCATTGGAAGCCTGAAACACATTAGGAAAACATTGTAACGGCTGCTGAAAGCTTTGTTTGAAATTTTCACGAGACCACAGATCGCGAAAAATACTCTTGCATGGTGGAAAACCAAGCTCCTCGATTGATTCAACAGGGAAATACCAATACCTAAAATTTTGGTTTGGCCTAACTTAACCTACCTGCTCAATTTGCAGCCAGAACACTGGCTCTGCCCTTGCATACCCAGGCGGACTTCCTGCCAGGGTTCTCTCATTGAATAACAAACTTGAACATTTGATTCTTTTAAAAAATACGACTTTGTACTTAAGAAGTAATATTCTACAACGTTTCGAGCATTACTAGAAATTGAAACCTGCATGGTAAACAAATCCCCAATCAAAATGTCAAAGCCATTTGCACATCAATAATTTCCAAACAACGAAATCTTTAAGAATGTGTGGCAATTCAAGAAAACGGAAGCTTTGTGAAGACCCAGACAAATGCTTCTTCGTCGACCAGTACAATGTCGATTGTCACGAAATCGATTGTCATTGAGCTCCGGATATCATGACAACATTAGAACAAAGACCTGAATCGTTTTACGTCATAATACAAAGTGGTGGAAAATTTTTCTGACGTATTCTCGTACTGATCTCTCAAACAGTCTTTCCTTCCCGCGGCAGGCTACAAACCCATACGGAATCGCTATCGCGATTCCGCGTGGGCAATGACTGAATTTCACAGTTAAGTGTAAGAAACATTTAGCTGTTCTACGAAAGAGCTAGGATCGAGCGGATTGGCTTGACTTAGTGGCATTAGAGCTCCTATAACTATTGTGCACTTTCGACAATTTTTGAAAATGTAAAAAGTATCGCTCGATTCAGATCATTGTTCAAGCTTTGAGCCCAGATAGTTGAACGAAACAAAAAAATCATGTACAAAAATTATGTATTTCATTATTTTAGGGTTTGTAACACACTATCGCTTTAAACAAATTCATGTCCACAAAATTCGGAACCTTAGAGTTTCTTAATGTTCTGGAAAAGGCTACTGCGATTTCTTATTAGCTGTTTAGTAAATGAAATTTATGTGTTCCCCTTCATTTTAATTTTGTAGGTCGTCAGGAGATTTAGATGACGAAATATCACTTTGCTTCCTCCCATGTGTATGTGCATCAAGTGACTTCTACTTAATTACTATTGATGGCCGGTAAGTAACAGTAAACGACTATCTTCTTTTTAAAAACTCTTCCTGTCGTCCAGAAATTTGAACTTTGTTAAAATTTGCCGTTGTGGATGATAAGAACGAGTTATCTTTGCATGTAAAGGCTCCTTTCATATGGGTAAACATTCGCTTCCAGAATTGCTATACTGTGATTAATGATAAAGTGAATGATTATACTACAGTATGTCTCAAAGATGTACTGACAAATCATCAAATTTCAATTGTTGAACCTTCCAAAAACTTTTCTTTGTGATCTCCTTTGTCAATGGTCCAAATATACCCAAAGATTTCCAAACAAAAGTCAATTGCAAAGCATCATCATCCATGATAATAATGCCGCCAATACCCAGTTCTGGGACGCGTGAGAGCTGGTCAAAGAGATCTATACGAACAATGGGCAATGCAGGAGAAAATGATTGTTATATTCAGGGTTTTTATTGTAAAAAACAAACTGATCTGAGACAGTTAAAAACATGTTTGAAGAGATGTTCATTAAGAGCAGTTAACTGTGCACGGACTTTTTTTGCACGAAATGTCACAAAATTTTTGTAGAATTTCTTAGTTGTCTAACAATGGCAACAATTTATTTTTAAGCTGAAGCAGCGATTTGGAGTTTCTTGCCTCATTGTTGGATAAAGTCCATTCGAAAAGCGCATATGGCAATAAGTGTTAGCAAAACAGACCGTTCTGCTGACTTGTTTTCAGACAAGAGGGATTTCTAAGGCTATACTGCAATGGTCGCTCTTTGGGTAGTTCACTATACAAGTATTCAGACGATTTGGATTCGATAAGGGAGAGGAAATGACACAATCTATCATACCACATACAATGTTTCTCAACGTAGCTCATTAAATAGTCTCTACCTGTTTGTACCTCTCATTTTCTAGTTATTGTTAGTGCAACAAGGTACTCCGTTTGTTCAAGCTTTTTTGACGCTGTGTTGGCAGATGATAGCCATCTAAGCTTTAAGCAACTTACTCATGTATAATTTTCGGTTCTCTTATTATCTTACGCAGAAACGTAGCAATGCAGATGCAGAAATTCTCATTTGACTTACCCAAGATTTCATTGCAAGACAGGTAACAGCAATACAAGATGTCCCAAAACTGTGAAAATGCTCGAAATCTGTGAAACTAGATCACACAACCTCTCCTCAAGTTTCCTGTTCAGCTACAAAATGAATGCCAGATTATGTTTCCACCTATCAAAATGCTGCAAGAAAATTGTGCTCCATTTTTTTGGCTGTTGTGGAGGAGCCTTTGCTTCAATTGTGTCGGTTTTTGCACAGTTGTATAGGTCAGGCTTTAGATTAGTTTGAGACATGTTTATCTAATCTGACAAGTGGTGACTGATCTACGACTGAAGGAAGGCAAAGAAAATGGTTACTTCCAAACATCAGTCGTATTGTTCTCCAGCAATGCTAAAATGTTTTAAAGAAAGAATTCTAACGTCATAATTTTCTTTACATTCGTAAAGATTGTTGATCGTGTTTTCTCATAGATAAAGAGCATTATTTACCCCCTCAAAGATGCAAAGAATGCCAACAATGGAATTTTACTGAATTCTCCATTGCTGGAGAGCAACTGAAGTCCCTTTGAAGCAACCACTTATTTTGCCTTTTCTTTTCCATAAATCAGCCACCAGTTGTTAGACGGACCCACACAAAGTCCCGAAACTGTGTAAAATACGTAGATAATTGAAGTTTATTTATCCTAGCAGGACTCGAAATCACCACTGCCATGCGACCTTGTACGTTGAACTAAGCTGTCACAGAGGTTTTTGCGAGTTGCTTCCGTTGAGGCTAAACGTTTGAAATGAGACCAAGCAACCAAACAAGCATAAAACCCGACTACTTTTGACCATGCAAACTCATTTTGCCCATTTATTTCCAGAGCGGGTGAAAAGATAATCCGTCTACATGTTATTGATCAAGATTATTTTAACACGAAGAAACTAGTATTCATTCTAAATGCTCCCATTCATTCTTTTTTCAAAACATTAAGTTTACTTTCTTGCACCTAGTATTTTTTGATATCCACCATATTTGTCATTAGTTCATCTCCAGCCAAAGAGCCTGATCGTTTCTTTGTTACTGCAATGGGACGGATTTTAGCTTCCCAGTTGTAGCGTAAGAGCGTGAGAAAGATACAGCTGATCTTGAGTACCTACTACATCCTCGTACCCTGGCCACATACGTAGTGATTGATTTCCGATGAAAAGCTAAAATACTACAGGCGCAAAACTGCATTGTTCGTTTTCAGATTTTCTTCGTTGTTGCGCTATTTGCTACAAGCATCACAGTGCAAACTTTTGTGGAACCTTTTTCTTTGTTTGTCATCTCATTTTAACTAGGCAGTCTTTAAGCTTCTTAACGAAGCCAATCAGAATCGAGTCTTTATGATAGCGATCTAGTACCGGGTGTCTCAAAAAGTACCCCTTTTGATTGGAAATAGTAACGAAGTGATAAGATATTATTACTCTCCAAGTGGACAGCAAACTTATCAATCTTAATCTTAGATTTACATACCCTGCATTTAGAAATCGTCCACCAAACACCGGAGATACAAGCTTGCAAAGTCAAAATTTACAGTGCACCCGAATCCAGAGGCCTTGAAAAAGGGCCCAGCCAGGATTTTCATCATGGATGTTTTCCGAAGCACCTGTAAACTTCAACTTTCATATTTTCGCTTTTGAAAACAATAAAAGACTCGTGGACATCGCCCTTATTAAACAAAATGGATTAAAGATGTGGTAAGGCCTGATTCACACTAGATCATTATGGTAGTTAAGATCGTGCAGAATAACCCAAAAGACAAAAGACTCAAACCCTGCGTCTTTGTCTTTTGGGTCTCTTTGCACGACCCGAATAACCCAAACGACCTAGTGTGAATCAGGCTCAAGAATGATAAAGTCGTGCCACATCTCCAAAATGAACATGCATATGCTCTTTTCTTCTTCTTTGACACTTGGGATGGAATACAATGCACGGATTGATTCATCAAAGGTATAATTATCTGTAGAACAATAGAAGCATTTCAAGGTATAATTCTTTTCAAAATAGAAATCTACAGGTCAAAGTGGAACTTCTTTTGCAATATGCCTGTGATGTCAATTCAAGGCTAGACCCTTTTACAAAACCTCTGATTTCGGATGCACTGTAAATTTTGACCTTGCAAGTTTGTATCTCCGGTGTTTGGTGGACGACTTTTTAATGCAAGATGTGTGAATCTAAGTTGAAGATTGATAAGTTTGGCTGTCAACTCGCAGAGTAATGATAGTATCGTTTCGTCCCTAATTTCCAGTCAAAAGGGGCTACTTTTTTCAGACACCCGGTACACTAAAATTTTACTGATGATGTTATTAGCAACAACGTAGATCGCAGCTACATATAGACCCATTCCCGCCTTTTTTAGACTCTTGAACAATTAGATAATTTTCAGCAAGTTTGATCACTTTTGCTAGAGCATTCCAAATATGTAATCTTTTTGCCAGAAGTCAACTTGGTTTTGTCTGTCATGAATGATTTTTCCTTGTCCTGCATAAAAAGAGGATTTAATTTCGAGAAGGTTTCGTGGATTTCCATACAAAGATACTTCCGGATGGTTTGTCCTCGTCGTACATTGTCTAGCCTTGGGGGAATTAGGTCCTCGTAAGACGTTGTGGAGCTGTTGTTGAGAAACTTAAGGTCATGCAAGCATTTAGGTTTCCCTCTAGGACACTCAAGATTTGCTATTCGATTGCAATAGACCTTTCAACTATTCACAACATAAACAAGTAAATAATTTGATCTATATGTCCACTTTGATGCTAATTTTTGAAATAAGCACGAGGTTTCGAGTATAGCCTATACAGTAAATCCCCGCGTATAAGAACCTACTTCTTTGACAGCCAGACTGAAATTGGTTCTTATTTCAAAGGTACTAAGACCAAGTTCAAAGCATGGAGGTTCTTATTTGAAGGGTGCATCGTTTAGTTAACTTGAGAGTCTCACAAAGATGTTCAGCCTCATTATTTGCTTTAGAAAGGTTCTTTTGGACCTAATAAGTAATTGGGAAGGAGAATAAAGCTTTCAAAGCCAATACGGACCACAAAGACCTTAGTAACAGCAATCAAAGATCAACTTTGCAACCCCTGCGATAAGAACCTATGTTTCATCAAACTGAAACAGGTTCTTAATTGCAAGGTACATAATTTAGGAAAAACAGCCTCTTGGTTCTTATTTCCGTAGGTTCTTATATGCGGGCATTTACTGTAAATATATACCGGGTGAGGCAGAAAAAACGTGGGGCGTTTGGCGGATTGTGACATCGTATTTTGCCACCCGATCGTAGCGAACTAAAGTTTTTTGTGAAGCAAAGAGTCTAACTTAGATCGTAACCCTTTCCCCATCGAAATCGGTCATTTGATGCATTTTTTTAAACAGATTTTCATCGTAAGACCTCGTGTGGGAATCTTGCAAACTGGTGAAATCTTTTGCCAAGCCCCTTCCGCATTTTATCTGGGCGAAAATTACAGGTACACGTGGTATCAGGGGAGAATGAAGAAGTGAGAAGATAGTATTTTCTCCCCTAAAATGCCATATCATAACTTGCCCTGCATGGAGAATATGTTTGAAAGACACTATTAATACACACTTCTATGTCTTGCGAAGAGGTTTCTTCCAAGTAGATCAACGCTCTGTAAATCGCAATGGGACTTCTTGCAGACAAAACTTTTTCCTAAATCCTGGTTCGCACTGGATCCTTTGAGTCATTAGAGTCGTGCAGAAAGACCCAGGAGATGAAGGAGTCAAACTCTGAGTCCTTATCTTTTGGGTTTTTCAGCACGATCTTAATGACCTAAACGACCAAGTGAGAACCAGGCTTACGTTTTTTGGCATCCCGTGATAATACCACATGTACCTGCAACTCTGGCAAGGCTAAAATACTGAAGGGGCTTGGTCAAAGATTTCATCAGTTTGGGAAACTCCCATATAAGGTCTTACGATGAAAAGCTTTTTTCATGAAACCATTAAAGGCAGTCTGTCACGCATTTGATTGGTTGAGAATGACAATACAAAGAATAGGAAATTTGAATGTCTGATGATCCTCTGATTTTCTATGGCCGTAGAAATTCAAGAAGATTAGCCCTCCTTTGTTTCAAATATACAGATTCACAAAAAAATCTGTTGTGTTGAACTCTGATTGTAGCGGCCAATCAGATACGTGACAGACTGCCTTTAAGATACCGATTTCAATGGGGGAAAGGTTTATGATCTAAGTTAGAATGTTGGCTGCATGGAAAAAATTAGTTCACGATGATCGAGTGACTCAATCCGACGCCACAGTTCGACAAACGCCCCGTGTTTTTTCAGACTCACCCGGTATATTTCGAAGTATTCACAGAAGTGTCTTGATTGAACAAGGTTTCTTTGCATTTTGTAGAAGTTTGAGAAATTTTCTGAGAAATGGACTTCAACATTTACATGAAAATGTATTGCTCGATTCAAATATTTTGTGTCGTTGCTAAAAGGTCCATTGTCAGCCGTATTTGCTCTGATCTTACAATTTTGAAATTCTTTTATAGATCGATATCTGGGATAACTGTTATTAGAGATGTTAGTTTTTACGACGCAGATTATATCACGGTGCTGCTTGTGGAATCAGAAGGAGACGACCCAAGCCCAGTTCAAGTATTAGCCCAAGTCGATATATCGTCATTGGCTGAATTCCCATTTTTTGAATGCGGCAAATTCTTCAAGCAAGATACGTACGTTGATTATCAGTTTTACATCCTACTGATAAACGTCTGTGCTTTCGTTTATTGCATCTTTGTCTTTACTACCGAGTGAGCCAGAAAAAGTTCCCACTTTAAAAAATTCATAGCACCATGGGTACATCACTGATTTGAATAATTCAAATTTCAGTTAAGAGCTGAGAATGAAGTATTTTTGTGATTTTGCTCGCTGTCTTACCAGCACTAGAAGTATCGGTAAATTTAACTTTATTAAAATTTCATGGTTGTAAAATTACTGAAAAATGGCCTAAAAAATCTATCAAATCGTAAGGACTCTATTCAAACAGAACAATAGACAACGGGCCTTTCACCACTCTCAAGAGTTACAAGAAGTAGGTTTTCAAACAAATACTGTGGATTTTCAATCCCATGGCAATAAATGTACCGAGGATAGCTCGCAACCATGAGAAATTGCATTTTCTCCATTGGTCTGTACGAGGAGTACTTTATGATTTGATCAATGTTTTAGGCCCTTTTTCAGTCTTTTTGCCACCATAAAATGTTTTATAAGTTAAATTTACCTACCGGGTGAGTCAGAAAAAACGTGGAGCGTTTGGCGGACTGTGACATTGAATTTAGCCATCCGATTGCTGTAAACAAAATTTTTCCATAAAGCCAAAGGTCTAACTTAGATCATAAACCTTTTCCCGTCGAAATCGGTCATTTGGTGCATTTGTTAAAAAAGATTTTCTTTCGTAAGACTTTGTATGGGAGTCTTGCAAAATGGTGAAATCTTTTGCCAATCCCCTTCCGCATTCTATCTTGGCAAGGTTTACAGGTACACTTGGTATTATCAGGGGAAAATGAAATAGCCAGGAGATACTGTTTTCTCCCCTGGGATGTCTTATCATAACTTGCCCTGAGTGAAGAATATATTTGAAAGACAATAATAACGTACACTTCCTTGTCTTGCGACGAAGTTTCTTCAAGCAGATTAACTCTCTGTGAATCGCAATGGGACTGCTTGCAGACAACACTTTTCCCTAAAGCCTGGTGCACACTAGGTCTTTTGAGTCCTTAGAGTCGTGCATAAAACTCCGAGTCTTTGTCTTTTGGGTCTCTCTGCACGACCACAATGACCCAAACAACCTATTAGTGTGAACCAGGTCTAACTATTTCAGTATCCCCTGATAATACCACATGTACCTGCAACCCTGGCAAGGCTAAAATGCTGAAGGGGCTTGGCTAAAGATTTCATCAGTTTGCAAGACTTACATACAAGGTCTTACGAGAAAAATCTTTTTTAACAAATGCATTTATTGGCCGATTTCGATGGGGAAAGGTTTATGATCTAAGTTAGACTCTTGGGTGCACGGAAAATTTAATTCACGTCAATCGGATGGCTATGTGCGGCGTTACAGTCCGCTTAACGCCCCACGTTTTTTCTGACTCACCCGGTATATTTCTAGTGCTCGTAAGATAGCCAGAAAAATCACAAAAATAGTTCGATCCTTTGGCTTTTAATTAGAATTTGAATCATTCAGATCTGTGAAGTACTCTTGACGCTATGAATTTTCATAAGTGGGAACTTTTTTCGGGCTCACCCGGTAGTTATTTTTTCAGCTTGGTTAGGGAAGGTGCTCTAGAATTTGTCCAAAGCGCTTATCCTCGGTCATGTGATCGGAATACAGTGGTTTCATATGCGAATTAGTAGTGTAATATTGTTTCAATTAAGGTTTTCCCAGTGTGCTATTGAATCACTTGATGTTAAGCCCTCATGGATTGCTTTATGCCAGAATGATTGATGAATCGATTGGTCCATTCATTTGTCCATTGATTTTTATTGATTTTCATTGACTTTGTTTGATTCATTGATTTGTTTATTCATTGATTCAGTGATTCATTGATCCACCTTGAAACTTTTGTTTTATAGATTGATTGATTGATTGATTGATTGATTGATTGATTGATTGATTGATTGATTGATTGATTGATTGATTGATGAAGTAACGTACTGATGGATTTATCAACAGGTTGTCAGCGGATATTTCTAAATCCATTACCAAATGGCGATTCATTGATTCCTTTGATCCATTGATCATGAGTGTCAGTGGTACTCGCAAAGTGTCATGTTTGGTACGTAAACTCCCATTACATATGATCTTTTATTCCACATAAATTCTATACATAGTCTTTGAGATACAGTATGGCTTTATTGACACTAAATTTGCAGTGCAGTAAAGATGAATTAAAGGCCCTTTAGTTGAGACGCGACATGTAATCATGCTGGCATGGAAATTTTAGAAATTCTGTTTTCATGAGATCCGACGTGAGGTGATTCATACACGTCACACAGTTTTCTCGTCGCCTGCGTGAAAGAAATGGTGGACATCTGGTAAAATGAAGTTTCCAAATGGCAGCAGATAATCCAGGAAATCGTTTGTGATCGCCCCCTAAGTACGTCAACGTTAGACTGATGACGATGAGTTCCTTGTATCCCTGCGGTGAACCTTGCTCAGCAGGGACTCATAATGAAACATTAATAACCTGGCCCTATCTTCGGCATTCGATCGATCGAATCATGATCGAACGACTGCTTTAGCTCTGCTCAACGGTCACTCGTCGGAAAGAAAATGCGACAAAAACCACGTTAAGCAGACGTTTCATCAGAGAAACTTGTTATAAATCTGAAGAAGGAAGTTCACTTTACCTGGTGAATGCAAAATAGGTCTTTCAACGGTACATTTTCTATGTTTTTAAGATCAAAACACACCAGAGCAATTTACAACAACCTGCCTCAGCAACTTCGTTCGAAATCTAGTCAACTGCATCATTTGAATTGAAACTTCGACAGCATTGTTCTTGGCCAAATCTCGCAATCTTATTGGTACTTTAAGAATTGCAAAGTTTTCCGCCTAAAAAGGGCCAGGTTTTTAGAGTAATATTATTAGTCTCTGTTGACTGAAGCGCCATCATCAAGTCAAGGAGCACAACGAAACAAGAGACTCATTGTGATAAGTCTACGTCAACGTGACATAGTTACATAAAATTCGTTACAGCAATAGATACTAAATCGAAGGATGAGAACGACGATAAGAAAAGACATTTTGTGGTGACATTGACAATGCAGTTATCATATTAGAGAATTTTGATAATCCATTCACCAGTTGAAGTTTAGAAAAATTTGACAGTCCAAGTGAAAATCCATAATTAAAGAGAAGCTTGACAATCCAGTTAAAATTATGACATATTCAGTACGTTTCGACTCTGGCTAGAATCATCTTCAGCAAAGAAAATATGTGCACGAGGGCCTTTTAAACTAAAACGAAACACGGCATGCTGGAGGGGAGGAGTACCTAATAAGGTAAGATAAACAACAAATAAAGAAGAAAAACAAGTAATAAAATGTGAGATGAAAAAACAAGACCTAATAACAAAAACCGAAACGGTAAACAGAACATAAACACAGAATCAGAATAAGACCATGGGAATAGATGACGTTTGGGAGTTGAGAGAGGACGTGTCTCGTTTTGTTAAAAGACTCTGGTGAATAAGAAGGTCAAAATGATTCACGAGAGTCTTTTAATAAAACGAGACACGCCCTCTCTCAACTCCCAAACGTCATCTATTCCCATGGTCTTATTCTGATTCTGTGTTTATGTTCTGTTTACCGTTTCGGTTTTTGTTATTAGGTCTTGTTTTTTCATCTCACATTTTATTACTTGTTTTTCTTCTTTATTTGTTGTTTATTTTACCTTATTAGGTACTCCTCCCCTCTAGCATGCCGTGTTTCGTTTCAGTTTAAAAGGCCCTCGTCCACATATTTTCTTTGCTGAAGATGACTCCAGCCAGAATCGAAACGTACTGAATTATGTCATAATTTTAACTGGACTGTCAAGCTTCTCTTTAATTATGGATTTTCACTTGGACTGTCAAATTTTTCTAAGCTTCAACTGGTGAATGGATTATCAAAATTCTCTAATATAATAACTGGATTGTCAATGTCACCACAAAATGTCTTTTCTTATCGTCGTTCTCATCCTTCGATTTATAACAAAGCTGCGTTTCCCTGAATCATCAGCAATAGATACTGATGTGAAAAGAGAGCAAAACCAACCGTGGCTTTGATAACAAACTACGATAGAACTCAAATGTATCAAGTCTTTGACTGTGGATGCAGAATTATTTTAGATCTTTTTTAAATTCAATTACTTGAATCCATGTAAATTTTTAATTTTCATGTTTGTAAATTTTACTTTGTAATATACAGGTCTTTGGTTGATAACAATAATTTACTTGCTGAACAAATTAACCTGTATAGAGATGAAAGATTATTATTATTATTATTATTATTATTATTATTATTATTATTTCAGTTCGCACAGCTTGATGTTCTGCTGGAATTTTGCAATGTCAGCTGTCCACAGCCAGTAAACAAAGGTGACATTGTCTTTTCTGCTAGCTACTCCCTTCTGTCCTCAGTAGCATCATTTGAATGAGTTCTATCCTGATCTTTCTCCTTTGCCATTCAGTTCTCTAATGTCCTTCTCAATATCCTTGCTGTTCCCAGTAAAGCGGTCTTCTGTAGATGTTCTGTCTTAATTTGTATTCCTAGCTTTTCTATGTACAGTTCAAAATTCTTACTGACAGCTCCAAGTGCTCCAATAACCACTGGTACTATCTCTACCTTTTTCATTGACCACATTTTCTTGACTTCCCACTTTAAGTTATCATATTTCTCTATCTTTTCCTTTTCTTTTGCACCGACTCTGTTGTCTCCTGGGATGGCAATGTCAATTATTATGCATTTCTTTTCTTCCTTTTCTACAACAACTATATCTGGTTTTCGACATTCTATGTAATGATCACACTGGATCATAAAGTCCCAAAGCATCTTAACCTTATCAGACTCAACAACACCTTGTGGAGAATGTTCATACCAGTTAGTTTCTCGTTCTAGGTCATATTTCCCACATAATGTCCAATGAACAATTCTTGCAACATTATCGTGCCTTCTTTTATATTCTCTTTGGGCAAGTTTTTCACATTCACTAACTACGTGGCCTATGCTTTCCCCCTTTTCTCCGCACATTCGGCACAAAGGTGATTCCACCGTCTTATCTATATTGAACTTGATGTAATTTGTTCTTATTGCCTGTTCTTGGGCAGCACAAATAAGAGCTTCTGTCTCCACTTTTAAATCACTCTTCTGTAACCATCTCCACATCTTGTTCTTATCAATATCATCACTTGCCTCCCTGCAGTATTGGCCATACATCTTCTTCTCTTTCCAATTCTGCTCTTTCTCTATTGTCTTTTCTTTCTTGTACTGTTCTTTAGGCAAACATTCTTCGGTTTGAATCACACCACTCATTCTAACTTGCTCTAACAATGGCTCCATAGAATTCTTCATGTAAAACCCAACACTGTTCTCTTCTGATCTTATACAGCTTTCGCAGCTTATTAAGCCTCTTCCTCCTTTGGATCTCGGCAAGTAAAGCCTGTCTACGTCACTTTTGGGATGGAACGCACCATACAACGTCAATAATTTTCTTGACTTTCTATCCAAGTTTTGTAATTCCTCTTTGTTCCATTTAATGATACCTGCTCCATATCTGAGTGAGGCTACAGCCCAAGTGTTTATTGCTTGGAACTTGTTTCTTCCATTGAGCTTATTATTATTATTATTATTATTATTATTATTATTATTATTATCATTATTATTATTATTATTATTATTATTATTATTCCCGGGCAGCGTGATCCTTGCTCCTGTCTTACCGCAACAACCCTGTACTATAGCCTACCAAGTGCAATACCAAGATTTTACATACTTGATCGTCCTGTTTGTAGCTGGCAAATAATCGAAGAAGGGTGCGAATATTTGACATGGATGCGGAAGATGAAGAAGAAGAAGATCCTGATGATTATGATGAATATGATGATGAGATGGAAGATGAGTAACAGAAAAAAGAGATCATGAAGTATGCAATTTTTTCAAATCCTTAGTGTTGGCCAAGATTGATCCCCAAAACATCATCTTTACGCTTAGCCAGTAACTTGGTTTTCATTGATAAATGAACCATGTGGGGAAGCTTTTATCCCCTAAGGTGAATTTTCGTGTACCCTCTGTGAGATTGCAACTTTATTACTGCAGATAAATTTAATGTATTTTGATGAATCCGTAAAGAGGCATGTCACCATGTGACCATCCCATGTGACCCCATTGTAATCTAGGTTTATAGATAGGCCCCAAATTATTGTGAAGTTTTTTCTCATGAAGTGAAAGCGAAACGTCATTTGAGTCTGCTATATTTTCAAAAATTCGTAGTGAAGCAGAGTTGACTTTTATTGAAATGCTAAGCGAAACTTTGAGAAATGAGATACAACGACGTAAATCTCAGAAAAATTGCCCAAAGCAATAACCCAAACGAAATCCTTTTTTTGTATCAAACTGTCTCCATATCATTCGTGATCACTATCTAGGATTTGATATTTTCTTGCACTAATGCGAGGTTTATCATTTGTTAAATGGGCGTAACTGATGTCCCCGAGCGAAAAGATTCATTCACACGGGACTTCATTATCAATGTGACCTCTCTCGTGCGTTAAATCAATACTGGCCATAGAAAATAACCTACTTCGAGCAAATTTTCTCAGTGGTTATGATTCAATGTTTTCTTCGCACACATTACCGCTCTCCTCTGCCGCAGTAATTTTTGTGACGCAGAAGATTCGGGTCTTTGTGGCATTAAGAAGCAATCTGATGCAGTTAAAGAGCTGCTGCTAACCATGATCCTTTGTGGCGCCAAAGTGGACTTACATGCAATCTGAAAGTCATTTCTCATGGAGGAAAATATGTCGTTAAAATTACGACTGAAAGACCTGGAGATCAGCAATGCCCAGTTACGAGCTGACGTAAAATCGAGAAGCGAAACCGCCCAGTTACGAGCTGACGCAATATCGAAAAGCTTTGAGCACGCCACATGGGAATCAGAGATGACTGAGGAGATAAACCTGGAGTTAATTAGTCCAGACGAATCAATATCCAGTTGCCATGGTGAGGGAAAATCTAAGGTTGTCAATGATGAAGCAATCCCAAAGGGAAAGACGAAGACAAAAGAAAGCTCAAAAACAACTGGAAAAGAACAAGATACAATGAGAGGGAAGACAAGAGAAACGAAAACAAGGAAAGGACATCAAGGGAAAAACATCACGAAAGGCAGTGAAAAAAGAAACGATAGCAAGGCCAAACAATCACGAGAGAGCGAACGAAAGCTGAAAATCACTGTCATTGGCGACTCCCAACTTCGATATTTGGATGGTACAAGACTTACAAATAACCACCACGAAGTTCATGTTGTTGCAGACCCAGGAGCGAGGATTGCCAAGATGAAAAATCAGAGAAGATTGGAACCTGACTCTGATGTGATTATCGTTCATGCTGGCACGAACAACCTTAAGTCAGCAACGCCGATACAACTCTCAAATGAGATCATTGAAACCTTGGATGATATCAAGAGCAACAACCCAGGTGCACAAGTCGTTTTTTCTCTTCTATTTTTAAACGAAGTGATGAACTTCATCTAAATGCCAAGGTTATACAAACTAACAAGATTTTAAAGGAAAAACTTTTGTTGCAAGGATATGATCTTATAGATAATGACAATATATTATTTACTAACTTAGCGAAAGATGGGCTGCATATTAACCAAGGGGGCCTTAGAAAGTTTGCAGGTAATATTAGCAAATATATAAGGTTTTGTCAATAGGGTTTAACGGGATTTAATTCCAACGCTAGAAAAAATGATAAATTTGCTCCAAAAGGTAGAAAGGGATTAAAATTAGCTACCTTAAACACTGTATCCTTAAAGAAGTATCTGTATGAGTTAGATGTATTATGCAGAGATCATCAATTTGATATCCTTGGACTAAATGAAACAAGGGTAGATGAACATACCAAGGATTCAGAAATTCAAATTGATGGTTACGATATATATCGTGATGATAGGAATACCAGCGGTGGAGGTGTGGCGGTCTATGTTAACCAGACTGTCCGTCATTTTCATAGGTCAGATATCAAAGACCCAAAATTAGAAATAGTTGGGGTTGAGGTTACACCTCTGCACGCAAAAAACTTCATAGTCCTTTGTTGGTATAGACCCCCAAAGTCGGATAATGACAAGGAAACGTTTGAAGCCCTCACAAACTTGCTATCAAAACTTGATGCAGAGGGGAAAGAAATTTATCTGATGGGGGATACCAATTGTGACTTTAAAAAGCCAAACGAAGGCCCTGCGAGACAGTTAAATTCAATTTACAACGAGTTCCAATTTGAGCAGCAAATAAAGGAGCCCACAAGAGTTGCTAGTGTTGTTGATGAGGATGGATCAAGTCGAGTAACAAAAACCCTGATCGATCACATAGCAACTAACCGCCCCAGTTATATTTTAAGTGCAGAGGTACTAAAAATCGGTATGACCGATCATTACCTTCCATTCATCCAACGAAAGATTAATGCTAAGAGGCTCTTGAATAAACGAACAAAATTTATAGAAACTCGAAGTTTAGCCAATTATCAAAAGGACCTCTTCTTAAGTGATCTAGCATCAATAGATTGGGACGCAGCTTTTGAAGCTGCCGCTGGTGACCCTAACATCATGGCGAGCTCTTTTCATGATCTTTTCAGCTCGATTCTTGAGGTCCATGCTCCATTAAAACGTAGGAAAGTTTCGAGTAACAACACACCCTGGATTTCACCTTTAATAAAAAATTTGATGAGAGAGCGTGACCAAGCAAAGAAAAGAGCCGAAAAAGATCACAACGTATGGCCTAGGTATAAGAAACTGAGGAATAAGGTAACAAGTGAGCTACGAAACAGTGTGCAAGATTACTATCACAACTTAATCGAAGAAAACTCAGGTAATCCAAAGGCGATGTGGAAGACGATAAATAAAGTGTTAAACAAATGTAAAACTTCTGCTCCCTTAAATTCAGTCACACTGAACGGTCGAAAGTATGTTCGTCCAGATGAAATAGCTGAAGCCTTCAATGAGCATTTTGTGACCATTGGGCCTAAGCTTGCAAGCAAAATTGAGGCACCTACAGATGCCGACCCAATGGCTTACGTGCGAAATGTGGTGAAAGACAAACGTCTCCCGAAATTCTTGTTCAAACATGTTGAAGTATCTTATGTCAAGCAAGAGATAAACAAACTGAAGACCTCAAAATCGCCAGGTCCAGATAAAATACCTATTAAAATACTAAAAGACGCTGTAGAGATTGTAAGCGGGCCTTTGACAAAAATATTCAATAGATCCCTCGACACTGGCGTTTTTCCAGATCTTTGGAAACTGGCAAGAGTGGCACCAATATTTAAGGCAGGTCAAAAATCAGAGTTGACAAATTACAGACCAATCTCTGTTGTTTCGATACTGTCAAGATTGCTGGAAAAGATGGCCCATGATCAACTCTTTTCCCATATGAAAGATTGTGGTCTTCTTTCAGACAACCAATTCGCCTTCCGAAAATTACATAACACGCAAACATCGATAATGAACATAACAGAGACTTGGTTCAGGAACATCAACGAGCAAAAAACGAATTTAAGCGTATTTTTAGATCTAAAAAAAGCCTTTGATACCGTTGACCATGATGTTCTGTTGTCGAAGCTATCAGCCTATGGAGTCACCGATCTTGCACACGGTTGGTTCACTTCATACCTTGCCGGGAGAGAGCAGTGTTGTTATGTAGAAGGTAAATCGTCAAACAAGCGTTTAGTACAGTGTGGAATACCACAGGGGTCGTGTTTGGGTCCCTTACTTTTCATCATTTATATGAACGATTTTGAAAAATGTTTGAAAAAGTCTAAACCAAATATGTACGCGGATGACACGAGCATTTCTTATGCCTCCAATGAGATCAACGAGCTTTTTAATGAGATAAAGGGCGAACTTGATCTTGTTTCATCCTGGATGAGGCAAAACAAACTTAGCCTAAATGCTGAAAAAAGCGAATTTATGTTGATAGGGCATCCAAAACAACTGAACAAAGCCAAAGATTTCCCTGACCTCGAAGTAGAAGATCAAAAATTATGCAGAGCTCAAAAAACAAAATATCTTGGTGTCATAATAGACGAAAGTATGAATTGGGAAGAACAACTCAAAACCATAAAGCGAAAGATAAAAAACGGATTAGGGGCGATGTTTAAACTCAAAAACATCCTCTCCCAGAAACAATTGGCAACTGTTTATCGAGCATTAATTGAAAGCCATCTGAGATATTGCAGTGTCATTTGGGGATGTCTGTCAAACACAAAACTGGAATCCCTACAGAGGCTGCAAAACAGGGCACGCAGACTAATTGAATGCGCAAGGCACAAAGATGGCTGGGTATGCGATTGGCTCGATGTACGCAATCTAATAAAATATGACCAGCTAATTACTACATACAAGATAAAAAATGGACTCTGCCCAGAGAACCTCAAAAATAAATTCACTCCTAGGTCTAATATTTCGAAATATAACACAAGAAAAATTGATGATTTCGAAATTCCTCGGCTTCCTCTTGAGTACTGCAAAAAGTCTTTTGGATACCAGGGAGCAAGTGCCTGGAACGAGATCCCAAAGCAAATACGAGACTCTGCCTCATTGAGCTCCTTCAAAGTAAGACTGAGGGAGTTCTTGAGGTAGAGGGACACAAACACAACCCCTTGGAAGAGCAGCTTTATTTTTTCATGATATTATCAACATTTATATTTACTTTGTTATGCTGATAGGGTATTGTGTATAAATAAGAATAAAATAAAAATAAATAATAAAAAATAAAAATAAATAAATTTCTGACCTAAATTCTCTTTGCCTTGCCCTTCAGTCTACACACAAAGTTTCGTGTTTGACAACGATTCTCTAGCGTTGACAAAGTCGAAGAGTCTAAAGATGGATGTTTCGCTGTCTTCAGTTTTGAAAGGAGCCTTTGAAACGGAAAAGATCCTATACCTTGCATGTGCCATCCCCAGTTGTTTAGCAAAGAAGTGCGCAAAAGATATATGTTAGCAGAGGGCCTCAAAAGCCTACTTTCCAGTGGATGGAAAATACTTCTCGCAGAAACCTTCCTTTGTTTGCAAGCACGATTCCGCTGGAAAGTTGAATGGTTTTCTACTTTTTGAGCGATTTCGGTTTTCCGCATACCAATAAGATGGCTGGAAGAGGTTGCTGCAAGCACAGAATGTTTCGGCCAGTAGAAATAGACCTTTTAGCTATTCTACAAAAGAGCCTGGATCGAGCGATATTTTTATACAATTTTATACTCCAGGTTCGATAGAGTGGCGTTAAAGCTTTGATCGTAATTGTCCACATTCGAAAATTCTACAAATTGTAATGAAATATCGTTCGATCCACATTCGTTTTCAGAATGGCTAAAAGGTTAAAGAATATTTATCAGTCATCTGTTTATGCTCATTCTGACAGATTTAAGTAAGTTTTCAAGATTAGTCAGATCGGATGTCTTCTCCCTATACATTACCTCTCTAATCGGCAGCAGTAAATTTTATGACGCAAACATTCAAGTCTCTGATGTGGCAAGGCTATTTGATTCAGTGAAAACTTGAAACAAATACTGCTCTGTCATGTCGGTTATAACAAAATCTGAAGCTGTTAAAGTGGAGCTTGCACATCTATTTGCGCTTATTCTGATTAGATAAAAAGATAAAGAAAACCTGATAGTTTTGCGAGAATTTAAAGGGAATTTTGATACAGACGACGAGGTTTGAACAAATTTTCATGATCAGTCAGATTTTTTTTATATACACAATCTAAAAATTTACAATTTAACAAAACATATTTACATCAACGATATCATTGGGAGCATGATAGGCATGGCTACCCCAAATGATCTTTAACGAAAAACAATACAGATACTAAAGGCTATACCAAAGTACTGGTCCCTTCATAGGGAGAAACAAATCGAGGAGATCAGATAACACTTTTGCCGGATCAAAGTGCAAAGTGGACAGGTTTTGGTATAGCCTTTAGTAACATAGATATATTTACAATACAGTTGTGATGTTATAACAAAAGTAAAGATTAATGGAGAAGGATGAGATAAAAGGTTAATGTCCCCAGGTTTGCATTGGTGGTGCTACAAAAAGCGCTCTGATGAGCGAATGAATTTTAGCGTTGATGCCGAAATTTGTCTCTGTTGTGGTCATGAGTAAAACTTTTATCACCATACAACATTATTTGCACAAGGTTTTGATTTGGCAGGTATGAAATGTTGTGTAGTTGGAATACTTCGTTAACGGTGCCAAGGAGATCACGCCTCTGATCTTCATAATCAGGTAGATTAAACGTCCGCGCCCCATACATCATCTCTCTCATGAACAACAGTAACTTTGTAACATAAAAGAATCAGGTTGCCGACATGACAAAGCAATTTGATGCCGTAAAGTAGATTGCACACATCTGACTACATTTTGTCTAATTAAGGAAAGAAAAACAACGAAACCTAAATTTTGGTCAAGGTTCGCTGCTAGCAATGCTCTCTTGCGGTGTTACTGTTTTGTCGCTTTTATGTTTGCTTAGTCTTTATGATAGCTTGTACAGTGTATGATAGCTTCGTGGCGATTCAACAATGAGTATTGACCTGTCGTAAATCACAAATTCAGATAAAGGACGGTGCTGTTTTGTAACCTAGAATTTTTAAACCAGTTGTGAATCAACATCTTTTTATCAGAAATTGCAAATCCACTTCTACTTCTACTACTACTGCTGCTGCTGCTACTCAGCTACAACTTCTGCAATGAAGATCACCAAGCCTAGATATGCAACAGAACAGGTTTTCTATCATGCATTACAATTAACTATGAATAAACTGCTTTGCATGAAAAATTGCTAATTTACTACTGCTTTTACTAATGCTGCGCAATAAAATACTTCTGCACTGTACATTACCAAGTTTTCAACATACAACAAAACTGTTTTCCGTAGTTTAGCGATTAATGACCCAAATCGTAAGTGGCTGTGTGAAAAATCTCTAACATAATGAGTATCCTGTTAATATCAAAATCTCTTATCATCTGAACATATGGAAGAGCTGATTTTTTAACAATAGCATCAGCATGCTTTGAGTGGCGTGCCAGCATATTGCGATTAGCGATTGCAGAAAAGGAGAATATAAGATTACGCTATTGATGGCGGCGAGGAACGTTTTGCTGAGTTGCATTTGATTGCAATAAAGAATCTTTAATGATTCTAAAGGGATTCGAAGTGCAATGCATCTTAGTAAAAAGTTTCTTACCGCCATCCTTAGCGTAATCATGCATTTGCTTAAGCCAACAGTCAATATTAGTAAAACTCTAAATGCTTCGAATCCAGAACTTCCAACTGTTTCGTTTTGTACGAGGAAAAGCCTGGCCGAGAACGGTTGTGACGATGTGTCAAAGTAAGAAGGATAATTGTGGCTAACCATCTGCTTCAGACGTTTCATTTGCCCAATTCAGAAAATTTGCATAAAAGCTAGTTTCACACGTGAATAGAAGTGCAAAGGAATGTATTAAAGGGTTTGTGCAAGGCTAAAAGCCTGCATTTGCACAGGGCAGAAAAATCTAAAAATAGCCCATTGAAATTGATGGCCCACACGTGTTGTTAATGATCGATAGCTAAAGAAGCAATGCTGTGTTTGGGCATTTTCTTTGTTCTATTTATAGAGAAGCCTATTTACCATTGCACACTCCCTTTGAAGATGCAACAGAAAAGACCTCCCAAATGACATTTGTCCCAGTTTGAGATTTTGTCAAGGCCTTTGAAGATGTCTACCACTTTTGATGAGATCGACATTGTTTAGTCAGTTTGGAAACGTGATCTTCACTAAAATTTGTTTTACAGTCAAAGTGGTAGCCGCGTACCACCTTTTTTCAGTGTTCAGAACAAAATTGTGTCTCAGTTGGATTTAGTTTTCGTTTCATGGCAAAATCCTTTAATGTTCTTATTCATTGTAGATTTCAGGGGAAAGAATTCCTACCGGGTGAGCCAGAAAAAAGTTCCCTCTCTTGAAAATTCATAACACCAAGACTACTACACGGATTTGAATCATTCAAATTCTAGTTAAAAGCCGAAAGATCAAAGTATTTTTGTGATTTTTCTCGCTGACCTACCAGCATTAGAAATATTGGCAAATTCAGCTTTATAGAAGTATCATGGTTGCAAAATCACGGAAAAAGAGCCTAAAACATTGATCAAATCGTAAGGATTCTATTCAAATCGAACAATAGGCCATGAGCGTTTCACCTCCCTCGAGAGTTATAAGACTTCAATTTTCAAACACAAACGAAAGATTTTCAGTGCCAAGGAAATTAATGCCTAGAGGATATCTCTCACCCATGAGAAGTTGCATTTCCTTCATTATTCTGTGCACGAGGTCATTTATACATTGATCGATGTTTTGGGCCATTTTTCAGTAATCAATGAACCATGAAATTTTTGTAAAGTTGAATTTACCTATATTTGTAGTGCTGTCAGGACAGCAAGAAAAATGACAAAATTACTTTGATCTTTTGGCTTTTAACTAGAATTTGAATGATTCAAATCCGTGAAGTAGCCTTGGTGTTATGAATTTTCAAAAGTGGGAACTTTTTTCTGGCTCACCCGGTATTGTTGTTCAAGTAGTACTCGAATAAAGTGGAAGAAAATAACAAAAGCAATATTCGAGTAGTCATCCAATTATGGAAGTCTCCTTTCAAACAATCGTCGAATTTACATGCTACGTATCTTCCGTTTTGACTGTAAGTGAGTTTAGAAAATGCCTTGTTCCAATTCTATAAGCTCATTTGTTTTAATTACATTCTTATAATGCTTCGAGCAGATGTGTAGATTCATCCTTCTATTCGATAGAATTTCATTTCTTCTCTCAATGTGAGAACAAAGTGAGAGCAAGCCGTTCTGGTTTTGGTGCCATCTGTTGCGGTTTTTTTTTATTTACAGCTATGATAATTTCACACACGAATGAAAACATGCACAAATCTTGAAAACAACCAAGATTCGAAAAATTTCACTGTAGAATGAGTAGTATCGGTAAATCTGATTAATTCTCCTGCCCGTAGTCGACCGTGGACCCCGCCGTAGACACATCAATTGAGAATGCAGACTGCAACAGGACATTCAAAAACACAACTCAGCGACTGATGCGCCACGAATCCACCTAGACTCACTGACGACCAAACAACAGGCAGTAACGAGAACATGCAAACATCATTCGCCATCAAAGATTGATGAAAATTGTAGGGGATTGAAATTAAATTCAGACTAAATGTTTTCTTCCATATATCGCGTTTGAAAAGCGCGATGAACGAAAGTAAATGATTTCCTACTGGGCGATCCAGAAACAAGTTCCCACTTTTGAAAATTCATAACAGCAAGAGTATTTCACAGATTTGAATGATTCCAATTTTAGTCAAAAGCCAAAAGGGTTGAAGTATCCTTGTGATTTTTTTTCCTTTTCTCACGAGCACTACAAATATGGATAAATTCAACTTTACAAAAATTTCATGGTTCCAAAATGAATGAAGAATGGCCCAAAACATCGATCAAAGCATAAATGACTCCTCGCACAGAGAGGTGAAGGACATGCAACTTCTCATGGGTGAGAGATATCCTCCGGATATTAACTGCCATTGGATTGAAAATCTTTCGTATTTGTTTGAAAATCGATGTCTTGAAACTCTTGAGAGAGGTGAAACGCTCATTGCCTATTGTTCGGTGTGAATAGAATCGTTACGATTTGATCAATGTTTTAAGCCCTTTTTCCGTCATTTTGCAACCATGAAGTTTTATAAAGTTAGATTTACCAATACTTCTAGAGCTGGTAGGACAGCGAAAAAATCACAAAAATACTTTGATCTTTTGGCTTTAACTACAATTCGAATGAATCAAATCCGTGAAGTAGTCTTGGTGTTATGAATTTTCAAAAGTGGGAACTTTTTCTAGCTCACCCGGTATAGTACTCGCTACTGAAATTAAACCAAAGGAATTTTTGAGAATAAACATATTTAGCAAGAATTGTATGAAGACAATGGGCCGTCAGCGGTTTGTCACCAAAAATTAAGGATGGCATTGACGCGCAGGTATACGGGCCCATTGTCTTTAATTTCATTGAACGATTAACTGTTATTTCCTGGCTCGGATTCAACTTCCTAGGTCTGGTAGGGCTCTTTGTTACCTCATTAAAGAATACTGATGTCGTTTGTGGATGGTTTGAAGCATGTTGATGATTCTATTCATGTTAAATGAAAGCAGCGCATTTCACTAATATCCGGTTTTTCGAGGCATGGACCTTTATAATACTAATTCTTTCGTCTTTCGGTCGTGATTTGGTCACTGCAATGTCCTGTTTTCTGCCGCTATGCCATTTGCTGCTCAGCAGTCCGATTAAATTGCTTCATCTGTTCAGAACCCTGCAATGCAAAGTGATAACGAACATTGACCACACTATTGTTTAGAAAACCTTGGTTTGGGACCAGTGGCTTGTTTCTTGAATTTTGGGACATATTTGCTGCCAAACGTTCGTCTAGTTCCTTTACTGGTTAATTTTTTGACTATAGGATTATTATTTTTTGTGAAAAGAGGCTTCTAAAGTATTAACCCTAATCCATATGGGCTTTTTTTGAGCTACCATTTATGGGGGGCTCTTTCCACCCCCCCCCCCACTCTGAAAACTGCCTTAGCCTTATCAGAATTCAATAAAACTTGGCACCGTTTCAGATCAGGTAGTTTCTAGCATGTAGCGCAATTTGGGTGTGGCTGCCACACCTTATGACGTCACAGTTACGTCATGAAATTGAAAATCAGTGAAAATCAGGCTTCTAAATTAAATTTGAATTTAAAGAAGGTTTTGCATGAACATTTTGCAGTTTTTGGTTCAATTTAGCCACAAATTTGATATTACAATGTCATTTCATTGAAATTAATGATTTTGGAGTGACATTTTGGCAGAAATTATCCAATTCAAATGACGTCATTTGTGCAATTAATTTGTTCTCTGTATAAATAGACAAAAAGAAGCTGCAAAGTGCTAATACTCCATTACAAACGTATCATTGGAGTGTTTGCAATTGAAAAACTTCGAAAAAATTCAAATACTTTGCTAATTAGCCAAAAAAGGCCATTATGACGTCATTATTTGGGCAACTTCTAGGAATTTCGGCAACATTTGCAACATTGAGCAACTTTTCATTATATTAGCAATCTTGGAAGAATTTCAATGATATTTTGTTTATTCTTTGTAACAGAAATGAAAATTAGACATGTAAAGCATCTGTTTTCTGGTCAGGCTGGGATTTGACGCCTTGATTTGTGAAGAGCTGGTCCTTGAAAATTAACGATTTCTGACTATGTGATGATGATGATGATGATGATGATGGTGGTGGTGGTGGGGGTGGTGGTGGTGGTGGTGATGATGATGATGATGATGATGATGATGATGATGATGATAATAATGATTATGGTTATGTTTATGATGATTATCATTATTCGTCAATTATTGTTGTTGCTGTTGTTGTTTTTATGATAAACAAATGATTCTTGCTTCTTGCTAGAATTCTGAAGATTTGTCAGATGGGCCTAATAATACTAGCGCGAAAGGCTCAAAAATCCAAGAAACTGCTATCGTTGAAACAAAGAGCATCCTTGGTGCCGCTAATCTTATGCATAGATCTCAGTTTTTCATATATTTATAGCATATGACCTTAAAAAGATGACAGTAAATGAGCAACTTTTGGGCAACTTTTTGAAAAATTGGCAACTTTTTGAGCAACTTTTCAGGAAATTTTGAGCAACTTTTCGAGAAATTTCGAGCAACTTGTGGACAGGGCTAGAATACCCCCCCCCCCCATGTGGATTATCAAAGCGAGCAATAAATAGGGAAGGTCATTATACGAAAGTTTCTTAGCCTTTCTTATAAAAGTGAAGTTATTAAGGTAATTCTGCTGTTTCTCAAACCTTACTCCTTAAAATTCAAGTGATTTGAGGATACATTTCTGTACGTCCATTAGCTCTACAAATAATGCATGATTTTTGCGGATTCTTGGTAAGTCAGTCTGTATGTATATCTGTCTTTTCAAAACTTGTCTTTGATTCATTCTCCTTCCGTTGGTTCCTGATTCCTTCGGTTTTCAGATAGATTTTCGTTCCGTTCAGCGTGCGTTCAGCTTTGCCTAAGCTGTTCATTTGCAACTTTGCCAAGTCTCAGCAAATTTAGCTCTTGTTGAGGTTTGAAAAAGACATCAAAATATAAACTTTATGAAAAGTCTGGTAATCGAGTTTGGGTGATTAATTAAGCAGGAGAGCTTTTTTCGGACACCACGTAAAGCAAAATTATTTATGAAAGCAAAGAAAGGTACTTCAAGGTCGATTAATGAAGTTGGAAATTAAAAAACGCGCGGCATATACCGAAGCTGAAAGTCAGGTACCTGAAGGAGCAGTGCAAGACAGGATGAGTTTAGGATGTTTGAATGGATCTTATTTGAGAACTTTAGAAGACTGAGTTCAGAGAATCAAAAAATCCTACAACCTTTTGGTGAGTAGCCGAAAGGCTTATTATACAGTTTCCGTCAGGTGACTCGGGTGAGTTCAGCTTGGTCGAGTAAGGTCAAATTCTGGATGGATGACCTCTCGGAGGCCTGACCTCGCCCGTCCTTCGGAAGGGACGTTAACCTATAGGGGTCCAATCACAGGAGGCCCAACGTATTGTAGTGAAGGGGCCCTCGAATATTCTAACGTATGACTTACCAAGATCTTTTCTTTCTTCAGATAGATTATCTCGTTGAAAGTGCTTGCAAATCAGATTTTCTTGTCTTTGTCTCATATGACAGTCATTTCGTTTTTGTTTTGCGTCGTTGCTGTCGATCAATCCAATACAGCGCCTCGAAGAAGGCTAGCTATCAACGCGTAGTGATAATCGAAATGCCGTTCGTTTTGATGTGTTAGTGTTGCACTGTTGTACCTATTGTATAGGTATTAGTAAAGGAGCGCAACTTATTCTCAAACAGATCAGCAACAACTGTTTTCTTTTCACCCGCGTTGCATCTATATTTGTCCAAACATGCAAAACAATACATCAAAATGTTGCTTATTTATCAGGCAACATTCTTAGATATCTTTCTGTTTGAATGTTTTATCAAAACTCAACAAATTTCGCTGCTAAAGCTCATGTGGTCGGCCTTATTTATCTTTCTCAGTAGGCTCTGTAGCTTCCCTTAAGCCCAATATTCGAAATTCGAGCTCGACAGTACCTGCTGAATTCGACAAAATTTATCACGGAAATCTGAATCAACCCCCGTTAATCTGCGCAATCAAGCTCGCACTTGCAGATTAACGGGGGTTGATTCAGATTTCCGTGATAAATTTTGTCGAATTCAGGCAGGTACTGTCGAGCTCGAATTTCGAATACTGGGCTTAAGGGAAGCTACAGAGCCTACTGAGAAAGATAAATAAGGCCGACCACATGAGCTTTAGCAGCGAAATTTGTTGAGTTTTGATAAAACATTCAAACAGAAAGATATCTAAGAATGTTGCCTGATAAATAAGCAACATTTTGATGTATTGTTTTGCATGTTTGGACAAATATAGATGCAACGCGGGTGAAAAGAAAACAGTTGTTGCTGATCTGTTTGAGAATAAGTTGCGCTCCTTTACTAATACCTATACAATAGGTACAACAGTGCAACACTAACACATCAAAACGAACGGCATTTCGATTATCACTACGCGTTGATAGCTAGCCTTCTTCGAGGCGCTGTATTGGATTGATCGACAGCAACGACGCAAAACAAAAACGAAATGACTGTCATATGAGACAAAGACAAGAAAATCTGATTTGCAAGCACTTTCAACGAGATAATCTATCTGAAGAAAGAAAAGATCTTGGTAAGTCATACGTTAGAATATTCGAGGGCCCCTTCACTACAATACGTTGGGCCTCCTGTGGTCCAATGCCTAGATGTGGCGTGCATGGTGATCTTCAATCAGTTGTGAATGGCTAGAATTCTATGCTAAAAGTTAATTTCTTTAGCAATGCTTACCCTTTTGCATCTCCTCAACGTAACGTGTGAAGTTGATTTCTTCTAATGCCTGTTAGATGAAAAACAATTTCTGCAATAAGTATGTATGATTTTATTTGTCACAGGGTAAGGCCAAGCAAACAGAGTGCGGCAAAATGCGTCAGAATAAATTCATTGGTGTTTCTTTTTGATGAAGAGAATCCGTTTCTACCATGATCGATGACAATTTTATTCCGACAACACATAATTATCATTCTGAATGTAGATTAACAAAAACGGGATACAGAAACAGACTCAACGAACTCCGAGTTGATAAGAGCTAGAAAGATGAAACTTGGCTGTCTGAAGTAGTTTGACGCGAAATGTCCGAATATCTCGTTTGTTTTACTCTAATCGTTGTACTAGCGATGACGTCATCAATATTCTTTGTTTTTGGCCAGAGTACTCTTACAGATTTGACTGTCAAAACTTTACTCGAAAGAAATATTACTCTTGTTTGCGGTTTGATTAACAGATAAAGCATCAAAATATTACAAAAATATAACTTTTTGAACAAATTATGAAATTTACATTCTTTTATTTATTACCTACATTCATTAGATAGATGACGTCATGAAAACGTCATATAAAAGAAAATCAAAAGATTAAGCATTTTCCATATTCTCTTATTGATTGATGGTTGCACAGAAAATTTCATCTCGCGAGGATTTCTTCAAAAAAATTCGGGAAATTTCCAACGGTTTTGTCCTGGTTGCGTTTTATGAAGGTAGGTAAAATTTAGGAAAGTCTTCACACATTTCTTCTGTCTTCCTCGTTTATTCGCCAATGCTCATATTGAATTAAATGGAACAACTGAGACGTAACTTTGTGTCAGATATCCTTCTTAGAAAGTGATTAATTGCATTTGTTCTGGCTGGCAAACAGCACTTTCCTCGCTTGCCTAGATTTATTCCCACAAAACACGAAGTCTTTGCATTCTGCATTGATAATCTGTTTTCTAGTGCAGTTTCGATAGCTTGAACATTCTTATATTCATAGTGATTTGAAATGTGTAGATTTTGAAATAATTGGGAATCGTCTATGATTTTGCACAATAGCGCAGTTGGTTAAGTTTCCCATGAAATTTCACTTACATGGGATGAATCGAATGGATACGATGAAATTCGCTCAAATGTAAAATTGCATGGGATTCTAAACAGAATTAAAACGATGATTAACAGATTTTATATAACTGAATTTTTTGCAATAAAATAGGTGTCCATGCCCCCCCTCCCGCCCCCTGTCGTCGGAGGCCCTGGAATCGGGTATCGTTTGGAAGAAGAGATTCTGCAAATTTAGACCAAGTTCCTCGAGCTGGGCTCTTCAGCTTTCCCAGACCTTCTGATCTTCTCAGCTAGAGTTGATAAATGTTCACGTCATTCACATCACCTTGCATTTCATATCGCTCTCGAACTGACATGCTTTCCATATGGCCTGCATCTCTTTGGTGATATATAATGAATATACGAGTAAAGTAGACTGTAAATTTATTGTTACTTTTTTCTATGGATTATATTTAATAACACTGACATAGGAATTTCAATTCTATGCAAACACATTCGTTATTATTTAGTACTGATGAAGTTGATCCCATGGTTTCGGTGAATTTTTCCTATGTCGTTAGTCTTTTACAAAATTTGCAGGAATGTAGCCAGGCGATCTTAAAGGCAGCCTTCGTACGTAAAACGTTTTCTCGGTTCATTATTTTTGGTCATCCGGTACATGAGTCATCCTCTTATGTTATGGCTAAGATTTGTTGTGATTTCCTTACCAACTCTTGTTTTGTATATATCTTCAAGATAAAAATTTACAAAAAACGAGGTACTTAAGACTATGCTTACAGATATAGAATGCTTACAAGCCACTGATCTACATATCAAGAATGAGAACCCTGGAAGCAGGTATCCATCACTATTCCAAAGGTCGTCACGTAAAGCATTACACTAAACTACATCTAAATATACAATACAAAAGCTACGTGTAGACGATGTTTATTGACAAATACAAAGGAACGAAAATGGAAACAAAAAGAAAATACTATGGAAAAGGACAACTTTTTGGCTGGAACAATCGACCCGTTTCGTGAATGAAATCAAAAGTCAGTTCGAATATACTTCTATTAACGTCACTTTAAAGGTTTTTATCACCAAGTAGCAAAAGTTGTAAAAATACGTTGTTAGAAAGGCTGTTGATTTCAACAAATGGTCGTAATCCAACAGAAGCTCAAGCGAGGAGATCTCGTCGTTGAATATCAAATGAAGGGCAAAGCAACAAAAAGGGCTCCGTGTCCTCAATACCGTCATTCGTTGGGCACACTGGATTTTTGGTGTCCCTGAAATTGTGCTTGAATTTGTGAAGATTTTGTTTGCTGAGACCGGCCCTTATTTGAGGAAGATACGATAGGCCTATTGGGTTATGAATACCGAAGACAGATTTTGCAGGGTGGCGAATTATTGATAGAAGCGTTGTCTTAGAAATAGCAACGGACGGGGCAAGCCTGATTTCAGGATCAAGTTTATTCCATCAGATTAAAATTTTTCTGTTCTTTCCCTTATTCTCCCACTAGCTACCTGATGGCAAAGGGAGTATATTTGACTCATGAAGTGGTGGGATTCGTTTCTTTGTGTACAAGGGAGTGAGATCATTCAAAATCTTACGGAGCACTTCATGTCTTTTCTTGGAAAGTAGTAAGTCGACAGCTCGTTTTTGTGGATCTATATTAAATGATATCCTCCAAGCATGAGCTCACTTGCTTATCAACTCATGATCGTGGTTCAAGTCCTCGGCAGCTGCATTAGGTTCTTGGACGACTGTAAACATGGATGTATCATCGGCATTAAAAAGTTTTAATTTACATTTCAAATCAGCAGTGAGATCGTTGATATACACAAGAATTGCAATGGTCCTAGTATAGAACCCTACGGCACACCTGCTAAAATATCTCCCCAATTAGAACACTGACCGTTCAAGAGAGTTCGCTGTTTTCGATCCTTAAGGAAACTTTGGAGGATAGAGAGAAGTTGTCCTGAGACGCCACATCGTTTTAGTTTACAGGTAAGACTATCATGCCACACCCTGTCAAAAGCTTTAGAATGATCAAGATACATGGAACGAACATCAAGGGGATGGTTAACCTAGTCTTTTTGTGACGTCTGACAAATGACGAGATATCCTGACATAGAGTTGCCCTAAGTCTAGTTTGTAGCCGTCAACATAATAGACACGGAGAAAAACTAGTCATGAATGATTATTACCTTCCTCGTAAACAGCTTTGACGTCATCGATCGTAAAGAGATTATACCAAACAGCAAAGTCATCTATGTACACTTCGAAGTTTCCAGATGAAGATTTTCCAAAATGCAATGAAGTTGAATCACTAGACGAACCTTTCGTAACATGATTCTGAAAAGCAAATATTTCGCATTGACATACGAGAAGGGTATTCCATGCTCATGTTATGATTCATTTCATTTTCAATTTTTAAACACGGTAGCCCCATCAGTTGATCAGCAACTGCTTTTCAAGGGGCCGAGGCAAAAATCTAAAAATTAAATCAAAGATATGAATAATATTGATTAAAAGAAGAAAAAGAACATGTGAATCCATTTTTTAATCTTTTTTTGAGGGTGGCAAGAAAGGGTGCCTGTTTAAGATCAAGTTCGAGTTGATTTCAAAGCTTAGGTCCACGAAAGGACATTGCCCCTTGCCCATTTTTAGCTTTCCGCAGAGGCAGCGAAAGATCAGTTTCAGTATTTCTCAGTTCTCTGACATTTCGAGTTGAATTTTCGACAAAGAAGTTGGAGAGGTACTCAGGTAAGAGGCCACTTAGAGACTTTTTCTCTAAACATGGTAGGAGCAGTTTCGCTTCTAATAATATCACCTACAGTTGGACAATTTAAATTGTGTGTTAGTTCCATAACCGGGCGTATCATATTTACTTTTGGTTTCAATTCTCGCCGCTCGATTTTGCAACTCTCGTAGGGTTTGTAATTGGTCGCCCCACAACATCCCCACACCGAACAAAAGTACCGATAATGGGGCTCCACAATACCCCGATACATTTTACTTAATGTGCTTTGAGGTAAAAATTTTCTGCCATATTTCAGAAACCTGGTTGCTTTTTTTTCAATTTGTGGGCTTGTCAGGATTTCTAGCCACTGAAAGCTAATTCAGGCCCACCGTGCATGCTGCATCCAGGCATGGGACCCCTAGTTTAACGTCCCTTCCGAAGGACGACGGGGTGAGATGTGAGGTCAGACCTCCGAGGTCACCCATTCATAGAGTTTGACCTCACTTGACCAAGCTTAACTTCAGTCACCTGACGAAGACTGTATAAGCCGCTCTGCCACTCACCCCGTCATTGCATTGGCATTGTATTATGTCTTGTTCAATTCTTACCCTGACCATCCCCCCCGGGCATCCCGGGGGTCAACAAAATTTTTGCGCACAAATGCCCGGGGGCCGGGAAAAAATTGACTGTCAAATGCCCGGGGGCCGGGAAAAAATTGACTGTCAAATGCCCGGGGGTGGGCAATTTTGCTTTCAACCGGTCCATTGAAATGTAAAAGTTATAGTCAGCGACGTTGTTAATTGTTTTAATATTCGGTATTCTGGAGGAACACGAAGGATTTCTGATACTTTTAACACTTTCTAAAATATTGTTGATTCAAACGATGCAATAGAAGATCCACATTCAGAAATATAATACAATCTAAATTTGTCAAGAATGTGTTTCAGAGAAATAAACTCACAGGGTATAACAACTGGAACAGAACTGTAACAATTAAAGAAACTTCCAAAAGAACAAAACTGAACTTCTTGTTCAATACAACCGGGTAATTCAAAAGAATGTTCTTGCGACTGCAAGGCTCTTCTAGACTGACGACGTGATTCCTTGTATTCGTTCAACATTTATAATCTGATGTTTTGATTTCACTCATACAAAGGACTCACGACCAAACTGATTCTAAACAGGGACTAAAATCTGACGAAAAATCAGAAGAAACTTAGAACATCTTCCATCCTTCGAACGTCGAAAGAAAAGTCGAACGTCCCTTCGAACGTCATTTCGAGCGTCGCTTCGCTTCGAGAAGTCGAACTTTGAACCAATGAGCCAATCAAACGCTAACAATAGGCACGTGGGTTGACCATATTAAGAAAGTAGCGATCTGATTGGTCGCGCCGTGAACGCGGCGGACTTGGCCTAATTAGTCCCTGTATTGAAGCGTAAGGACATAAGTCCCTCAACTGAAGCGATGACAACAACAACAATGAGCGTAAGTTAGAGGGACTTATGTAATGTAGTCTAAGGCTCTTCCTCAACCTTCCTCAATATCTAGAAAACGATGTACAGTAGCCTATTGCATTCCAAATACTACCCTAGACGCAAACTGAAGTCTGGGATATCGTTCAACAAACATTAACGGCTCCTAAACCCTGTATCATTCAGGATATCAAGTACAGTAAATCCCCACATATAAGAACCTACTTTTTTGAGAGCCAGGGTGAAATAGGTTCTTATTTCAAAGATACTATGACTAGTATCAGGGTAAAAAGGCTCTTATTTGAAGAGTGGCTTATGTAGGCCCTTTCAGAGTCTTAACAATGATTTTCAGCCATATTATTTCTGTTTGAAGGGAACGAAACTTATTTCCGGTCAATATTAATCAATATTATTTCAGCCATATTATAGACGTATACCTAATTGGGGGAGGAGCATCAACATTTAACCGCCAGGCCAAAATTAACTGAGTAACATAGATCAAAAATCAATTTTGCTATCCCTGCAATAAGAACCTGTGTTTCATCAGACTGAAACAGGTTCTTAATTGCCAAGGTGCATAATTCAGGAAAATTAGCCTCTGGGTTCTTATTTTGGTAGGTTCTTATATGCGGGGATTTACTGTAAGCTTCTGAAGACCATGTTTCGATGCCGAAAGTGGAAACCAAAAATACGGAGATCTCCCGTGTTCGAATTCAGAAGTGTTTTCCAAAAAATAGCGAAACCTGAAAGCTGAAACTACTGTAATGCAAGTTTCATGCTCCTATACAGTAAATACTGTACACATTTTGAATATCCCTGGGTTTGTCAAATGCCCGGGGGCCGGGAAAAGATTGACTGTCAAATGCCCGGGGGCCGGGAATATTTTCTGTGCAAATGCCCGGGGGTGTCCCGGGGGGGATGGTCAGGGTAGGAATTGAACGCGACATTAGCATCGTAGAGTATTTTGTAAGTAGTGTAGTAGGTATCTTGAATTGTAAATTTTTGGTTGGTGGTATAAAGTATGTTACAGATTTAAAATTTTCAATTCCCATTCGTAGCACCATTAGCTTTAAAGAAGCTTTTTGTTTCATGTGCTGATTTTCTTCGCAATTTTTTAAGTTTCGTTCTCTTAGTAAGTAAATATGGACTCGGAAGGAATCAAATTGGTAAGTTGACCCAAATAATACGATATCTTTTATGTTTTACACTTACTTATACTGTATCCACACTGACACAGTTAAACTAGCTTTACTTAAACCAGTTTAAATTTCAACCAATCAAATGACTGCATTTGTTGGCTTGACCAATCAGAAGGCCTATTCAAAAACCTGGTTTAATTTAAGCTGGTTTAGCTTGCAGTGTTAATGGGGCATTAGTAATATAATGAAGTCACAAATGTGAATGAGTCATCGATCTTAAATTTTGCTGATGTCAGCAAATATGAAAATGCATATCATAAATGAAAGCATTTATCAAGAGAAATCTAATGGTGTATGTTTGAGATCAATGTAACAAATGAGACAAAAGCTATGGATGTTATAAGCATTTTTTGACCACTCTCCAAATGTGGTATCATGGCAGTTATATCTTTTTTCGCGTTAGCGTAGTGTAGAAATGTTTGGTGTCCGGGCCATGATTCGCCCCCATTACCTCCAGTACAAATAGTGTTAAATAAACTTAAGGTCATCATAACTCCTAAACTTTTTGACGAGGCAGGAAATGATTTTCAAGAAAACCATAATTTTTGGATGTCTAAAATGTAGTGTAGAGTGAAAGTCTGTCACTCTTCTGGTATACGACTTAGAAATTTAATTACGTCACGTCCTCAACTCAAATAAGCTGAATTTCAAGATCCACTGTACCATTGGCCATGGCTGTACATAATTTTGAAAGATAATCAAGCTTTGTGAAAAGTACAATGGTAGAATGATAGATGAATAGCAAAAGTTTCTGTCAAGTCATTCTTTTTTAAGAATTAAGTCATATGATTTCAAACTAACCATTTTTACGACGATTTAAAGATTTGGAGTCTATGCTACGATACTCATGGACCTATCTAGAGCCTACGACTGTCTGCCCCATCACGTCCTAATAGCGAAATTAGAGGCGTATGGATTTAGCAATGACAGCCTTCAAGCTGGTGTGTAGTTGTCTTGAAGCCGATACCCGAGGGTAAACATTGGTTCATGTAAAAGTTCATGACAAAAAAAAAGATTGGTGTCCCACAAGATTCTGTGCTGGGTCCATTACTTTCAACATCTTTATAAATGATTTATTTCCAATGAGCCTAGAATCCGAGATATGCAATGTTGCTGATGATACTACCACATTTGCATGCGGTAATGCTATGCAAGAAATTGTGATCAAGTGTCTCAAAAAAATAAAATGATAGCAAATCCTGAAAATTCCAGATTATGTTCCTTTGTCTAAGAGACGAAAGGTGCCTGCGCCTTAACATAGAAGGAAAACAATTACCTGCTACAAACACGTTGAGACTTCCAGGGATACATATTGATAACAAGCTTAAGTTAAATAACACATACACAGACTCTGTTCAAACGTTAATCAGAAAGTCGGCGCTTTTGTAAGGTGCAGGTGAGCGCTCCCTGGTTAAATACATATCTCTCTCCGGATCAAGCAACAAAAATCTGTAACACCATAATCTTAACTAGTTTCAATTATTGGCTTTTCTGCAGTGATGTGGCAAATGATGAAATAAACAAAGCACAAACGTTGCCTGTGGGTACTCTTACCAAGACTATGAATCCTCCTTCTAGCTACTATTGAGCTGAGATAACGGTCAAACTATCCATGTTAAAAATCTCCAGAAATTAATAACTGAAATCTACAGGTCAACCAAAAAACTAAACCCTTCATATTTATGGGAATTTCACGAGAGGAAAGAAGTAACGTATGACCTAAGGACTAAAGATCCTTGTAAACTTACATGCATAAAGAAACGTTACGGCGCGGAGTCAATTTCTTTCAGATGGAGTCTCCTCAGGAGCACACTTAGTGAAAAAATCAATCAAAGTCCATCTCTTGCAGCATTTAAAAATCAAAGAGAGTAATGGACTGGTGACAAGTGCACTTGCAGGCTATGTCTGTAACCTTTTATTGTTTAGGTATACCGGGTGTCCCAAAAAAGTAACAGATTTGATCAAGGTTAGTGTAAAGAATTGAGCTCGAGTCAATCGGAAATCATCTTTGAACTATTCCTTGATAGTAACTTGAAGATAGATACCTTGTTTGTTAATATTAGAACATCAAGAGAAGACATTTTTATCATGAAAGTCCATATTTGCCTCCATCTCGAAAAAAGAGCATTTAGGTTTTGGCCTAAACTACAAACGCGCTGTTTTGGGGAATCTCCTCAAGGACAGACATAGCGTATAGAGATTCTGAACAAGGACCAGCGTGCTTAGGTACACATTTGAATGGAAATGTGTAAAAGCTAAAAACTGACAAACTTACCAATGAATATCTTTCTTCATGAAATCACCAAGGAATATCTTTCTTCAGTTAAGATGAATTTACAAGGTAGAAACAATTTAAGCACGAGTGAGGAGCACTTTCGAGGATCTTATCCTTTGGGTATACGCGATTGCCTGTTTCGTAAAAATTCCAATGATAACAAAAATGCATTTTATTCAAACAAGGAAGATTTTTTCACACCCAAGGGAATAATTTCGCAGATGAATAACTTCTATTCGGCAGGTGTAATTCCAAGGTTTTGTTGAATGAAAGGAGATGTCTATTTGGGAAAAAATTCGTGAATTTTATTTCAAGTTCGATTTGGATTTCCATCAACAATTTTCCGAAGCACGAGGTTTCTTGCCTGTACTTCGCTATGCTTCAGGAGATTCCACAACAAGTGCGTCAACAACTTAGGCCGAAACCCAAAAGCTCTGGTCTTGGGGTGGAGGTAAATCTGGACTTTCATGATAAATTTCTTCTCCCAATGCTCAAATATCAACAAACAAGGTGTCTATGTTCAAGTTAACTATCGAGGAATAGTTTAAAGATTATTTCCGATTGATTCAAGCTAAATCCTTAGCGCTAGCAATGATCAAATCCGTTACCTTTTTTCTGGGACACCCGGTATACAGTACATTCATTGAAGCATTAGATTTTTTACTTTACAGTTGGAATAAATTGGTACCATGTACTAGGTTAATAACACAGGAAGCCCAGGCAGTAAACTTAACTGAACAATAATAAGTTTACAATCTTAAAATCTTAAAATTGTTAATTGCTTAATACCGTTGTGTGTTATTTGTTGCACCTCTCCACAGCTGTGTTGTGTTTCATTGACTTCAGCATTGCTGTTATGGTCTCTCCCCGCATAATCTTTTACTGGACCAGAGAGGGGCAATTTACTGCACCCCTCATAACGTTGCGTAGGACAGAGAACAGTTATTGGTATTGTTTTCAGTTCGAAGAACCCTTTTGTTGCTTAGACAATAGGACCTTTTGTGACTGTTGGCTCGAACCGGAGCGTGGAGGCGCTCCCGGAGGGTCTTCGGGACAAGTTGTTTACTTCGGGTTGGTTTGGATTTGTAATGGCGAATGGCGATAGGACATCAATGGACAATATTTGTGAGTAAATTAATTCGCTTATTCCTTCGTATTTCCTCGTTTTTGTTCGTTGTTTTCGCTAGCTTATGTGTTTATTTGTATTTTTTTTGTAGCGAAAACCTATCCTCGAACTAGCTATCTATCGATCTACGTACACTGTTTAGCTACGCGTTCTATGCTGAGATAAAATTCAACGCGAAAGGAAGAGTTATTTCGATTCGTCCTATACTGTTATGAATTTTACTTTTACTGAGGGAACGTGCTCCCTCATCGTTTTCGAAATATTTCGCCTTCACCTTACTTGATGATGAACATTTGCCAAGATTTACCCGTGTTTGCGAATCGCTTGCGAGGATTTATCTTGATTTTTTTCAAGACCCCTTTGGAAACTGTTATGGCCTAATTTATGTGATGGACCCCTTTGAAGCGTTAGCTGCAAAATTGCCACTTTTCGAGAACACTTTATGATAGCCTGAATATTGCTTTTATCATTCTCGAACAATTTCGCATGTTGCTGCGCTATGGAACATTCAAAGGACGAAAAATCACAAGTTGACCCTCAGGGGCAATATATATTGTCACCACCACGGTCATTGCCAACGGATATCAACAAAGACAATCGCCACGATCCTGCTAATTTTGGGTCATTGCCAGAACATGCTGGTTTTACTTATTTTGACTCAAGGCCACAAAGAGAGTGTAGAATGACTGAAAAGGGCTTGGCATATTGGATGGAAAATCGCGAACAGAGGCGTAAGAATCAAAGCTACTACAGCGAGATTATCAATAATCATATTATTCGTATTCAGAGTCTAATGGTTTCAACGGAAAATATCGATATCGTCAAAGATTGCTTGAATAAAGTTTCACGTACATATCAAGATTTTATTCGCCAATTTGACAGTGAAGACGATAAATTAAATGATCCTACTTACCTGCGTGTTTGTTCAGATGTTAGGAATGCAGAGTTGTCACAAAATGGCTACAAGATTTTAATACCGGCAGTGAAACAGTCTCAAATTCGTCGAAGTCTTCAAGGGGTTCAGTTCGTTCGAAAAAATCCAATAGATCAAGGATATCTGGAGCACTTAGCAGCACTCTGGATGACGTCATAAGAAACAGAGCGAAAATTGCAGAGCTGAAAGCAAAATCAGAATACCTTGAAAAGGAAAAAAAAGCATAAACAGAGCTTGATAGAACGAGACTGGAGAAAGAGTTAGCTGTAGCACAAGCAGCTGACAAGGTTCATAGAGAATTTTTAGAGGACAGTTATGTCTTAAACCCATCTAAGATATTTGAGGACAATGGCTTGAGCGATAATAAGATCCAGAAGAAGTCAGAAGCACATATAGATTGTGTTAAAAAAGAAGATAGATTCATTGATAAACAAACAAATGTTTTAGATGCTAAAACTCCATCATTTGTACCAAAGTTCACAGCACCTGCCAGACCACAGTTTACACAGAGATATACAGCTACACCAAACCCGTCTGGTTTCCAACATGGCCCTGCTATGTTTGCAGCACATGATCCTCAGACAGTTCAAACTACTTCTCAAAATGCAGCTCAGACAGGGAGCAGGGTGTCTAACGAAGAGAATATTGAAGCAATTAAGATGTTATATCAGTTAATAGCCAAACAAGGAGAGTATTTGCATCGGCAAGGAGCTCCAGAGCCCAAGCTTGAAAAGTTTGGTGGAAATCCAATGAAGTATCAATATTTTATTAACATGTTTGAAACAGTGGTTGAGGCAAGAGTTAAAGATCCCAGAGATCGATTAGTTTTGCTGATTGAGCATACATATTGGGAAGCAAAGTCTGTAATTGAGACGTGCTTGTATCTGGAAGCATCTGCAGCTTATCAAAGAGCTAAAAGTTTGCTACAAGAAAACTACGGAAATCCTATCAAGATTGCAAATATGTACATGGAGAAACTGAGACAATGGCCACGTATTTTTGAAGGTGATGGTAAAGGGATTCGTGAATTCTATGTTTTCTTAATCAAATGCCAAGGTGCACTGTGGGATCAAGTTTACGTCAATGAACTAAACACCAGCTCTCTTCTACAGTCACTATGCATTAAATTGCCCCAACGAATGCAAAGAAAGTGGTCAGAGAATGTGTGCATGATTTTGTCAAGAGCCCAAAGAAGACCAACTTTCGTTGACTTTGTCGAGTTTGTTAGAAAAGAATCAGAAGTCGCCAACGACCCGACATTTAGTCGAGAAGCTCTGTCGAAAGTGATCGACAAAAAGCCTATAAAGCTTAACCAGTTCAAAGCCAGGGCCGTCGCGACGTGGGGGTGTGGGGGGTGTGACACCCCCCCCCCCTGAAAAAAGCATCAGTCGGCAAATGAACCCTCAAACCTGCATTTTTCGGCAAATTGGTAACATTTGGGCAATCTCTCTTCGGCAATAATTAGTCGGCGTTCTCTACAAATTGTTCACAAAACAGTGAGTTATTGTACAAAGTTAGAACGGAATTAAATCACGAAAGCAGTGTAAACTATTGTTTGCAATCTTTGATAAAATAAATAGTTGATCTTATTCCCAAAACAAAATTATTTTTAAGACAGAAAGGAAATGAGTAAAGAGGGAACTAGAGTGTTTGCGCCTCATAAGCATGTGTCATAATTCGACAATGATGTTGAAGTACAGGATACAGTAAATCCCCGCAAACAAGAACATAGCAAAATAAGAACCTGCGGACTGATTTTGTGAAAAAAGACACCCAAAGATAAGAACCAAAAACAGACTGATTTACTCCAATGTTCTTATGAGATGGTACACTTAATTAAGAAATTTCATCATATCAGTGTAAAGAAACTCCCAACTATTCATAATTGAACACATCTAACAGTTTTCAGGGATATACAAATTATTTTATAAAGCTGTATGATATAAATATAAATGCAGTCATTCTATCCTCAAGTATAGTAACACATACTGTCTGTATTTATCGTAGTAACAAGTGTCCTCACTATAAGAACCAAACCTTGAAAATGTCATAAGTACCTCATTTATAAGAACCTACTCATTTTTTTTTTTATAAAAGTATGTTCTTGTTTGCGGGGTCTTACTGTATGCCTTTCTTGTTGTTCTTTGTCTTGAAATTCTTACTTGCCAACTTGATGATATTTAATTTCTGGTCGATCTTCGGGCTGATTTTGTTGGGCAAAAGTCAGAAGGAGCAAAATCAGTGGCAGTACTACTACCGATGTCACCAGAAAACGAAAACATGTGAAACTGAAATGTCTTGTGTGTAGTAGAGCTTTCGACGACGACCATAGAAAAGATCACAACGAGAGATTCCACCCAGAATATAAAAGGGAAAACAGGTTGGTGCCGTTCGAAAGATTGGGAGCAGCAATTGGAAATCAACAGACTATTTGCAATTTGCTTTAATTCTGAAAGCTAGTATCTAAGCAAAAGATCTCGTTCATGTATACCAAGTAGAGCACGGTGTAAAAATCGAGTTAAGAGAACCCAAGGGTTAATTTATGTGATGACCAATTTGTCAGAATAAAGACAAATGAATACTCCATTTCAATAAAAGTCTGCTTGGCAGCCCCGAAGGCAGCCCCTGTTGATTTAACAGGAAATCTGCCTCTTATTGAAACTTATTCACATCTTCATAGTTTCTTCAAACAGATTGTTAGAAAAAATATACAGTCTAGGCATTATTTAGTAAGAAGGTCAGAATATTATCAAAGGCATAAAGAGAGTTTAACTTGAAGAGAGTAGTTAGAGATTGGCAAAAGACACGACCAAACTTTCGGGAATTAGCTGCGTGTCAAATTGCATTAGAATAAGAGAAAAAAGTGCGTTCTACCCATCCTAGAGGTCAAATTTACAAAATTTTTCCAAGGGAGCATGCCCCTGGACCCCCTAGATTTATGCATCTCTGATCTCTGGCATCTTGCTGCACAACCTCTACAGGGACAAATAATGGTGTTTGGCAATCAATGAGTAATTATGTTGTCCGGTGCATGAAAAATGTTACATTTCGTACTGTCTTTGTCCTCAATGAGTAAGCGAAACCAATTGCCGCACCCTTTTGCCACATCCTTTTGACCAAAAATCTGCATTTTACGCTGTTTTGTGCAGTGATGAAAATTCCTAAAATAAACACACTTCTCAGATATGACTAGTTGTAATGACCACACCCAATGACCACGCCCTTTGTCGGCAAATTTAGACCATTACACCCCCCTTGCAAAGCTTCCTTCGCGACGGCCCTGTTCAAAGCACTAAAAGGAGGTTCCAAGACAAGAGTAGGTTCCTTTGTAACTAGATCAGAAAATTACGATGCCGGCGCTGAAACAGCCGTAAAAGATCATCTTTGTCCTCATTGCAGTAAAGAGCATGATTTGGACGACTGCAAAGATTTTCTTGCCAAGTCATCTTATGCTCGAAAAATGTTTGTGATTTCAAAGAAGCTTTGTTTTGGATGTTATTCTTCAGATCACACTGTTGTTGACTGCCCACAGAAACGAGTATGCAGCAAAGAAGATTGCGGTGGATCTCACCCGTTAGGAATGCACGGTACTCACCACAGCCGTCACATTCGGCTTCTCCGTTCACTGGGGAATCCCCGATTTCAGTGGCTGTGCTCTTTTGACGTCAAATTCTCTGTGATCTTTATGTTTTTAAAATGTTAGTTTCTCAGCTCGCACACATCCGATTTTCATCACTGAAAGTGGAGAATGATGAGAAAGACTTGCCGAATCTTCTGAAAGCTTCTCTGAATGACCTCGTTTTGTTTAAAGCATTTATCTAATGTTGCGAAAAATCAACAAATCGCCGTTTTCATTTCGAAAACAGAAAATTAGGCCGAAAAGTCCTTTACTTTGGAGCAAAAAACCGACATTTCAGACGGCAATTTTCGTGATTTTTTTAAATCAGAATGTTGAAAATATGTCAAATTAACTTATTATCAATGGGCCATTAGAAAATATCACTGTTAATGGTCGAGTTTCTTTTAAAGTTTCTGATTTATCTGCAATTTTGGTCGATTGTGAACAGAAAGCCCATTTTTTAGTAAGATACCCTAAAGGGATCAAGATGGCCCAGTGATATCTGTGAACTACATGCATTTTAGAAACCAATCCATTTCTAGACTATTGTATAAGACCAAGCAAAATGTCGGTAAAATGATTTATATCGAGGAGGTCCAGTCGCGAAAATCCCGTGTGATCAAGAATTCGAATCATATAAAATTGGCCTAGATACCACGATACTATGGCAAGCGAAATGCACAAGAATTCGATAAACCTGGTTTTTCGCCGAAAAACCCACGTTTTCGAGCGATAAACCAGGTTTTTCACTGATAAAGTAGGTTTTTCGATCGATAAAGTGGGTTTATCACCGATAAAGTGGGTTTATTACTGATAAAGTGGGTTTTTCGTTTGAAAAAGTAGGTTTCTCAATCGATAAAGTAGGTTTTTCAATCGAAAAAGTGGGTTTCTGTTGATAAAGTAGGTTTCTCAATCGATAAAGTGGGTTTCTCGCCGATAAAGTGGGTTTTTCGTCGATAAAGTGGGTTTCTCACTGATAAAGTAGGTTTTTCGTCGAAAAAGTAGGTTTCTCAATGGTAAAGTAGGTTTTTCTACTGATGAAGTTGGTTTCTCACCGATAAAGTGGGTTTCTCACCGATAAAGTCGGCTTTTGCTGATAAATTGGATTCTTTGTTGAAAAATCTTGCCTTAGCTTTAGCTCGCGATCCCGGGGGGGGGGGGTAACTTCAATAGGCGGGTGACAGGGGTGTCCCATTTGACGTCTGAAATCGCACCCTAAATTTTATAAATTTTCGCGAAAACGATACCCCAAAATTTTTTGATCAAAATCAATGCCCTAAAGAGTTATTTTCTAAAATGACACCCCAAAATTTATGACTACTTGTTATTTTGGCAAAAATGATACCCCAAAATTTATTTTTTGCTTGAAAAAAGGCACCCCAAAAAATGGCACATCCCGTACCTGCATATATGGTAGTTACCCCCCCCCCCCCGGACTCGCGATGGGCCGTCTAGTTTTCTGCCGTACTGCATGCGTCGCTCGATATCATTTTGGAATAACTAAATCTGTGAAGACTAAAATTGATAAAGCCCTTTCATGCACTGAAATTTCAAGAACGGGGGGAATTTCTACAGGTGACGGCGTTACTGTACAGTCATTTTCTAAACGTTAAAGCCTCTAAACATTTATCATTACGAAATAGATTTATTGTAAATTGTTCGTGATCAGATAATTCAATCATGTTAGCTGATTAAGAATGTATGTTAGAAATATTCTACTAATGTAAACGTGCTTTATTCGACATGTTTGTAACATTTGCGTACACCCGGTTTTGAAAAACCTCATTTCTCTCATAATATTTCGACGAGAAACCCACTTTTTCGATTGAGAAACCTACTTTATCAGTGGAAACCCACTTTTTCGATTGAGAAACCTACTTTATCGGCGGAAACCCACTTTTTCGAGCGAGAAACCTATTTGATCAGTGAGAAACCTACTTTTTCGACGAAAAACCCACTTTATCAGTGATAAACCCACTTTATCGATCGAGAAACCTACTTTATCGACAGAAACCCACTTTTTCGAGCGAAAAACCTACTTTATCGGTTGCGAAACCTACTCTATCGGTGATAAACCCACTTTATCGATCGAGAAACCTACTTTATCGGTGCGAAACCCACATTTTCGCCGAGAAACCTACTTTTTCAAACGAAAAACCTAGTTTCTCGCCGAGAAACCCACTTTATCGGTCGAAAAACCTACTTTATCACTGAAAAACCTAGTTTATCGATCGAAAAAGTGGGTTTATCGGCGAGAAACCAGGTTTCTCGAATTCTTGTGCATTTCGCTTGCCATACGATACCGCTGCCCTTCTGCCAAGGTTCTCGGCGAATAATTTATTTCTTATTGAAATAGAATTGATCTAAAACCGTTGTTTGATGCCTTATTTTCATTATTTGTAGGTTTTTGCGCAAAACTTAATGTTTTTCTGTTCAAAATGGCTGCAATTCTCACAAATCATGGCTTTCCCGACAATTCATTCATATTTTTTGGATTTCCTAGTACAAGGAAAAAGGGGCCCTGGTTTTTAACAAAGCTCTGTGTTTAAGCATCGTATTTTACCAAATTCAAGCGATATAAGCGCTACCAAAATGTCGGCAAAACGGTATACTTTGAGGGGGTCGCGTCGCCAAGAGAGTCGCCAAGGTTCTAAGACACCCAGAAAATAAGTGTTTGGTAGGTAGCGTATCTATGTGTAGGTAGTATTGAGTAGGTCAAGTCTTTCTAGGAAAGGGCTCCGGTTTACCCCCTCTCCTTCCTCTTAGTGTATGTTTCCGTCTTAAGAGACCTAGATTATCAGTGTTAGGTGGATAGCGTAGCTATGTGTAGGTAGCAATGAGTTGGGCAAGTCTTATCTGCTAAAGGCTCCAGTACCCCATTCCCTTTTGTGATGGTTTTTGTTCAGAGACTTAGATTGTCAGCACAAACTAGAAAGCATAGCTGTGTGTAGGTAGCATGGAGTAGGTCGGGTTCTCTCAGTTTCTCCCCTTTGGTTAGTGTATGTTTAGGGCTAAGAGACCCAAATTACCAGTAGATAATTTAGCTATATGTACGTAGCATTGCATGGGGCATATGCTCCCAGAAAAGAGGCTCTTTATCCTCTACCCCATTAATTTTTATTTGCTCCAAAAATGCTAGGTGATATTGAAGTAATTGATATCATTGAATAGAAAATTTAATAGCGATTCAGAATATGTCTGATCTATTAATAATCACCTTTGCCGAACAACATAAAAATCAACTTTATTACGAGTGACCGTTCTTCGATTTGCCGCGTTTCGACTCAGATTTCGAGCTTCCTTCTGAAATTTCTTCCTTTTTCACTTCGTTGAAAATGTTTTGTAGACTCCACGTTCAAGAAATTGATATCATTGAATAGAAAATTTAATAGCGATTCAGAATATGTCTGATCTATTAATAACGACTTTTGCCGAACAACATGAAAATTAACTTTTTTATGAATGACCGTTCTTCGATTTGCCGCGTTTTGGCTCAGATTTCGAGCTTCCTTCTGAAATTTCTTCCTTTTTTCACTTCGTTGAAAATGATTTGTAGACTCCACGTTCAAGAAATTGATATCATTGAATAGAAAATTTAATGGCGATTCAGAATATGTCTGACTTATCAATAACGACTTTTGCAGAACAACATAACAATCAACTTTATTGCGAATGACCGTTCTTCGATTTGGCAGAATTCAGCAGAGATTCTGAGCTCTTTTACTGAAATTCCTTACTTCACGCTTCATTGAAATTGTTTTGAAGACTCTACATCCAAAAGATTGATATCATTGAATAGGAAATTTAATGGTGATTCAGAAAATGTATAACTTTATAGGAATCGAAAGTTGTTCGGTTAAGAAAGTTAAATTTTATCAACGCCACTACCTGAAATATGCGAAACCATTACAAAGGCCTACTCTGTGAACGGTGTGACGGCTGTGTCACAAGTTTAAACCAAAAACCAAGAATCACACCTCAGAAGGAAAATCAAACGATCGTACAGAAATTAGTAATGGATGTACAAAGGCTAGCGAATCAGGAACTTCTTCCTTGGGAACAAATGGTTCTATAATGTCACTGAGTGTGCTGCCAATGCTGTTATTTCACAAAAGTACTCCTGACAAAGTATTAAAAGTTTATGGCATGCTAGACAATTGCAGTTAAGGTTCGTTTATAAATCAAGATGTGCTTGATAACTTTGACATCAAAGGTACTGATACAAAAATTTGTATAAAGACCATGACTGGCACAACGTCAGAAGATTCACAAATAGTGGATGGCTTCATGGTTTCTAATGTCAACGGCACAAATACGATAAGTTTACCAAGATTATTTACCCGGAAAGGTTTACCTATCAACAAAGATGAAATACCTACAGTAGATAAAGTGAAACATTGGCCACACCTTGAAAGTATCATGAAAGAAATTCCTGATATTGATCCTGATGCTCCAGTTGCTTTGCTTATTGGAGTCAACTGTCCCACGGCACTTAGACCATTGGAAGTAATCAATGAAGAAAACAACGGCCCATTTGCTCAAAGAACTGCTCTTGGATGGTGTATAGTTGGTCCCCTCACCAATGCAGAACAGCATATGTCAACATTACGGTGCAATAGAATTGAGGTTGTGGATAGCCCGTCAAATAAGATCGCACAGCATTTCTTTGGAGTTGAAGAAACGGTGAAAGACAACGATTTGTCTCGAATGCTGGTAGAAATGTACAAACAAGATTTTAATGAGCCAAGCCCAAAGGAAATGAAGAAAGCGCAAATATCACAAGGTACTGAAAGAAATCAACTCCCTAAAGAGACTGCCAACTCAAAAGAAGATGACAGATTTTTGGAGAAAATGAGAACTGAGGTTAAATCAGTTAATGGCCATTACCAGTTGCCACTCCCTTTCAGAAATGAACCTGTGAATATGCCAAACAATCGTCAACACGCGATAAAACGAGCAATGTGGATCAAACATAAGTTCAAGGACTCAAAGTATCATGAAGACTGCGTAGATTTCATGAATAAAATCATCACGCAAGGATACGCAGCAAAAGTTCCAGAATCTCAATTGGATTTAGAAGAAGGGAAAGTATTGTATTTGCCACATCATTGGGTTTATCATCCGAGAAAGCCTGAGAAGATCCGTGTTGTTTTTGATTGCAGTAGTGAATATAAAGGGACGTCTCTCAATAGAGAGCTTTTGCAAGGCCCAGATTTAAGTAATCTCCTGGTTGCAGTTTTGATGAGATTCCGCATCAATCAAGTTGCTTTTCTTGCTGATATAGAGTCAATGTTCTATCAAGTGCAAGTTCCAAAGGCACAGAGAAGTTATCTTCGTTTCTTATGGTGGCCTGATGGAAACATAGAGAATGATTTGACTGAGTATGAAATGTGTGTTCACTTGTTTGGAGCTGTCAGTTCACCTTCATGTGCAAATTTCGCCTTGAAACAGACAGCTGAAGACAACGCCAAAGTCTATGGAAATTAAGCAGCTAAAGTAGTTAAGCATGATTTTTATCTTGATGACCTTCTCAAATCAACTCCTACAACAGAGGCAGCCGTAGAGCTCATTCCCAAAGTAACAAAGATGTGTGCTGCTGGTGGTTTTAGACTTACCAAGTTCATTTCAAATGATCGTGAAGTCATTAGTTCTATTCCAAGAGAGGAGCAAGCAAAAGAGATTAAGAATGTGGATCTCAACCATGACCGTTTGCCCATGGAAAGAGCGCTAGGAATGCTATGGAACATAGAGAATGACCAGCTGGAATTTCGCATTACATTGAAAGATCGACCACTGACACGACGTGGCATACTTGCAACTATAAGCTCAATCTATGATCCACTGGGGCTGGTTGGACCTCTTCTGCTACCTGGTAGAAAAATCTTACAGCAGATATCAGCCGACAAACAAGGATGGGATGAACCATTGTCACAAGCTCAACGAGCAGCATGGGAAAGATGGAGAGCAGATCTTGATGTCTTGCATCATATAAAGATTGACAGAAGCTTCACACCACAATCTTTTGGTGAGGTAAAATCAGCACAACTACATCATTTCTCTGATGCAAGCACTATTGGTTATGGAGTTGCAAGCTACCTTCGTCTACAAGACACTGAAAATAGAATCAATTGCGCCCTTGTTATGGGAAAGTCAAGAGTTGTTCCCAAAGATGCACCATCTATACCGAGACTTGAGTTAAGTGCTGCCACAGTAGCTACAAAAGTTGGATACCTACTTTACAAAGAGCTACAGATCAATGAGGTGGAAGAATTTTATTGGACTGACTCTCAAGTCGTGTTAAGCTATTTGAACAACGAAAGAAAACGATTTCATATATTCGTAGCCAACAGAGTAAAGATGATCTGTGATCACACCGATGTGGAGCAATGGAGATATGTGCCATCTGAAATCAATCCAGCTGATCATGCATCACGCGGTACAACAGGAAAGCAATTTACTGAAGCCAAAGACTGGCTAAAGGGACCGAAATTTTTATGGGATTCAGAAAGAAATTTTCCCTCGGAAAACGTGTCAACTGAAATAGATGAGGATGATAAAGAGGTAAAGAAGATCTTCACAACAGAAGTTATGCCTTTAAAAGAAGAAAATCATGTTCTAGCCTCATTGGAGAAGAATATCTCAAGCTGGTATCGTATGAAGAGAGTACTAGCAATAGTCATTGGAATCACCACAGGAAGCCCAGGCAGCTAGTTAACTGAACAATGATAAGTTTACGATCGTAAAATTGTTAATTGTATACTACCTTTGTGTGTTATTTGTTGCACTTCTCCACTGCTGTACTTCTGCACTGTACTGCATAATTGTTCGAATGCGAGAGTTCGATACAAAATTTCTTGCTGGTATTCTTTTATATGTAAACAAGGATTGCAACTAATCTTCAAGCCAAATTCAATAAACTGTTTTGTCCTAGCTCGTAATCCGGCATCCATGCTCCAAATTCGCAATGCAACATATCAAAATGTTCCAAAGTCATTGAACTATACTCTCCAATACTTTGTTTCTTCATCATCAATGCTTAAATTGCAACAATTTGCAACCTTTTTACGTACGTCTCGTCAGATCACGTTTCTCCCCATGCTCCGGCCATCGAACGGTCCCAAAGCGATCGAAATTCGAAGGTTTTCGTCAGCCAACCTCGCTTAGCTTTACGCAGAATGTGCACAGGGACCCCCTGGCATACCATAGAGCGCAGTTTCGGTTTGAATCGATCAACAGATGGACCGGGGGATCCCTGTGTACATTCTGTGCAAGGCAAAGCAAGGCAGGCAGACGAAAACCTTCGAATTTCTATCGCTTTGGGACCGTTCGATGGCCGGAGCATGGGGAGAAACGTGATCTGACGAGACGTGCATCAAGAAGCTGCAAATTTTGTATGTCAGACATTGCACATGAAGAAACAAAGTATTGGAGAGTATAGTTCAATGACTTTGGAACATTTTGATATGTTGCATTGTGAATTTGGAGCATGGATGCCGTATTACGAACTAGGACAAAACAGTTTATTGAATTTGGCTTGAAGATTAGTTGCAATCCTTGTTTACATATAAAGAATACCAGCAAGAAATTTTGTATCGAACTCTCGCATTCGAACAATTATGCAGTACAGTGCAGAAGTACAGCAGTGGAGAAGTGCAACAAATAACACACAAAGGTAGTATACAATTAACAATTTTACGATCGTAAACTTATCATTGTTCAGTTAACTAGCTGCCTGGGCTTCCTGTGGATAGGCTTATCAAGTGGATTCAACACAAAGAATTTGCAAGCACAATAAAGATTCTCAAAGACATAGATTCTGGAAGCATTGACAGAGAATCGGAAAAGAAAAAGAAACTTTTGTTACGCCAAAGAAGCAACCTTCTTCAATTTGATCCTTTTCTTGATTCCAATGGCTTCTTGAGAGTTGGAGGACGCCTACGAAGAGCGAAATTAGCTGATAATCTGAAGTATCCTGTAATCATACCACATAGTGGAAAGATCCCAGTTTTGATTGCAAGACATTGTCATGATGCAGTGTATCACGCAGGAAGAGGAATAACGTCGAATGAGATTCGAAGTTCAGGATACTGGATCGTAAGAGGTGGCTTGATTGTCCGACAAATAATTTCAAAGTGCACAGTTTGTCGCTTTCTCAAAGGAAGACTTGGCCAACAGAAGATGGCAGATCTGCCTGCAGACAGGACTTTGCCAGCACCCCCATTTACTCACTGCGGTGTCGATTATTTTGGCCCATTCCTGATCAAAGAGAAAAGGAAAGAAGTCAAGCGATATGGTGCTCTTTTCACTTGTCTGAATTCACGTGCAGTACACATAGAAGTAGCAAATTCTCTGGAAACTGATTCGTTTATCATGGCTTTGAGGCGGTTTATCAGTATTCGCGGAAACATCAGATCCTTAAGATCCGACTGGGGAACAAATTTTGTAGGCGCAGAGAGAGAGCTGAAAGAAGCAGTTAAGGAGATGGATCATGAAAGGATCAGAGATTTCCTGTTACATGAAGGATCAAACTATCTTGTCATTCGATGGAAGAGAAATCCACCTGCGGCGAGTCATATGGGTGGAGTTTGGGAAAGACAGATCAGATCCGTTCGATCAATCCTTTCTTCAGTGTTCAAGACACATGGCAGCTCCTTGAACGACGAGGCTTTCCGCACAGTTATGGCGGAAACTACTGCAATTATCAATTCAAGACCCTTGACGACAGATAATCTTGATCGGCCAGACGACCCTCTGCCACTTTCCCCCTCAAGTTTGCTGACAATGAAGACCAAGGTAATATTGCCTCCGCCTGGAAATTTTCAAAGAGCAGACATGTATTCAAGGAAATACTGGCGTCGCGTTCAGCATCTTGCAAACGAATTCTGGCAGAGATGGCAGAAGGAATACCTGATCAATGTACAGCGTAGGACCAAATGGAATGTTCCACAGAAGAATTTCCAGAAGGATGACATAGTTCTGATCGCTGAAGATAATTTGCCGAGAAACAAATGGTCAAAAGCTCGAATCGTTGACGTACGAAAAGATGACCAAGGCGTCGTTCGAAGCGTAAAAATGAAGACAACCGGTATGCAGTTTGACTCTCGAAAGCCCATTGAAAGACCAGTGAACAAGATCGTTCTACTTTACAGAGAAGAGGAGCACGAAAGCTGTGAATAATGAGAGCATGAGGTTCATTCCCCATCGAAGGAGCCACGAAGACTGTGAGAAAAACATTTGAACGTTGTGTTATGTTTTTGGGGAGCTAGATGTTATGGTCTCTCCCCGCATAATCTTTTACTGGACTAGAGAGGGGCAATTTACTGCACCCCTCATAACGTTGCGTAGGACAGAGAACAGTTATTGGTATTGTTTTCAGTTCGAAGAACCCTTTTGTTGTTTAGACAATAGGACCTTTTGTGACTGTTGGCTCGAACCGGAGCGTGGAGGCGCTCCCCGAGGGTCTTCGGGACAGGTTGTTTACTTCGGGTTGGTTTGGATTTGTAATGGCGAATGGCGATAGGACATCAATGGACAATATTTGTGAGTAAATTAATTCGCTTATTCCTTCGTATTTCCTCGTTTTTGTTCGTTGTTTTCACTAGCTTATGTGTTTATTTGTATTTTTTTGTAGCGAAAACCTATCCTCGAACTAGCTATCTATCGATCTACGTACACTGTTTAGCTACGCGTTCTATGCTGAGATAAAATTCAACGCGAAAGGAAGAGTTATTTCGAGTTGTCCTATACTGTTATGAATTTTACATTTACTGAGGGAACGTGCCCCCTCAATTGCATTGTGTGATTGTTTGAATGCGAGAGTTCGATACGATGTTAGACTGATTGCATATTCGTAGTTATCGCTATTGATAGACTGATGGACGCTCAAACTACGACTTATGGACTTTGATACTATAATTTGGGATGAAGTTTTCCTCGATCGATTTCATAACTAGATTTGGAAACCATAGCAACACTGTACGAACACCAGGCAATGGTGGATGGGCCTAAGTTGCCGGCTCGAACCTCCAATGTTAAAACAGCTCAGAATTCAGGTTTACAGTGATATTAGCCATGAACAAACGCCACAAGTATCCATACGAATGTTTCCTCAATCCAAGAATCAACAAACCTTTCACTGTGAATCAGGAGTTCCTCAGTTTTAAGGCCAATTAGCTTCCATGAACTTCACCGCAGCATTGAGAATTTCCAACCGTCGAGGGTCACTTGCCTCGCTTCCGAGACTACACTGCCGCCTCGTTCCAAAGGGCACACGTAAACGTGTGCATCTCCGTCTCAAAAATTTATATCAAAGTCCATAAGGCCCAGATTGAGCAAAAAAGGAAATGTTGTTGTTGCTGTTATTGTTGTTGTTGTCGTTGTTGCTGTTTTGCGATATCTGGGACTATGTCGTGAGGCTAATACGATGTA